>WEIV01023271.1:238848-330073 GCA_013390005.1 Calyptomena viridis
GCCGCCGGGTCCTAGAGCCGCCCCCGCGCCCGCCCCTCTTCTCCCGCGGGGGTCGGGGCTGTCCCTCCCGGAGGGACCCGGAGTGGGTTGGGGGCTGTCGCACAGAAGGCTGAGGATGACTCAAAGAGGAAATGGGGAGTCTGAGCAACACGAGGTGAGGGCCTCCTGCAACGGGAGACAAGGTCTTCCCACGGGGGATGGGGATCTGCCTGACAATGGTTTGTCCTGCTGAATACGGGGGCCAAACACGGAGGGAATCAAGAGCTGCCCCACAGAGACACCTAGTACAGGGAGCAATGAAGATCTCACTCCACAAAAGGTCCTGCCTCACAGGAACACCCAGTGCTGGGAGAGGGGGAGCTGGATGATCTCCACATCCCCAGAGACAGACGAGAGAAGACCTAGGGGTAGGCAAGGGCCCACTCTCACCCCACTGCCCCAAAAGTGCCAGGCCTGGCATGAGCAGCCTCATTTCAGTCTAGGTCCCACCATGGGGATGGGTGCCAAAACCTGGGCTGAGGGATAGTCCCAACATCCAGTCACTCACCAAATGTTGGGCCTGAGAGCCACCCTGCCTCCGTGGGAGCAGGACCCTGAGGTTGGGTGACACCCCTTCAAGATACAGGGCTCCATGTCCCTTGGCTGCCCGTGTCTCCAGCCTGACTGCCCATGGGGCATTTCACCTCCTGATCAAAGCCATATGCAGCTGGCTCAGCATGTCCCTTGTGACGCTGCCCCATAAGGGTGCCCAAAAGTTGGGGTACAAGCAGAGGTACAGAGACAGAGCTCTCTGGGCTTTGGGGTTTTGATGTGAAACACTCATTTGAAACCCTATCACACTCCTCTCCCTGCTGCCCGACTGTCGCAGGATATGCAGAGGATTTTAAGTACAAGGGATATTACACAGAGGTGACTTTTTTCCCTAATAAAAAAATGCTAACAATAAAGCCAATAAAATGCAACCGAGCTAATGAAGCTGGAAAACTCAGTTAATATCTTTGTGGGCTGTATGGTTAAAGTCAGGCACTGAGGCAGCCTGAGTTCCCTCAGCAACAGGAATGTTAGCTTTGGGGCACATAAAGTTAAAATTTGCTGCTGTAGTTTTTTGTTGTTCTGGTTTTGTTTTTTTTTTAAATTAAGAGAAGTGCAAAATGCTGCTGTTGGTGACTCGCACGACACAACGTTTGGCACAGGATTACTCATGGCTTTGGAGTTATACAACAACATGCTTGTTTGTGGGATCCACAAGTGCAGGGTGGGGTGATGGACTGCAACATGCTCTGGGATGAGTATGCAGTCCAATCCCAGTCCCTTGGTCTTCCCAAACAATAACTTGCGTTTTACAAGAGTTTAATCAAGCGTGGTCCCTTTCTCTGGCTGCCCATCATGCTGCAGGTACCTTGCCATAGAGAAGCTACCCACTTGCATTACTTTTTAAAACACACCATTGCTTTTTTTGCACCTTGCTTAAGCTGAGCAGTGATTTTAACCATCCCCATTTCACTTCAGAAAGAATCCCGTGAGTTTTGGGATTCCCGTGGCAGCAGCATTCTTTGCTCCAAGTCAACAAAAATGTTCCCCTGAAATTACGAGCAAATAACAAAGAGATTTTTATTCCCCTTTACGTTACAAAATTTATTTTATATTACAGAACCCAAATATTAGCCGGAGTGACTCAAGGAAGTATCTTCGAGAAGACAAAAAGAAAAAAAATATAGAAAAAAGCCTACCACAGAATTTGCAATCGTTAGTCCCACAAATCTCAAAGTGGAAAAATGAGATGCACAGCCCTGCACACCAGCAACCCCTCAAAAGCCTCCCTTTAAAACAGATTTGCTAGCAGATGTTCAACAGAAAATGGAGCGAATTATTTTCACTGCACACTCACAACTTCTTAGGGATAGTGGGAAGGAGACTCTCGGTACCTTTTTTATGATCTGCTGTTGACTTCACTAATGACTCACATTTGGTTCCAATGAGATATTTTCATATGACTAATGAATCTATATTTGGAGGCGTAAAAGGGTTTGGCTAATTATCTGTTGCATTCAGTTAAATATTCCAAGTATTCAAAGTAGGTTTTCTTCCAGTGGCAAATGTTATGCCCTCATGGTCTGTCTTCTGGTGCTTTAAAAGCAGCCCAGCACTTTGACTCTTACCAAGCTGACATCTGGGTTTCTGCATGTGTAAGCACAAGAGATGGCCTGAACTTAATTATACAGTAAACCAATCCTGCATTTTTTAGGTGACCAATAGGTCATTCCCCAAGGGACGATTTAAACCTGATTTTTCAACACGCACTTGATGCTTGCAGTGTCCTGTTTTGCTGGGGGCATTTACTGGGGTTCCATTAATAACTCCTGGCAGGGGCAAATTCCTTATAAGCACCGTTGTGTAGGCTGCTTGTGCACAAATCATTTTTCCACAGGGAGGGCTCGAAATCTGATGAGAGAAGGTTAGAGGGGAGGGGGAGGGAAGGGGCTCTGTCGGTTCAGCTGCCTGAATTGCAGGAGGACATTAAACATAATGATCCTGTAGGGAAAGAAACCGTACGCAGCTCAGATGTGGGAACGAGCCAGGATTTCCTGTTCATATGCCGCTTTAGTAGGTGCTTGGGCTGTTCTCCTTCTTTTATCGCCGTCATTTTCTTTGTCTGCCACCGAAGCAATAACGCCGGTGCAGATACAATGGATCAGATGTTCCCCCTGCCCCTGCTGCTGCAGCCCTGAGCTGGAAGACCTCTCTGCGCCACTCTCCAACTCCAGCAGAACAATAAAGAAGATTTTACAGCTGTTGTGGAGATGGGGGGAGGCGGGGAGGCAGAGGGAAAACAGCTTGAGTGCCCGTGGCCAGCTATAATTTCTCCAGTGGGTCTTTGCTGACAGTTTTAGGATTAACAAGTGAGCTCTGTTCCCAGGCATTTGCCCCTCTGGATAAGCTGGCCTGTTTGTTCTCAAGGGTTTATTTTACCCTACAAAATATGGCATTGCCAAACAGATGTAGGCTTGTTCCTAGAAAGGCAAGTTATAGCTGAAGCTGCATCTCACAGAGGCTTTAGCCCTTGGAATTGTTTGGAAATGCTACAGTATTCCTCCGACCCTTTTCAGGGCAGTTTTTTCCCACAGACGTGCTGGTTGATTCTTTTATGGCTCTGTCCTTTGTCAAGGATGAATTAGGAAAAATAAACTCACAAACAAAAAGTGGAGGCCCAGCACGGAGATCCTCTTGCTCCCAATGATTAAGAAGTACTTTACAACTCTGAGTGTGTGGGGGGAGAAAACAAAGTGCCCTTCTGCCTTTTTCTTTCCCTTATTTTTGCTTCATGGATAATGGGGGGCAGGGGAGAAGGGAAAGAAAGAAAGGAAAAAAAAGGAGTCAAGAAGATAAAAGCAGTTTTATTATTTTTAAAGTCCTCCTTTTCAATACACTGACAAAGTGCTTTATGGTGAGTGCTGGAGAAAGTCTCCCGTGTCCCAGAGCTGGCATGTTGAGGGGCAGGTGATGAGGAAGAGGAGGAGAAAGGCTGTTAGGAGGGAGACTGAGACTGATGTACTTGGTGGCCAGCATCTTGCTTGCTGCCTGGAGATTCAGCAAACTTCAACCATGAGTAGAAGGTTTGTCAAGGTGCTAGGACCTTGGAATTGCCACTGACTCACAGCAAAGCACTTCAGAGTGGGATGAAAAGGGGTTTTCCTTCCAAGAAGTGGCAGAAGGACATGCCCAAGGACAGGGTGAGCCAGAGCGAAGCTCTGCCCCGATCCCTATCCCCTGCAGAGGGAACCCCTAGTCCCCCTCAACAGGAACAAAATAGCCTTAAAATCCAGCCTGTTGGATGCCAGGGAATTGGTTCTCTGGCTCTCCCTACACACTGCTCAGGACTGTAGGCCCTCCATGCTCCACTTGCCCTGTGAAACTTAACCTGCCTTCAGACACCCCAGTTCAGCAGTTTTGCCCACTGAGTTGCAGTGGTAGGAGTGGGATGAGCAGAGCACTGCAGGGAGGAGGAAGGCACTGCAAGACCACGTTTTCCATCCTGCCCACAGTGCTAGCAGCTCCCCAAGGCAATAACGCTGAAAACGACAAGCTTTTGAGGAAATAAAAGAACAGCCCAGAAGCGAGTTGCCAGCATCATGTCTTCTTCATCCTCAGGGTTAGGTGTCCAGAGGTTTGCTGCAAACCTTACCCACACTGCCAGGTTACACCTATTGTTACACCACAGACTCTTGTACTTGCCCCCACCAAAACTCATCAGCATGTTTCACTTCCTGAAGCTTGGTTGGCTTTGGTTCAAGGAGTACCCTGCAAGCTCCTGCGGCTCTGATCTGCACCCTTAGCTCTGCTGCTCCACAGGTCACACTCAGAGGTAGGTCTGAACCTGCTTGATGCCTCAGGCACCCCTCTCCATTCTCATATTGTTTTTCCCAGGTGCATCAGCCCAGCCAGAGTTCAGATGTCAGCAGAAGGGTCAATTATAGGCCACTTTATTTACATTTACCCTATCTGAGATGTTTTTAGAGCAGCCCTAAATGCATTATCTATGAGCCTGATCCAGTAATTACGAATGCTTTGGAGTGGTCCAGGCTAGTTTGTTTAGGTTTCTCCAGTGCTGATTAGAGATTAGCAGAGCTAAAACCACCCATTAGCTGGAAGGCATAAAGCAGTGGTGGTTCTCAGGCTCAGGGGCCAGCTGCTCCATACTTGTCCATCTCCCGGGCATTGCTGCTCTCCAGTGGGGGTGCAGGGGAGGGAGGCAAGGTGTCACAAGTTCGTCTGATCTGCAGTTGCCATACATAGCAGAGGCTTGTGGATTTGAACACCCCAGTAGTCAAACTCCTCACTCATCCCAAAGCATCCCTCAAAGATTCCTTCATTAGTCTCAGGTTCAAACAAAGCAGTTTGAAACCAAGCAGTTGACCAGGAAGAGGTGATGGAAAAAGGGTTCAATATTGACCCAGGCTGGTCAGGCACAGTGACTCAGCTTATAGGGATGATAAGAGCAGAGAGGATTTATGTGGAGACTGTCCTTGATTTCAGCAGGTACCAGGGTTAATTTCTGTCAGAAGAGGACCTGGCAAGGAGATGCAGGTACCTGGTACTATCCACAGCTTCTTTATTACAGTTTGCCAGTGGCAGTCCTCAGGATATCAGCAGAAAATTATTTGTTTGCAAAGATACTGAAACCTCAGCAGCTTTACAGACATCATAGAATCCCAGCCCTAACCTATTGGGAATGGGGATTAATACTGTCCATATTTGGTGGCTAACAGCCCTAGCTTGTTACCTGAGGACCTGTTCTTTTGGCCTCAGACACCTTCCCTTTCCAGGCCCCTCAATTGTGATTACCCTTCAGTGGTAGGAGTGTTCCCACAAACTCCTGTGCCTGGGCGTACACACTGCGTACACCTACTGAGTCTTCCAATATGCTCCTTGGCTTCCGTGGGGATTTAGATCCCCAGATAAAAATTAGATTCAATATCCCTTTGTTTCAGTGAGTCCAGCTGCTAGAGGGTCCAGCTTCTTGGAGAGGGCTGGGACAGCCTCCCAGCCCCTGGAATAGCAAATCAGCAAGGATCCCTCTAGCAGATATGAGAACCCCAAGATCCCTTTGACATTTACATTAACAGGCTTTCCCTCAGTGCCTGGTACCCCCTGAGCAGGCAGCGGGATGAAAGCATTTCAAAGCACACATAGATGCATAAGAATTTTGTTAGCAGCATCAGCCAACATTTCCACTTGCTTTGTATTTGCTGTTGGAAAAGTAATAACAGCTTTGGAGAACCTACTCAGGAGAGAAAACAGCTCTTTTCAAGGAACCATGCTGGGATACTGCTTTGAGTAACAACATTGCATGCAGGAATGGAGTGGAAAGGGGCTGCAGCCCCAGGGGGAGCAGAGATTGCTTACATGAGTCCACGGAAAATGCTTGGATAGAACAGGATGAAGGAAAGTGTGGTGCGACTACATAGTAAGAAAAGACTCCAGCTGCTGGTCTCTAGCTGCCTATGTCAAAGCCTCCTCAGGGAAGTAACTTTATTTGTCTCATGGGACAAATAAAACAAATACTGGAAGAAATACAGGGAACACTCGTGTTTTGGCTGGGGCAAGACAGGCCATTCAGACCTTAACCCAGAGCACAGAGTTCTCCTAGGGCAAGAGAAGTATTTGAAGGTACACTGACATTTACCTCTAGCACAAAGGAAACCTCAGGCTCTCGCAATCTTCTGGCATTAAAGAAAAGGAGATACTCCAGGACTAGGGATCATACTGGGCTGTGTTGCCTTTGACCCCTTATGAACTTCTTAAAAAAGAATTTCTCCAGTCCCGTTTCCCTGGCCCTGTCTTTGCACCTCTCTTGGGTCTGACTCATTTCTGGAGATGTGGCAAAGGCAGAGGGAGATGGAGCCAAGAGCTGAGGGGACAGAGCATCTTGCAGAAACAGGTCCTCTTCCTACAGTGCCCATGGCCTCAGATAAGCTTGGTCCCACCTCTGACTCTGCTCAGTAACAAAGGCAAAGACCTTGGGACAACACCAACTCCACCCTTCTGCCTCCAGACAAAACCCCTTGCCCTCCTCAGCAACAGCACAGGAGAAAGACTGAGGAACCAACTCTGTGTAAAAGTGTCCTTTCCTGCTCTCAGCCACAGAGGAACATCTCTGATGAGCATCACAGCTGTTGGACCCATAACAGTCCTTAACCAAGGAGCCAACAGAAAAGCACAGGGCCTCAACTCACAATATTTAATCATATGCTTTAAAGCACACTACCTGTCGAGAGAGCTGTGGGAGGGGATGATCTCTCCACGGTAAGTGCACTCCTGCACTAGTGCAGCCCTTCAGAGACAGCCAGGCAGCCTGGTATGTGGGTTTCCCCTTGCAGGACACTCGTACAGCAGTGAGCTTTTTTATTTCTTCAGTATGTTTATATGTACCAGCCTGTGAACACAAGCAGTGACATGCAGACCCTTTCTGTGACCTTCTGTCCAAGCATCACTGCTGGTTTCTGGCTTGCTTCTCTGGACCCTTACTGTGACACAGAAGGAGCTGGACTAACAAACTCTTCCTTGCTGGCATGGACACCACGCCAAAGAAAAGGCATGACAAAAGTAAGAAGGATGGGCCACTACTGCCCAAGGTTGCATATTCCTTTCACTCTAAGAAAAGATCCCCTGGTGATCCCACAAACCAATACCTCTTGGAACCGCCCATCTCAAGCAAACAAATGCTGTGCAAAGCAGAGGGTTCAGCTAGAGACCACCAGAGTTCCCCTTCAGAGCTGGAAAATGTTGCTCGGGATCTGTTCTGATCCACTTTTGATTATCTCCAGGGATGGAGATCCCAGAGCCTCTCTGGGCTAAACCCCTCTCTCTGTGAAATTATTTTATTTTATTGAGATAGAACTTCCCTCACAGCAACTTGTCCCTGTTGCTTCTTGTCCTTCTGTAGTATCTCTCTCAGAAGAGACCTGCTCCATCCTCTCTGAACCACTCCTTTTGAGAGTCAAATACAGCAATTAGCTCTTGTCCTCTCTTCTCCAGGTTGAACAAACACAGCCCGCAGCCTCTCCTCATCACTTGCCATCACATGCTAGTAATTAACCAGACTTTTTATTAAAGATTCTGGTATCTCACTCAGCAGTAGAGCATGATCTTAGGCTTATAGCTCTGTGCCTATTTCCGAGAATATTTTACTGGCCTGATGTACAAAGATGCTTAAATCTTAAAATGAAGTCATCTCTGCTGCAGAGCACAGCTTGCTAATTAACCCTTCACAAAATCATTACAGCTAAGAGCGCAAAGCACAAGCACTAGCATAGCCCAGTGGAAGGGCAAGGGGCTTTTAGGAAGATAGCAGGAGAGATCCAGATCATGGGTTTGCCTGGACATCAGACCTGCATGAGCCAAGCTCTATCACGTTGATTTGAAAGCAAGCAGACATTAAAGCTGAGGATGCTCCCACTCGAATAAACTAAATTTGGATTTTAAGTGCGGCCCCACTCTGCAAAGCAGCTCTATAAAAATGTCATTGTGGGACTTCCTGTTTATTGTCTCTTGCAGACTCCAGATGAAACCCACCTCACCAGAGACAGCTGTTTTCTAATGAGTCTTCTGCAAGCACAGGTTCTCTTCCCTCACGCACCAGCTCTAAAACAGAGGGTCCAAATTTACCTCCCCAAACCCTACACAACACTGTGGCTTTTGGGATATCCGCAAAACCAGACTGTGCTAATCTGCTTTCTTGCTCAATGCTGGATCTGCCCTTCTGCTGCACCCACCTCTCCCTCCCTTCACTCTGTCCCGGTGAGCACTGCTGGGGGGAATTGAAAGCAGTCAAGAGCAAACACGCCCTTATTTAAGGCAATAAACTAGTTACTCACTTTTTTACCTACCAGAGCTGGAGTAGAGCTTACTTACCTTCATTGCTGGGATTTTCCAGAGCAGCCTAAGAGAATCAGGAGCCTGTGCACTACAAGCATTCAAAGGGAAATGAGTATATGATTTCCTTCAGCATTTTTAACTCTCCCAGCTTTAAGCAAGTACAGCACAGTGCTGACCGTTTGCAGGAAGCAAACGCACAGCAATTTGCGGTGGTTTTCTGCAGTGTCTTTTGAAAGTTGAACCACACTTTAATTCACTTTGATGATGCACACACATTAATTTGTCCTGAGAACAAAGAGAGAGCAACCCCCCTCCCCCCCAAAAATACCATAAAAAACAAAAATCAGAAATATCTGCTTCACTTCAAGCTTGCTTTTTTTTTTTTTTTTAATTTGATGATTAAATCTTAAACTTCAGCCAGGTGTAAGGGTGAACAGTGCACATTCCCAGAAAGAAGGGAATTTGATTAGGAAGAGTCTGTCCTACAGAGCATGGGACTGTATAGCTGCCAGCTGAAATAGTAACAGGTAACAATGTGAATGTATGGATGTACTATAGCTGTAAAAGAGCAGCAGGCACAATTCGAGTAATGTTTGTGCACTTCTCAGACAGAGCTGCTCCTTGCTTATAGCAGGCAGGCTGGGGAAACAGCAGGTCTTCTGGAGTATCAGCTTTCAAGATCCCAGAGCCTGTGCTCCAAAGTGGACCAAAAAAGAGGAAGATGTCTTCCAAAACAGGAAGCAAACGCAGGAAACAAAAAACATACCAAAAAAAAGTTCCTGTATCTAGTCAGACTGAAGAATAACTAAAAGTTTTGAATGTAAGATCATTCCAGTACCAATCACCAATGTAGAAAAGAATAAAATATGGTGTTACTGACCAGGAGAAATGGCAAGATGCAGCCAGGGGAAGAAGGGGAAAAAAGGGATTGGATAATGTAATCTTGTCTGCTGAGAGCCCAGAACAATCCCAAAAGATCTTCCCTGAGATGTGAGCAGTGCAGAAGGGATTGCAGGGACAGGATTGCTGTTTTAGCTCGCTTGCCCTGTGCCGGATGGCAGGAGCTCGGTGAGCCCAGCTCTTGGGTAAAAGTCAGCTCTTTACAGTCTAGTGCTGCATTTCTGCAGGGCTGCATGCACTGGGAACGCAAGGGGAGTGGGCAGGGAAAAGCTGAACACAGAGTTAGAAACTGCAATGGATACAGAAAGTGAAGAAGGGCAAGTTAAAAAAAAAAAGGAAACATCACAACTCCTGCCACTTGTGCCTCTTTGGATTGCCCAATGTCTCAATGAAACAAGGTTTTTCTAGCTCAGGTTCTCAAGATTTGTGCATTTGTCTCCCTGAGGGACATTAACACTGCTTTTAAGTGCTGCATTAATGTGCCTAGAAGAGGATGTCGGGAGGATACTGCCATCTTTCTGTCCAAGAAGGACTACTCTGCTCCATGGAGAGGAGATGGAGGCACAACTGGTGTTATAAGAAGATGTCCTGCTTTCAAACTCCTCCAGCCATTTAGCTAATGCAGAAACAACCCCAGCCCAATGGCTTTTGTGGGCCAGACTGACCAAGGAGAGCCTAAACAGAAAAGATCTCCTAGAGGATAGCTTCTGCATCTCTTAATTTCATGGGACAGATCAGGGCAGGTAACTGTGTGGAGGCCAGCCAGGATTCCTGTATACCCAGACCACCAGCAGCATGCACATGAGCTCCTGCGGCGTTTAGGTCATGGTCTGTGGGAAAACATCAGCTTCTCTACACAAACTATTCCCATCAAAAAATTCAGCGGCAGTGATAAGCACCTGGAGAGGTTTCACAGCAAGCTCAGCATGATCCATATGCCACTGTGATATTGCCTGCATCCTCTCAGGCAGGTAGAGTCTTTCTTAGGACATTTTGAAGATCCCCTGCTGCTGGTAATTCACTGGAAAACCCACCCTGGTGTGGCAAAGATGGGACCCAATCCTGCCACTTCCTATACTCAACACTGCTGCTTGTAAAATCACCATGTTGCCCTCTGCATCCACTTTTCTCCCACAAAGCAAGTAGATGCTCCCACTCCAACATGACAGTAACCTTTCACATAAAGACAAAGGGTGTCACTGCATGCATGTTGACATTTTGCCAATAAATACAGTCATTACTCAAAAAAGGGCAAAAGCACAGTGGACAGTATGAAGTACTTGGTAAACCAGTTCACCACACTGGTCTGAACTGGGAAGAACTGTGAGAGATCAGCCTGCCAAATCCTCCACTGGAGTCCTTCCAAATCACTCAAGCCAGCCAGGACAGCACTGCTTGGCCGGGAAGCTGATGGGATGGGGTGTTTGCAGGCAGCTGGACTTCCCCGTGTCTAGACTGACTTGGGGGCAGGAAGGGGGGGATTGTGCTCTGTGACTCATGCAGGCACCTGGCAGCACGGCAGGGACCTCCATTCTCCCCAGCAGCTGAAATGGAGGAAGTTGTGTGTGTGATCCCAAGGACAATCACTCTGGAACTGGGCCTGGGTGCTGTGGTGCTCTGGATGATGACCAGGCAGTCTGGCTGCAACCTCTGTGCTTGGAGCAGACAAACCTGTTCCATCGCTGCTCCTGTCCATGCCCTGTTGTGTACCTAACTCATGGGATCACAGGGGACATGACTACTCTACCTGAGCTTGTCCCCAGAATGGGACTCTTCTGCTAGCCACATTACACCCCAACACATGCCCTGCAGCCAAGATCCAGGACTTGTCTCACATGCTCTGGATCAGAGGCATTGCTCTGAGACACCCACAGCCTGAGCCCTGTGGCAGGTCCTTTGAACATGAGCAGGTTGGAGCTTTGGGTATCTGCTTTCAAACCCACTTTGGAACTGGCAGCATGGATGTCACAGAGAGCTCGTGGCTGCCACAGCCAAATGTGAGCCCAGGAAGACTAGCAGGGCTGTACTTCACACAGACAATAAAGCTACTGCCCCCTGGCAAGACAATAAACTGTCCCCATAAGAGAACAGTTCTTCTGGTGTAACTGCTCTGGGGACTTCAGTGAGCTGAGCTAAAGCCACTCACATGTCACATCACCTCCCACCCCTGACCCGCATAGCTCTGCGGGTAAAAGTCTGTACCATTGCTCTGGCCAGCAAACATTAGACATAACAAATGTATTTTTAAAACAAGGGGGAGGAACATTTTTCAGGCCTAGGGGGTAGAGGATGTTGGCCTGAACTGCAGGGGAAAGTTCAAGGTCAAATCCTCCTGCATGCAAACCAGCTCCTCCAGCAATGCTTTGCAACAGTTGCAAGTATCAGCACCTATCCTGACATCTTCCACACAAGCACCTCTCTGCCCTAAGCACTCACTTATTTCTGAAAAATCAGACTGTAAATCAGTTCTGCTCCTAGCTGGTAAAGTCCTGCAACTAAGTGCAGTGTCCAAATCATACCTGAAAACCATGTGACAGAAAGCCAGGTGATGCTGCCTTTCTCTCACCAAGATGCAGGTACACCAGTCCACACTTCTCACTCAGGATCCCAGTGGAAGCCTCCAAGACTGGGACAAACAGGTAGACAACAAGCTCATGTATCAGTAAAACGAATCACATTTATAGCACCTCTGACTCTACCATGGCTTCATCCCACTGAGAAGCCAACACAAAAGACCTAGACCACTCTGGAGGGACACCTATCCAAAACGCCTTTCCCAAAGGAGATTGCCCAAAGCCTTAATATATGTAGTAAATGTACAAACCAACCAACCAAAGGGCTACTTTGTGGATTAAGCTTCAGTCAGCTGACAAAAGCAAGAGCTAAAACCAGACTGAGGTGCTGCCTTGGGCCTCACTGCCAACAGATACATTTTTATGAGCTGATTTTCTTGGTGTTTTTTTACATATTTCACCTTCCTCATTGGAAGAGACACAAGTGGTTGACTGTATGGAAGTCAACCTGATGAAGGCCACCCCACTCACAATGTTTATTGATCTTATTCATCTCTTCCAGCCTAAGCCACAGCAAAAACTGCATAAATAAGATATGCAAGACCAAGTTATCTCTTCATATGTGCTTAATTCAGCATTTTGGTAAGCAGTATTTCCTGCAATGAAACCTCCTCTTGTAGGTATGCTTCCTCCCCTGAAGAAATGTCTTGTGTACAGCAGAATAATTCCTGTCTGCTGAGCATGGTGTTCCTTCATTTTTATTATAGCAGACTATTTTCAGCAAAAATACTGTATCAGGAAACTAACTGTGCTATAGATGCTAAAAAATGCATCTTGTATGGCTCAAAGCAATCAGCGTGGTCATTTTTCTAGTCTACATTTTCAGTTCCTTGCCACCCTTAAAAACAATTGAGGAAGGTGTATAATAGAGGTGCTGCAGTTTTTCCCAGAGGTCTTTGCCTGCTCTTTAGTTCAGTTAAATCCTCAAAAGAATATTTTTTCACATACCTGTCCAAAACCAGTCAAGAGTTTACCAACCTACCTGTGACTTCAAACCACTCTTGTTAAGTGCTTTCTTTATAGTGTTCATCACCACATAGGTATTCCATGCATTTCCCAAAGGTTTTGGGGAGGCATTCTCACTGTGGCAGCACTTGGCAGTCCCTCGGCAGGGTTGAGGGGAGCCCTGCAGCTGGAGGGGCAGCTCTGGACATCTCACAGGAACAAGCCATCAACATGGCAGCATGCCAGAGTAAAGACTTGTGCTGGCCTCCAGTTCCAGGCAAGAAAATCCCATAACAGAAACCATGCCACAAACATCTGTGCTCTTGCATTGGCCAGGTGAAATTACTGTAATGGGCTGCTAATGGGCCTCTGCCTGAAAATGGTCCAGGGACAGCAGTGCTGGGGACTGTGCAGTGCAGAAGGAGCAGTAGTTGTTGCACTGCCCAGCGTGTTCCCCATCCAGGCAGTCCTGCTCCTGTGGACTATGTGTTTACCAGCTGGGCTTGCAATAGGTCACCATCAGGCCTCCCAGATCAGCCAGAGTCACCCTATTTCCATTGAGGTCTGTCAGCCCAGGACTCTGTGCTTGGAGGAGACCTGATGGGCTGAGCCACCCTGTCCTCCAGGCTGCCCAGAGACCCATCTGTGGCTGGCTGGCACACAGGGAACAGATCCTTCCCTTGATAGCTCACCTCGCCCTGCAGACATAGATCTCCTTTTGCTGAGGTCTGGTGATTAAAGAGCTGCTCCCAGTGCCAGGTTCTCCTCCGCTGCCTGGCTGTATGCTGGGACATGCTGGCTTCATGTGCAAATTTTTCAAATATTTTGCATTGTGGTTTTTCATGCAGCACTCAAGATATTTTGCAAAAGGCACCTTATAAATTGACTCAATAAATACACATAAAACACCATGTTTAATCCTTCCTTTCACATTCTTCTCTTCATTATTAAAATGTCCCCAACCTACTGACTCCTTCCCCACCCTGTGTTTAGGCCAGTCCAATCCAACTTAAAATACTTTTGGCTTCTACAGGAAGACTGGAAAATGACTATTTTATTTCAAGAAAGCTTGTTTTGGACTAAAATCAGACCTTGTAAATGGTCAAAGCAAAGAATGGCTGTATGGACTCCCACATCAGGTGCACAAAATAACTACAGCACCAGTGGTGTTTTCATGCCAAGGGCCATGCCAGTACCATACAGCAAGACTCACCAGCCTTTCCTCATTGGGGCATCCTGAATGGGAAGCCACATGTACAACAGAACCAATCCTCAAGGACAGAGAGGCTAAAGGACACATAGACGGAGATTGAGCAGTGTGGGTACAGCCTTGGGGATGGGCAGGACCTGCCCACACCAATGGTGGGACTGTCTCTCTTGTAAGGGTCAAAAAGGTGCCTGACTGCAGTGCATGAGGCCTAAAAGGTGGGTTCAGCCCCTTTGAAAAGCAGGTCAGATGAGCACTAGTTTGGAATTAGCTTTAGAGGAAGATCCATCAAACCTCCTTTGGTTCCCTTGTTTCTATGGTGTTTGTATCATATCCAGCACTGGAGATGCTCAGCCATCCAACTGTCTGCTCTCATCAGCCTTGAGGTCCCATCTTCTCCTTGCAGCCCAGCTCTGTTCAGCACCAATAGACCATTTCCAGGCTCTCCATGCATTAAAGAAGTAATGGGCAAGCCAACAAGGAGAAGTGAAGGTCAGATTGTGATGACAGCAGTTTAGCCTGCACTGACCTGTGCTCTGCACCTCATAGGTTTCCTTCAGCAGTTGAGAGACAGAAGGAGAGAGAGCTAAGTATTATTAAGAGTGTTTTGTACATCACAGGTAGTACCTGAGTGTTCAGGATTTCCTGTCACCAGGGGACAGAATCTCATCTGAAAAAATGAGAACTAAGCTTTGCTACCTGCGTCACAGACACAGGGCACAGTAGGGGACTCAGGCCATCCATAGGGGCAAGAGGGGCCATCCTTCATCTTAAAGGACTCTGGATGACAAGTCCCAGAGGATAATATCCATGCTCTTTAAAAAGCACAAAACTGCTAAATAGGGTCTCATGAAACAAGAGGTCAGAACAGCTTAGAGACCACACTAGCCCAGATTTTGTCCTGGACACCTAACTATGTGGTTTAACTTTCTTAAGAGATTTCTTTAAGGATCACAATGTTCTGGGCAAGGGACCTTTGGGACCTCTTGGGTAAATGTGGGCATTTCTTGTATTCATTACCAGCCTCTGGCTGCATTAATACCTTAGCTATTTCATCACAGGCCTCTCATGCCTGTTAATATGTCTTTTGGACTCAGTTCAGCCTGCAAGCCTCCCAGTTCCACAGTGTTGCTGTACAGCCTTGTCCTTTTTCAGAAGAAGTTGAGCACTGTGGTCTGGAGGTTAAAGCTCTGGAGACTTGTGCATGGGACAGCTGGCATCTGTTCCTGGCTTGCTACACCCTGGGCACCCCTTTTACCCTTTCCATCCCTCTGAGCCCAGTGGAGAAATCCTGACAGCAGTAGGGGCTTGTCCTGTGGTGTTTGCAGGAGTGGGAATTACCTGTGCATAAACCCATTTGTCTGCATCCAAGGTTCTCACTTCTTTGCGGATAACCCCAAAACATCATGGCAGCAGTGAGGCCAGGCAGAATGCTGGCTCAGACAGTGACATCCAACACTTGTGAAGCTTTAGTGCAAGACCTGAACAACAGGGAGATCAGGCTGTTTTGTCCAATAAATGAAGCGATAAACTCATCTTTTGGCATAACTCTATTGGCCACAGGCCCAAATGGAGCTTTGTCTTTAAGGTCTAAAAGGGGAAAGACCCAAGAGTCCTTTTTATAGGATTTTTCTGGATTTTTCCGTGCAGAAATAGCTTGGTTCAGGGGTCAGGAGGAGCCTGCATGCAGAGCTAGAGATAGCAAACCCAAACCCATGTGCTTAATGAAAACTAAGCCTTGAGAAGTGGGCATGACAATGACCTTCAATGCCTTCTGTGGGAGGAAGATGCACAGAGCAGCCGATGACCAGAGTCCAGTCCCTGCTTCATGATCTCCTGGTGGCTTCCCTGCTTATCCTCAAGGACAGATGTCCTTGCCCCCTTTTCCTTGGAGATGTAGAAAAAGTGGAGCTTATGTGCAATCTGGGGGTTCTCACCTCTTTGCAAAGAATCCTGCTGGGGTCAAAACCCCAAGCCTTGGGTCATGGGAGTTGGAAACTAATGAGTCAGGCTGGCCAAGTGGGATTGGCAAGGTTTTGGCGCTGTCACCAGGCTGTTTGAGAGGGGCCTTCCAGGTAAGTGGGTTTGGTATCATGTAAGCATGGAGGTTTTGTTCCTCTTCAAGGCTTTTAACAGTATTTTAATGAACAATTAGCCAAGCTGGTCAGGAAGAAAGGTTGTCAAATGTTGTTGCTTTTCCCTGCTAAAAAAAGGTCATTATCATCCTTGACCTCTTTTTAACATGTTTCTCAGGTTTAGGATGAAGAAATAAAACCTACAAGGCTCTCAGCAAAGGCCCATAAATTTTATTTAAAAGAAAATAACATCAGAGCTGGGGTTATTTGGTCAGTTTCCCATGAATAATCTAAGAAAAAATTCTCAGAGAGAGATGTGCCCTGTTGAAATACTTAGCTTCACAAAAAAGGACTGGTTTTCATTGTAGAAAAACAATTTCTGTAAGAAAATTAGAAGCATGTCTGATGAGAGAGTTCATATGAATTTAGTTCAATAGGAGATACTGGATCTGATATTCTTCTATTCTTACCCCGTTACACTCTTTCTGAAACTGTCAGTAAAGGAACTTGAATCCTATAACCAGGTAACTAAACAAGATTGACATGTCTTTGCTCTTTCCATTATAGACATGGATTTGTTGTTGTTCTTGAAGGCCTTAATTTGCAGTATTCAACAGCTTAACAATTGCCCCATGCCTTCAGCTCATTAATTGCATCAATGAAAGGAATGTATTTGATTTATATCCGTCTGCATCAAAAACCATAATGAGTGACACTTTTTAACATGAACAATGTATTCAGCAATAAGAGAAATGTCACAGTCCTTTCCAGAATGACAATAAACTGATAGATCTTGGAGTTTTTAAAGCAGAGATAAGGTAAATTAATTCAGTTGTTCCTCCCGTTGCCAAGTCTGAAGCTGATGTCTTGCCAAATCTACTATAGAAGTGCAAATTGGTGAGAAAAAGCAATGAAAGATATGAACTTGTCACTTATTTTCCTGTTGCTCCAGACAGTATCTCAAACCACCTACTCCAAAACAGCTGCCTCCGTGGCACACACATTCTACCTGAAGAGAAATCCTTGAAGGAGGTCTTCCAACATGATCCACCTAAACACCCCTTTTTCTTCAACTTCCATCGAGGGTGCAAGTACAGGTCTCTCCTGAGTGTGAGCTGCAGTTGATGACTTCAAAGACCTTACCTATGGGTAGCAGCACAAGGAGGGAGGACCTGAAAAGGATATAGACACTTCTGCAGGCCCAGTGAAACCTTTCACAAGGCCAGAGATGCAGATAAACTGTCTTATTGCTACACAAAATGTAAAGCATTCATCCTGCCCTCACTTTTAAGGAAAGGACCAGAGATTGCATTAGGCAGACAGTGTCTGGTTCAAAAAAAAACTATCTGACCATGCTTTTACATATCAGCAAGCCCACAAGATACCCATATCTGCTTGCATTTCTTCCCATAAATGTTGTTGTGCAGGACCAATCTCTGCAAATAGTTTCACACTGATAGTTCTGGAAACTTAACCCATTTGTGCCTAGAGGAGAAGCCATCTGGCTGAGCCAGCAGAAGCTTCAGTCCAGCCAGGAACAGAGAAAGAGGATCCTGTCTTTTACTGGTGCCTTCTGCAGACACATTTGTTGGGCTGTTTTGAAGCTGGGGTTGAAGTATATGGGAAAAAAAATGACTGAGAACAAAAGATGGAGGGGGGGAAAGATTACTTATAAGATCTGCTCTTGTGGTCCTGAAAACTTCTAGCACTAAAACTATTCAGGAGACTGGGTGATCAGTGTCCCCTTCGTTTTACCTGAGTCACTGTTTAGTCAGCTGATGTGGACCACTTGAGATGACCAAGACAATCAGTTCATTAAAAGAAATGATGATCTACATTTTGGTGAAAGAGTCTGCTTCAGCACCAGGCTCCTGAACAATGCAGCTTGCTATCCAGATATAACTCTCCCTCTGCCTAACCCATAAACTCAGAAACCAGCCAGAAGAGACCAAAACAATCAGTCAGTCTGAACTCTTACACAAAACAGACCACAGAGCCCGCCCCAGTAATTCCTGCATGAATACACTGCAGTCCTCTGGAGCCACTGGGAATACAGGGATGGAAACAATAGCTTTGAAAGAACAAATCAAACTTACGAAACAAAACAAAAAAAGGAACGGGGGGGGAAATAAAAGTCATGATGAGTCAAGGAGGTAATTATGTGTGATAGCAAGGTTCCTTTGGCTGGGGACCAGCAAGAGACACTGTCTGCATTCAGCCCCTGGGATGAGCATGACAGAACAGTTTGTGATGCAGAGAATTAAGTCTCCAGACAAGAGAAAGGCAGCCATCCGAGATAGGGCCAGGCCTAACTCAGACACACACAAGTCATTAAACTAATGTCTCTTAGCTAATTGCACACACAGAGACATATCCTGCAAGGAAAACAGCCTGAGAAACAGCCTCATGGAACAGGCATTAAACAAACGCATTAAGCAGGGGAACAGTAATGCTTTCTCGATGCCAGCAGGATGTGAGGCATTTCTCATCCACAGGACTACAACCATTCAGTAGAAACTGCAAGAAGCTACGAGCCCCCCATCATTGCTTTGTGTACAAAGGCTCAGGGCAAAGAGGAAGAGTGTGGCTGAAGATACGTGCACATTGTTAAACATCCCTCCCTGGGATGGACTGTGAGCTCTGGGTTTAGACTTAGTAATAAAATCATTAAATGTGAGCAGCAGAAGGAGGCCAAGACTACTGGATATTTGCAGCTCTGCCCACATTTGCCCAGTGATTCAACCCAGCATTACTGGGCTTCTTAGAAAGGGGTCATGAGTCATCCACACCATTGGTTCCTTCCCTCTCCAGAAAACCCCCAAACCAGGAGAGTGAACACAGGAAAACCACATTTTTCTTAATGAAATCATTCAGCCTCCCACAGTCCCTCATCTTCTCTCACTTCAGGTACATGTAAGCCACAATCTTCTACAAGTAGAAATGAAGGATGGATAGCCTGATACTCTCCTATGTCAATGCTTGAGAAGTAAGACCTGGTGGTTTTTAAAACCAAACCCAGAAGAGGCATCAGGAGGACATTCTGCTTTCACTCCTCCAAATACTGTCAGCTCTCCCCAAACCACTTCTGACAAATGTCTGCCTAAACTCCAACTTGTAACTGTGACATTTCTATCATCTCACTTCATCACTGTGTGGCCATCCTTATTACAGGGAAGTTGTTCCTATTGCAGAATTGTACAATTTTGTTGCTGGAAAGAAGCTCTGGAGGTCTTTGCTCCAACCCCAACTCAAAGTAAGACCAACCACTTGGCCAGAAGTTGTTCAACCAACACCTAACCTGCTGCTGAAGTTTCAACCATCACTTCTTGTTAGGTCTGCAATGGATACAGAGAACTGACGAGACCATTTCACTTTACAGAAAAATCTTTTGTATATTTAAAAAATGTTTTCAAAAAGGTTTTCCTTCTTCAGATCCTTCAGCCTTTCCTCATAGGTCATGTTTTTGAGACTGATGAACTTTTATGCCTGCCTCTCACAGACAATTCTAGTCTCCAGCCACAGAGATCCTGGAGCTGCCAAACTCACAAAACGACTGTGACTGTAAATGGGAAGAGTCAGAAGAACATGCCTCCGTGGCTTCCTCCATGGAGAGGAGAAGACAGAAGAAAGGCAGGCAAAGCAGAAACAGCTTATCATGTGCTCTGAAAAGTAGCCTTCCCTTGGGCCCTTTCTTCTCACATCTCTGACAACCTCAAGCATGAAGAAGTGTAAAAACCCCAAGTACTCAGTTTAGCTGTTGTACTTCTTGCTGTGCCAACAGTGTTGCATGCCCCAGCTCTTCCCCAGGGCTAGCAGCATAAAAGAGTGGAAAATCTAACTCATGAGACAATACTATTATTGTTTTCAAACTGGAACGTGCTAAAAATCCTCCACCCAGAGGAAAGCCCTTTTGTGTCATGGACAGGCCAAACAGACTCCAACTGCTGACCAGCAGACTGGGAGGAGAGGCTCATGACAAGATGTGTTCCTCAGGATCGAGAAAGCCTAGGACCAGGTTTACCTTGGCTGTAAGCCCACTCATGGGTATCCTCTGCTCTTCAAATCCCTTAGCAGTTCCACTCCTCTTCCCACTCCTGTTCTGGGAAACCTGCTTCACCATCCTTCCTTGCTTGCCCCCATCCCTCAGAGCATTTGTCACCTTCTCGAACATGAGAAAAACCGTCACAACTTTTCTTCAACCTGCCCTAGTCCTGCATACTCCCCACATCCTCCCCTTCCCCAAATGAATGTGCAGTTTAGGCCTGAGAAACTCCTGTCAAACAGGAGGTGCTTTAGAAGAACAGGACTTTGAAAAGAAAGGGTATTGCCATGTTAACTAGAGGCGCCTGCCAGCCCCTGAACACGCAAGGAATTTTGACCTCACATAGTGAAATTTCCTAGAACTTTAAACCTTTGTTGTTGTTGTTGTTGTCGTCCTTTCTTTGGCTCTCTCTCACTTTTCAATTTGCCACTTGGCAACCGCGTTGAAATGATGCAAGGAAGCAGCCGTCGCTTAACTGCAAATTATTAATTAGCTGCCAGGGAGTCTGTGCATGACTGCACGCAGAGCAAGGGGGGCTGTGTCCTACATTACAAAATCAACGGACTGGCTTGGCATTGCTTTTCTGCCCAGAGATATAATTTAGTGGTGAGTCTCCAGTTGCTCCAGAACTGATTCCTAAAAGAGAAGGCACTTGCATAGTCTACTCTGGGAGAGAGGGGGAGGAGAAAACCAAAGAAACACCCCACCCTTGGTGACCAAGGACTATCCTTTAGCTGTTGAAACTCTTTCCAAAGAACCTCATTTGCTGTAAAAACAAATTCTAATTGTTCTCAGCTAGGGGCTGGCTATAAATAGTCTGCACAAAGACATTCTGCTCTAAAATATCAATCTGACAAAACTGAGAAAGATCTCAGGTGCTCAGGGCTACCCAGTTCTCCAAGGTTTCCTAAGACTTACTGCCACTCCAGCAGGAGTGGACACCCCTCTTCTGAGACACTGTGTCTGGCCTCATGTGCCCTCCCGAACTGCTGCAACTCAACTGAGAGAAGGTTTGCACAAGTTGAGGCTGAAGACACTGAGGTTTTCAGTGCTGTACATACACTTTGCCCTAGACACGTCTCTGTTCACAGGACCTCATAGTTTAAATACTCGAGACCAACAAACATCCCAGGGGGGAACTGTTCCAATGGGTAATTGCCCTCATTGTTAAAAATTAACAACAAAACAATAATCGTAGACAGCTGGGCCTTTCATGCCTTTTATAGCAACATTCCCACAGCTCCACAAGAGACATTGTTTGGGATTCGCAAATAAATTTTGCACCCCAATTCAGGAGAAATCCTTAGCTGACTGTTTCAGCTACCTTCCCAAGAGGGAATGGTGACTTCCCACATGGTTTGCCACGGTGTATCTTCCTGGCATGGATATCTCAGGCAGCAGGCTGAGTGGCTTCAATTTTATTTGTGTTTTAACTCACAGCATATCCTGGCCTTGGCACTGACAGAGACTTGGGTGCTTTTGGTCACTTCTTCCCTTCCAAATGATTGGTGCCAAATGGCTAAGGCAAAGGGAGGCTCAAGGGAAAGTGTAAACAAATAAAAAGCTGCAGCCAGTTCATCTTCAAGGAGGTAGGCAGAGGTGACCAGGAGATGGACTTAAACTGCATAGAGAAACAACCCCAGTTCCTGCAAGCCAAGCTGATAACCTAGAAGACTGATGGGAAGAGTTCAGGGAGGTTGGTCAGCTGCAACGATGTGCAGCCTACAAAGCCAAAAAAGCATGCTTGGCTTGGAATGCTCTGAGTGCCAAAGCCTGAAGTGGTCTTGAGACTGTCATTTGAAGGCAAACCTCAGCTGCACCCTGCTCGTCTCAGGCTTGTGTGTCCCCTCCTTCTACCACTCATAACAATTCATATTTCTGTATGCCGGGAAGTTCTAACCAAGATCGAGGGTGCAGGGTTGCAAAAGGCAGGAAAAGCCTCCTGCAGCTCCCCTAGACACTGTGGCAAATCTCCGACACTCCACAGCCTGACATGAAACCAGAGCAGGGTGATGCAAACCATTACATAGACCCTGTCAGGATTAGCAGAAACAGCCAGTGCTCGGTCCCTGCCCTGAGAATCAGAAAGTGTCAGTAGTGCAGACCAAGAAACATCCTTGGGGAATTTGCTCCACTGATTAATCAACATTGCACTTAAAATCTAATAACAAAACAATAATAGTAGACAGCTGTGCTTTTCCTGCCTTTTATAGCAACATTCCCACAGCACAGTGAGGGACATCGTTTTGGGTTCACAAACAGGTTCTGGGACATGTTCATGCCTGTATCTCTTTTTACCTCTTACCTGCTGGACCCCAGAAGGCAGCCAGCCTGCCGCTTCCACTGCTGTAAAACCAACCATCCGGCAGAAAAGTATACGGGCTGTTCTGGGTTTACATGGCAAGGTTTTGTAGCAGGGCAGCTACAGGGGTGGCTCCTGTGATAAGGTGCCAGAAGATTCCCCTTTGTCCAACAGAGCCAGTGTCAGCCAGCTCCAAGATGGACCTACCTCTGACCAAGGCCAAGCCCATCATTAATGGTGGTAGCACCTCTGGGATAATGGATTTAAGAAGGGGAAAGAAGTTACAGCATAACAGCAATTACAGTCAGAGAGACGAATGAGAACATGTGAGAGGAAGAACTGTGCAGACACCCATGTCATTGCAGAAGGAGGGGGAGGCAGTGCTCCAGGCACTGGAGCTGAGATTCCCCTGCAGCCCATGGTGAAAACTGTGGTGAGGCAGGCAGTGCTTCTGAGGCCATGCAGGAAGCAGAGAAAATTAAGAGTGAAGCTCTGCCCTGGGAGGAAGGGAGGGGTGGGGGAAAGGTATTTTAAGACTTGGTTTTTTCTCATTACCCCACATTGATTTGATTGGCAATAAATTAAACTAATTTCCCCAAGCCAAGCAGCCTTGATTGACACCTGGCATCCAACCAGGGTCAGACCACCACACAGACATACAGCAAGCTTGGTCCTAGCTTGAGTGAAGCTTAGCATTCCTTCACATTCTGGGTTGTGGAAAGAGTTGTTCAAACCAGGCTCATAGCAACCTTTTAGACGTTGCACTCAGAGTTATGTAAAATATTTTTCCTGCTTTGGTAGCTGGCAAACTTTGTTTTATAAGACAAATGGAATTTATTAATGCAAAATATTTATCAAGTCTTTTTACTTTTTCTTTTCCCAACGGAGTATAGAGGTTGACCAGGAGTCTTTCATCTTTGTTGGCTTCTGAATGTTAAAAATGCAGCTGATTTAGAGCAAAACCATAAATCAGAGTCTCTCTCATTTCTATGCAACCCCTGTTTCTGCAAGTGATGGCAAGTTTTCCCTTTGACAAAGGTGCCATCTTCCTGCAGTGATGGCAGAGAATGCTCCTGAAATGTATTCTCAAAGGCTTGGGTAATCTCTATCCTACAGATGAGTAACAGTGGTAAAGGGTAGTGTGGAGTATGCTCTGTGCTCGTCTCTCCCCAGCAGGCAGAAGAAGAAGATATTGCATGCCTCAAGGGCCTTACATTTTCAAGAATGCTCCATATAAAATGAGAACACACTAAAGAAAGAAGGGAAGTAGTGGGAAAGGGCAGGACAGTGCACTGGCCAAGTAAAGTAGCCTGATCCCCACACACAACCACTCTGATTGCTGATCTCTACCCTTTGGAAACAAAAAGGTAACACAACTGGCAGCTCTACCACAGCTTCTAATGCCTTGAATTCTCCAAGTGAACAATGTGAAATGACTTATAGGTGCTTAAGGTACATATTGTAAGAACGATCACTGTCCTCAGCTGCTAAGGACTGAAGTGATAGTAATAGTCCAAACCAAAGCTCTTGGCAATGAGTAGGCTACTGATGGGCTCAGATCAGGTGCCTGTTTTTAGGGCTGTGAATCTTCCACACCTGTCTGATTTTTTATCATCTTCTATCTTTTCCCTAGACGGTTTTCTTCTTTGTTTTGACAGGTGCCAGCATAGTCTTCATTTGAGGTCCGCAGGTACTCAGGGTTAGGGTTATACCACAGCACACACAATATTTCTGTCAGAGGTGGACCTACTTTGGAAAAAACACCTCTTGCTTGCTACAGGAAGTCCCATTTCTTTGTTTCGTATTCCTCATGCACGAAGAAGAACACATCTTCAGCTGACTAGGGTTAAAAACTAATTGTATAATGCCTACATTATTTATTTGTTCCCCTTCTTTCTTTGCTTGACTTGGGTCTAGTCTACATTTAAGGATTTTTTTAACCTTCCCTTAACAGATTTAACTTTTAATCTCAAATCTAATCCATTACAGTAACAAGAGTTTCATATCCAACTGCTTGAATAGAAACAGACATGACTGATAGAGCCCAAGATCCTATCTTCAAGCAATTTGGCCTCACAGCTGGGATATTAGACACAATCTTGTTTTGCATCAAAACTTCCTTCAAAGGTGAGGCCCAGTAGTAGGCGGCAACTCAGAAGAACTATACTCAGTGAAAAAGGCAAGTGCCTTCTTGGTCCATCACTCAGCATCTCCCAATAAATAATATTTATTTGGAGGAATCAGGTTCTCTGTCCACACTTTCAGAGAAATGGAGCTGTTCCAGAACTGCCTGAAGAGGAGAGCAAAGCTGTGACTTACAGGACATTTGTCTCAGGGTGGGGAAGGACTGCAGAATAAAATGTTCCTTTTACAATAGGAGATTCAATCAAAGAAATGGAGAAGGGTCACAGAGCAAATTCCTGAAACCAAACTCATGAGTTATAAATAAATATTCTCTGATGTGAATAGAGGTCCCTTCAGAAAAGCCCACTCAATCAAGGCTGAAAATATTACATTTTGTTGAATAAAACACAAAAAAGAAATAATCATTAACAGGAGAGCTACCAGGTCCAGGACAGGCAGTTCTCTGCTCTCCGGGTTAATAGGCCCATCTCACAGGACCTGGACAAAGTCATAGCACTCCTAGGAGAGAGAGTGTGAACAGGAAGCACCTTAGTGGAAAAGTGGGGAGTCATCACTTGGCTTGAACTGCCCTTCCAGTTGTCTCAAGTATGGCTTCTCCTGTGCCAAGGCCCGGCCTTGACTTTCAAGCGCTCTGGTTGTTCCAGGCTGTAATGTGATGCACTCGGGCTCTCTGGCCCCACAACTCAATTTCCTCTGCAGCACCTTCCCTTTGTCCCCTGCTGAGCTCTTTCCATAAAGAGCAGGTAAGGACTTTAAGCACAGGGAGGAGAATCCAACATTCCAACCCAAACACAAACGCTTGTTCCCAAGGTGTGTCCATCAAATGACTGAAAGCCAGGAGAGCCAGTAGAGGCAAAGCTCTCCAAATGCTTATGGCAAGATTGTCTCCAGTGAAGCTCCAGGGAGGTTTGTAACCTGCCAGATTGATGGATGCCAGATTCCTAGGATAATGTTTCCTTTAAGGAAACGTTGGGGTTTCAGCAGTGCAGCACTAGCTTCTCCCTGCTTTCTTTGCTGGCAAATGCCAGCGCTGCCTCTGGGGCAGAGGCAGAGAAGCAGCCCAGGCCTGAAGATCTAATCTGCGGGTCCGTGCCTGGCTGCAGGCACCACCTCCAGGGCTGCTTCTGCACTAGTATAAGCACTGGGGAGGAAACAAAAGGGGAGCAGAGCAGCCTCATTCACTTGCTAATAGGCTACTGAAAGAAAGACATCAAATCTACGATTGCCATGCAAGGACACAGTCCAACTTGCTAAAAACAGAGGAAAAAGCTAGACTGGGCAAGGGAGGAGAGGAAACCGATTGGGTTTTCCAGAAGCACCCCAAAATCCACATTTCCTACTCAACAGGAGCCCCAGGAGGTTGAGCAGGCAGTGACACCAGAGTGCTGAACACAAAACAACCACTTTTTTCCATCTCTCGTTAGAAAAATCCTTTCTTGCAGAGCTGCCATAGTTCATACGCTTAGAGCAACAGTGTACAAAAAGAAGGGTTGGGGTTTTTTGGGAAGCAAGGTGGAAAAAAAAGAGCACAAACCCTGCACTGGGAAAGCCACACCGATGAGCTTGTTAACATTTGAAGAGACTGCTTGGCATGGTTCCTTACACAGATTCCTGCCAAGAATTTGCAAGAGGAAAGTATATTTAGCAATCCAAGGCATGCCAAAGCCTTGTCAAGAGAAAAAAAACTTTTTGAATATGTGGAATAGCAATTAGACATTTTCTAAGCAGCCATTTTCAAAATGCATCCAGGCATCTAATAAGGGCACCTGAGGCATATCCACAACTCTGCCACACTCCATGCCTCAAAAGACATCCGCTAAGATCAAATACTCGGGGGAAGGATGTGTTACCGATGGCAACTGCCACTTCCAAAGCACCGGGGCCGGTTTCAAGCAGGCAATTCTCTGTCACCTTGAACAGCTGGAAATACATAGTCTCATGACACTGCAAATAATTTTGTAGCATCCTTTAAGGAATCGTTTATCCAA
This sequence comes from Calyptomena viridis, assembly GCA_013390005.1. NCBI lineage: Eukaryota > Metazoa > Chordata > Aves > Passeriformes > Eurylaimidae > Calyptomena > Calyptomena viridis. The sequence goes on from WEIV01023271.1 coordinate 265,402, forward strand.
GAAAGGCTATGACCCTCACTACATAGCTGGGCAGCAGAGAGATGTTGCCTGCCCACTTCTTTCACAGGAGCTGGACCAGCTCTGCAACACAATGTTTCCCCAAGTGAGATGAGCAGCAGGTGGAAGGTAGGACAATACATAAAATCAGATGGTGACTTGCAGCCCATTCAGGCAGTGCTCGCATCATTCCTCGATTCTGGCTGCCTCTCTTCTTGTCCAGTGTTCTGAGCTGCAACAAACAGCTCAGTTTGTTCTGAGCAACAAACTTCATCATTAAATCTCCTTTCTTTCTAGGGAGACCTAGCCAATTGTCTCAAGATAAGGTATCTCTGCACCAGGAAGGTGACTCATTTACATCATTCACACTTGTTTCTGAAGTGCCATTGGAAATCTCCCTGGGATGCAGCATGGAGGAAGATGCATGAAGGAGCTCAGGAAGGCAATGGGCTGCCCTTGGTTGTGCTCAGGGATGAAGGCAGCTGACCATGCAGTAAGGGCAAGATACTTGCTGTTCATGGAAGTTAAAAATCACACTGGGATATGCTCCTTAAAACACGGTGCCCATTGCTTATAACTGTCAGGCTGTATTACAGTCAAATCTGTATGAAAGGATTTGAGCACATTCACATGGGCTGAGTTTACATCACCTTTAAGTCAGGACACGCAGAAGCAGCAACCAGCATCTGTTGCTGAGGTTTCTCATCCCTGTGAGCCCTGGGCCCCAACAGTCTTTAATATGTGCCATAATACCAACAGCAATGGTGCCCCCATGATCCAGCCAAACAGGCTGCCAGTGAGCAGGAGGGAGCAGGAAGCACAAATGGGGTAAAGCCAAAGCAATTATTTTCTCTTGGAAACAAGTAAATGCTTAACACAAATCAGAATGAGGACAGTTGCCCTATGCTTGTACAGCGTTTTATTTCCAAGTTCCTTTGGTCTTCTGAAACACTTCTGGGCACCTGAAATGCCACCCCGACTACAGCTACCATCTCCTTGGATTATATCCTTGATCCTGAAAGAAAAATCCCATGGGACTGATAGATTGCTCTGAGAAGAAGTCCCCTTCTCACCTGCTCCTCAAAAGCAACCAGGATCAACCAACCTGCACAGCCACATCTACAGAACATTCAGTCAGATTTAAAGTCTCCATTTCCATCAACTCCAATTCCCAGAGCTATAGCAATCCAGATGAGTCAGACACTGCCATAAACTCACACCCTCTAGAACAGGTCAACAGCATCTAAGACAACTCTATCCAAGTTCCTGACTAAGGAGCAACAGCATATATACTGAAAGCAGTAACCAAAATTGGTTAGAATTATTGCTTTCAGGTATTTGGAGGGTCACTGGCCAAATGACATAGTTGTCAATACAAAAATTTCTCCCAGGATATATACAGCATTTGGACAGAGACCTAACACAAATTCAGCTCTGTTAAAGGTCACAAATGACCACAAAATCTTTATCTCCAACTTCCCCATTCCTATTTTTACCTCCTAATGTCTCCTGTTTCAGTCTAAAATCACTGCCGTGGTCTGTTTTACCGGGAGGAGCATGAAGAGCTGAGCTGAGAAGCTACAGTAGGCGTACAGGTGAGCAGAACTCTCCTGGGTGGAAGGGAAGCCGAGGATGCAGCAACCTCGCAGCACCGCGCAGCAGAGCGGCAGTGTCGCCCGCTGGCCGCTCGCAGCATTGCCAGTGCTCTGACCACAGCATCCTTCTTCCTCACGGCGCTCCCGCCTTCCTCCCTGCTCTCCCTTTGGAGAAACGGGTGATTCACGAACACAAAAAGCCTCTGCTGAGGATCAGGCCAGAGTACCACTGCACAAGAAGATCTGCGGGCACAGCCCATCCCACAGGGATGCAGGTAAAACCACACCATCCAGATCAAAAAGATCATCTCAAATCTTTATCTTCTCTTCCTATTTTCACCCTATGTGAAAATAAATCCAAAGGGTAACTAATAACTTCCTCAGCAGGAATAATAGTCACCTTAGATAAGACACCTGGATGATTTGGAGGCAATTATTAACCCAAACATCAGCTTTTCATCCAAGACCTAATGTCCCAAGAATTGGCTCAACATGAAAACTTACTGTTGCAATTCACCATGGACTAGGCATCTCAAACATACAGACACAGGGCCCTGCTACCAGACCAAGGTAGCCTCAGACCACAGGTAGGCCTGAGGGTATTCATCCCTTCTCATGGGGCATAACTGGCTAAACTACACTGGCCTGAGAGGCAGCTGTCATGTCATAGGTGTCACACACCATTAAAGGCTTATTTCTGGGGCCTTCCACCAGTGGACTGCACATCCTCCACAGTGAAAACCCCACTCCCACCTCCAGGCAAGGCACCTGCATGTTCCCACCTGAACCCAAACCTATCTTAACCCATTGAACTTTACGTTGTACAGGCTCCCTTCATCCCCAGAGGATCAAGACTGTGACTGTCACCTTGACCAGCAGACATCTAAGTTGCATCAAATATCCTTACTGGATCCACAGCTGGTGGCATCTTTCCTCTCCACTATCTGCTGTTATGTATTTTCTTAAGTGATATCTTTATACCTTTACACTATTTCATTTCTATAGATAGTAACCAAAACAGCAACTACTTCCTTTCCATTGCAGCAAAACTGTTCTAAAATAAACCTGCCATATAGATATAGACACACTATATATTCAATGTCATCTCACTAATCCACCCCCAGGGGATCTATTAACAAGAAGCTCAGTTAACCCACCTGCAGGGACAGGATGTGACAGCACTGGTCCAGGTTTCCCTGCAGCCTGTGATGAAGACAGACCACAGTGAGGCAGGCTGTCCCCCTGCAGTCCATGGAGCTCCACAGGGAGTAAGATCCACCTGCAGTCCATGGGGGACCCCATTCTGGAGCAGGGTTATGCCCAAAGGCGGCTGTGACACTAAAGGAAGCCTAAAGTATAACAGGCTCCTGGCAGGGCCCATGTCTGCATGGGGAGGAGTCCATGCTGGAGCAGGTTTGCCTGCAGCACTTGTGACAGACCCATGCTGGACCAGCCTGTTCCCAAAGGACTGCACTCCATGGATGGGGCCCATGCTGGAGCAGTGGAAGTGTGAGGAGCCCTCCCCTTGAGAATGATGGAGCAGCCTCCATTCCTTGTCCCCCTGCACTGATGGTGGGGAGAAGGGAGAGCAAATCAAAGGCTGAGGCTGGGAAGAAGGGCGGAGTAAGTGGAACTAATACTTGATTTTATTTCTCATTATCCTACTCTGATATTATTAGTAGTAAATTAAACTAATTTCCCCAAGCCAGGTCTGTTTTGCCCGTGACAATAACTGGTGAGGGATCTTTCCCTGAACCTTTCCTTGTATTTTCTCTCCCCTGTCCAGCTCTGGAGTGGAGTAATGGAGCACCTTTGGTGAGCATCTGGCATCCAGCCAGGATCAACCCACCACATATAACACAACAGACAGGACTTCCTGCAGAAAAGACAAACACGATTCCACCCCATTATCAACCTTTTATTGATAAAAGGACAGATCTTGACAGTGGGGAAAAAAGGATGTTTCACAAGGAGAACAGGTCTTTCTACTGGTCTTTCAATTCCTTCAGTCTTCTGATCGCAGATTTGACTGTCACTGCAGAGGTGGTACTGGAGGAAGAAGTAAGAGTCATTTGCAAGTGGCAGCAGAACAACTGTGCCAGCGTGAACTTTTTTTAAGAAAGCAGTACTCATTTCAAGTAGTTATTGTCTGACTGCACTGCCAGCAGGGGTCTAATTCAACTTTTATTTTCATCAACAAAGCATAGGCCCTGGTCTACAGAAGCACGTGCAACTTCACAGGCTACATCTTAGCCCAAATTACCCAGTCATGTGCCCACCACATGCACAACCCTGTGGGCTCAGCTTCTGCATGACTGTTACAGGTTGGGCAACAGTGTCTTCCACCAGACTTGTGGGGGAAGGAGAGTAGAAAAAGGGGGTAAGCAAGAGCACCTGCACAATGAGGGTTATTATGATTCAATGCTTTTACAACAAAAGGAAAACACAGAAATAGGGTTTTTTTGAGCAAATTGGGGTTTGCCTATTGCAAAGAATAGCAATGAAATCCAGTTTGATCCACTGCAATCAAATTTTAACAAAACAGGCAAAACCCCCTTACATATCACTAACTCAAGACAAATCTACTCAATGGTTAGATCAAAATTTTAAAAAACAGATTAAAAAAATCAAAAGCTGTATTACGCCTCAGCTACGCAAAAATAAATGTTGATAGGAGCTTCTTTATTTCCTTACTTGTAAGTCCAAGCACCACCAGCAACTGTCTTCATGCAGGATCCACAGTGCCAGATACCCACGGCCTTCCTCTTCATTTTGGTCTGGAATAAAAGGAAAAAAACCAAATCACTCCATCAGCTGAAAGAGCCAAACAACAAACTTCAGGCAAGAACTTCAGCATCACACCACAGCATTTCCAGTTGCTTAGTTAAGACGGGCAAGGATCAGGGAATCTTTTTACTCGGATTCTGCACAACAGGAAAAGTCCTTCTGAAACACTTTTCATTCAACCCATAAAGTGGGCTGTTTCTAAAAGTATCATCAAAAAATCATTTTCCTTTGAAGGAGAAAAATAGAAACAAGTCACCTTGGTCATAGTAACTGATACTCTCACCTCAACTGGTGACTAATGTAACTGCTCCCAGTACTCCCCGGACAACCCAAGATTGCTCTAAACTAGACACCCTTCAAACAGCACCTAAAGAGTGGTGGGCTGTGAACTGCTCTCCTCTGGGCAAGTATCACTTTGCAAAAGTGACAACAGGTTTGCTAGACCTATGCCTGACTCAGGCAGCTCTGCAAATGGGATTATCAACATTCTCACTTCAAAAGAGAAAAAAGGCAAACAGAAAAACAACAACAAACCAACACAAAACCAAAACACCTGATGAAAATACTTTTAAATTCCCAGTCACTTAAAGATACCTATTCTACAGATAATAATAAAATATCTGGACAAAGCACAAGTTGATGTGCCTCTCAAACTGTCAAAACCCAGATTTAACAGTGAATTTTGATTATGTACATGAGCAGGTTATTTATCAGAAATTCTTCCCCATCAAGAATTGTACAGCACACAAAAGTAAGCAACTGCCACCAAAAGTTTAAAGTGGGAAAAGCAAGCTCTCTTCCTACTCCGGGTATGGTTTAAAGCTACTGAAGGAAAAAAAAAACCTCACTTCATGCATTAATTACAAAGATAACAAGTGTGATGCTTTAATTCNAGGTATGCTGTAAAGTTACTGAAGGAAAAAAACCAAACAACTCACTTCATGTATTAATTACAAAGATAACAAGTGTGATGCTTTAATTCTGTCATGCCAAATTTATTAGAGATGTAAAATGTACAGTATGGCTACATTGCTCAATCTCTTGCATAATGAAATACAACTTATGTTTGTTTTCATTTAACTACCACTAAACATGCACGTGACATGTACACTCTCTCTTTTTCATGGATTCTGACGGTAGCTCAAAGCTCACCATACACCAGTCATGGTCTCAAAACTTGCCATATTATCTCCTCAGTACAAAAATTACCAAAGCATCAAATTGCCTTTCTTGCATCAGTAACTGTGATTTTTAAAGACTTTTTTGGGGTAAAGAGATCTCTCACCTTGCCACAAAAGGAGCAGGTATACTTGGCATGCTGGCTAATTTCAATCTTCTTCACCATTTTCCTAAGGGATGCACCGTAACGGGTCCCATATTTGCCCACAATCCCAACCTTCTTGGTGCGCTTGGCCTGTAGGGAGGCAAACCACAATAAGCTCCAGCTTTACAGACACCACCATCTCCTCGGCTGCTCCCCTCCCCTGACACAGCAGTGAGTGCTCAGCACCCTAAAGTGGGGCCGCAGCCCCTCTCTGCCATTGTAAAAACTGAGTATTCACAGAACGAGTCGGGTTGGAAGGGGCCACAGGGAGCATCTGGTCCAGCCTCCCTGCTCAAGCGGGGTCATCCCAGAGCACATGGCACAGGATTGCGTCCAGACGCGTCTTAGATATCCCCAGTGAGGGAGAATCCACAGCCTCTCTGGGCAACCTGTTCCAGTGCTCAGTCACCTGCACGGTAAATAAGTTTTTTCTCGTGTTCAGGTGGAACTCCCTGTGCAGCAGTTTCTGCCCACTGCCTCTTGTCCTACTGCTCGGCTCCACCGAGAAGAGCCTGGATCAACCCCCTTGGCACCTCCCCTTCAGAGATTTATACATTAATGAGGTTCCCTCTTGAGGCTGAACAGGCCCAACTCCCGCAGCCCATCCTCGTACGGGAGATGTTCCAGTCGCTCAACCTCCTCCTTTGCAATACTAATTACGAAACGAGGCCCGGCTTCTACCGGGGCACTTCGGGCAGCGGCGTGGCCGCCAAGCCTGAGCAAAGCCCGGCCCTTCCCCCGGGCCCAGCCCGCTCTCCCACGGAGCCGCCCCGCAGCCCCTTCACCGTGGGGCCGCTGCGNGGGGCGAGCCGGGGGTGGGTCCCGCTCCCGCCCGCGCTGGGACAACGCGCTGTGCTGGGACGTGTCACCTCAACCTGAGGGGAACTTCTTTACTGTGCGCCATGGAACAGTTTGCCCAGAGGTTGTGGAGTCTCGCTCAGTGGAGATACTCCGGAACCGCCTGGACGCGACCCCGTGCCACGTGCTCTGGGATGAGGCTTGCAGGGAGCTGGACCAGATAACCCGCTGTGGTCCCTTCCAGCCTCACCCATTCCCTGGAACCCAGTGCGAGTTCCAGTTAAGCGGTACACGAGCTCCAGCACCGCCGAGGGGAGGTGGAGGGGAACTCACGTTCCTGGGCTTTCACGCAGGGAAGTCGTACCAGGAAAGGAGATGGGGCAGTTGCGTTCACTCACCTTGTTCTTAAATTAGTCGGTAGATAACAGAATTAAAATAGGAACAGAAAACCTGACTGGAACTGCAGAAAGGTTATTATTAATCAGTGAGGTTAAATTCTCATCTTAAAACATACCAGCCCTAAACCTAAAGGTTTTAAGATAACCACACCAGATGCAACCAAGGCATCTTTTAAATTTCCTCAGAGTCATCCCTGTTGAGACACCTAGCCATGAAAGCTGTCGTGTGCCACAGCAGAGGTGAGTCACAGCACCCAGATAGTGCCCCCGGGTGTTTGGGGCACCTGAGCTCTCTCTGCCTCCAGCACCAAAACGAAGGGCAGGCAAAACATACACCAATGCCACCGAGCTGCAGTGCTCATAAGGGGATTAGCAACCCTTTAACCTCCATTAAGAAACGTAATCCAGTTAGCCCGAGAGCCTGTGAGAGCCAGCTACAGCTCATCCCCTCCTGCTGGGAGAGAGCTGGAGCTTTCCAGTCCACCTGGAGAAACCATCTCCAGGTACTTCTTGCAGGTGCTTTTCCTCCCATGACAGCTCCATACCCACCCTGGCTGCCTCGACTCATGACAGCCCTTCTCTCCATTTGCAGTCTGTTTAGTTAATAGGGAATTGAGTGTATGTGGCCACTATGTTTGTCTTTCCCTGGCTGGGGTCTGTACTTACAGAGATGCTCATGGACAGATGCTGCATCCCCTCTCAGCTCCTGTTTTGAGAGTTTGAACACTCACATTTTTAATGCAACTGTTATGTCAGGCTCCCCATTACCTGCTCATCCCTACAAGTTCTTCTCCTGGGAGCTGGTGGGCCAGAGCCATGTTCCAGATGAGGGCTCAGCAGAGCTTTAGGCAACGGTATTTATATCTCTGTTGAGTCAAAATCTCATTTGATGTATCCTAGGAATATATTTGCCCTTTTCAGATCCTCATCATAATGATGACTCACAGGATACAGCTTTGATACCAGCATATTAGAGGGCTTAAAAAAAAAGTTCCTTTGGCTGCTTAGTGATGATATGGTTAAAAAAATATAAAGTGTCAGCCGACACATTCAGGGCAGAGAATCTACTGCTACTCTCCAGTACAGACAATGTATGGACACTCCAGTGCCCATATCCTTCATCTACCAGTGATACAGTCAGCTCTGGCAACAACCAAACCCAGCCCCCTCGGATCACAGCCATTCCCGATGCAGCCAAAGTAAACACACATTTCCTGGTGACTGAGAAGATGGATGCAGACAGGCCAGCACAGCCTTTCCTTTCCACCACCTTGAACTCTTCAGCACAGGAACCTGGCCAACCTGGGGCACCCAGGAAGATTTAGTCCAGCTTATTGTTCAGGTATTTTTACCTGTTGTTCCTGGTTTGGCATCCTTCTTAAAAACATACCTTTCTCCAACATGGGTGGGAGCACTGATGCAGGTGTACAAGCAGGCATCCAGCCACAGTAAGATGCTCCAAGATCCAGTAAGATGGGCCCTTCTCTCTCCTCTGCTGGACTTTAGATAATGCCAAAAAGTTACAGCTGTATCATCTTCAGTGGGCAGGTGGAAAGAGCTGCATGTTCCCGAGCCTGCCTGTGGGTCTCACTGCCAGCCTGCACACTACCTTGTCCTTGTACAAGTTTGCATCACCAAGCCTTGCAGAGCTGTCTGAGCCTGCTGGCAGCTGCCCAGCCACCTCCCCACCATATCAATGATGGACTAATGGTGCAATTGGGATAAGGCCTGCACAGTGTCTCCAGTTCCTTGAAGTAATCACTAAAAGCACTTTCCTGCAAGATTCTTCTCCCGTTTTTCATCTAGTAAGGATAAAGTGAATCTCAAGTGTACTTGAAACACCTCTGTATCTCTGCAGCAAACCAGCTGAGATTTTATGGGTCCTAACAAAGAAAGAGGACACTTGGCATTCCTCTAACAGGGCTGGGATTTATCAACATGTGGACAAGATAAATTGAATACATGAAAAGCAGAATTCTCCAAGGGTACTTTCAGCATATTTCAGAAAAAATACTGTTTTAAAATAGTTGTAGCTTTACAAAGAGGAAGAGACCTACTCCTATAGAAGACAATATGGTTATACAAATAATGCCTTCTGTATTTTTTTTCAGTCAGCAGACAGCAACATTTTCACCCCTTACTCAGAACAACCCACCTTACAAGTAGAAAGATCACTCATCCCAGAGACAGATTAAATACTCTGTGTTCAAGATGACAAATACTTAAAAATGTCAAAAAGCGTCTTTATCTCCTGGGCAGCTGTTGAAGCAAGAGCAACGATGTTTAGCTCTCAGTCTCAAACCCAGAAATAAAGCATTTCCTCCAGTAGCCCAGTCACACAACCCTGACTCCTGCTCACACCCCAAAGCGCCTTCTGCAGTCATGAATAAAAAGCAATTCTCCACCCAGCACAATTGCATTCGCAGCCTGTGGGGCATTTCTGTGACGACACTTGCTGAAAATGGAATAATCAAACCCTTCAATGCAGGGAAGAATATCTATTATTACCAGGCTGATCTTGCAGCACAAACATTTTTCTCTTCCGCTGTGGAAGAGGGATCTTTTTGTCAGTGCCTGGTATCTGCACAGAGCCAAGCATGCCACCTGCACAGCATGTTAGCTCCTGGCCTCCAGGAGCTAAATGTAAGCCTTCAGTTTGCTTTTCCCTACCCTTCTCTAGATTATGGCTGTAATACATAGCTAACCAGTACATCTGTGAAATTACATCTTGTCCTATACTCCCTGGTCACATTTGTTCAACTCTAGCCCACTCCCAACTATCTTCTAGCACTAGGACCAGAAGCATGACAGTCAGTTTGGGGATCACACTACACCACACTGGCAATAATACTCAGAAAAAAAGATAACTCTGCAGAGATGCCTGAGAAGACCAGTTGTGATAAACGGAGCCACTTGCCTTTACATCAAGCCCACATCAAAAGTGGCCTCTAGCGTTTTTGCAGAGGCATCATCACCTCTGTGAAGTGGAATCAGGCCATGCCCAAGGGACTGCAACTGTGTCACAAGCTCCTGAAAGACAAAGACCAGGTTTGCTGAGGTGGCACTGGGAAGTCAGGTATCCCACTTCACAGGGCTGAGAGCATGATAGAGACTACCACAGACTGAAAACAGTCATTTTAATCACTGCATCAAGCAACAGTGTTGCTTTTGGCATTCTCAGTCTAACCCGTAAGGAGCTGTAATGGGAGCAAATAACAGGTCCCAGGGTACCAGCATAAACATCCTATGGAAGTAGCTGTTGATTCACCTGTAACCAAATTATCATGGGAGTTCCCCATTTGAAAGTTGATGTGTTTTAGAAAGCAAAGAATGCACATATCTTTCAGCCATTGTAAAGATTTTTTTTAAACGCTAGTATTTCCACTGCATCACGTATTTCTTAAGCTTAAAGTCTAAATGGGAGACAAAATGCTAAAATAGAAAAAGTACCAAAAGTTTGGGTATCACAACTTAAAACATCTTTTTATTTAAACAGTTGAGTCCAGAATCAGTTTCTTACAAAACAAGAGCAAAACTCTACACGGCCCCCTCTCCTCGCTCACCTGTAGAAATCAGTTTTGAGTCTTGAAGAAAACACACACACACCCCCTCCCTGAGAATCCAGGCTTAATCCCTGCCAGCCAGCACAAGCTTCCCCCTCTAACACAAGAAGTGCATTGTATGGAGCAGGCAGGAGATTCAGCACGAGGCCAGAGAAAAGTGTGCTCAGGCAGATGTGCCTGACAGGCAGTGCACTTCCTCGCACATGGTTACACTAAGTTTCAAGGTTACTGACTGCTCTTCTCTCTCCTTTTTTCCACCTTCACAAAACATCAAGATCTGTCTGGATCTTTCTTCCTCGTGGCCAAACTGAATACCAGAAAGCCAGTTTGTGAGTTACCCAAGTAGGAGCTAAATTTGCCAGTGAATCAACTCCTAGAAATCAACTGCCACTCCTGGAGAAGATGGAAGACTGTTAAAAACAGTCTGCAACTGCTGAGGAGTTGGTTTTCACAACAGTTCTGCCTTGTGGACAGACAACCATTATCTGCTTTTTAAAACAACTGTGGAAGCTGACATGCTGAAACACAGCAGCATGCTACTTGCTCATGGCCATTCAGTCACCAGCAAACCAGGACTGCAAAGCCTGCAGGCTGCCAGGTGTGCACTGCACATCTGTCACACTGTCACACTGCCTTCTTGGCTCTTGAGATGAAACATGCTAGAGATACAGAAAACTTGAAGTCTTTTATTTTTGAAAACTCAAAAAATAATACTTGATTGCTTTTTTCTTTTTTAATAAAAAAAATCTCTTAGCTGCCATCTCTTTTGCTGCCACTGTTACACTTTAAAAAACTCCTCAATACGCCGCTTTTTTTTGGGACTCACTGAACATGTATCTGCTTCTCTATCTTGCAAGGCACCGCCAGAGTCAAACTCACAGCCAGCATCAGCTGCCTCCAAAAGCAAAACATCATCAGCATCATCTCCAGTCTCAGAGAAGGTCCTCTGGAAAAGGTCATAGATGGTCTTCTGCTTTGGATCAGGCTGAGGAAACAGAACAGACAGAATCTGCATGGACATTGTCATATAAAACCCAGTGAGCAACAACCAGAGGATGCTCCCCCAGAGACACTGCACATGTGTATATATCATACCATATATGATACACACACACATATATACATCTGGATGAGATATACATATGACGTGGAGACTTAACATGTCTCCTTGCAAGCAGCAGGTTTGGAACCTCTCCGTGGAGAGTCAAAGTCAAGGCATGGATCCTGGGAGGAGTTGATCTGGTCTGTGGCATTAAAGGCAGAACAGGTGTAAGGTCAGCCTGCCAATATAGATGTACATAAGCCAAAGCCCATTCAGCTTCTCCCAGGGACCACCAATATTCTTTCAGGTCAATTACCTTAGGACAGTAATTAGTGGACTCAGCTGTTTCTGAGAAATTGGTTTCTGAAAGACCAGCTTCACCCAGCACTTTGATTTTCTCTTGAATCATTGGCCTAGGAGAGATAAATTGATATTACTGAAAGGCAAAAGTATCATCAAGGACATTGTATCATTTACTCTGTGTAGATTAAAAAAAGATATAACTGGATATAAACGTGACTTTTCTATCAAAACCTGTTGGTTCCTAAACCTGTCCTCCTGCTGTTTATGATGCCTGCATGCTGTCTTGGGGAATCAGTCAATCCAGTTTAAACAAGTATCAATCAAGTAAGTAACAAGAGAATTTCATGCTATAAATATTTGGAGAACACACATATCCAATAGGGAAACCAGTTCCTGAGGCAACATGAATGGTATGAAGTCAGAACAAGTAGATCCAGCTAGAGGTACTCCCAATATCCTGTGTGTTCAGTCCCCAAGGCAAGCAATAGTAATCCCCAACAACAGATAAAGCAGCATTTCAAGGATAACTGCCAATGGACAGCAGGAGAAAGAATCCACCACTGGCCCAAGAGGCTGAGAGGTCCCAACCACACCTGCAGACTGGACACTTTGAAAGACACAAAGGCCACGGCACAATTAATGCATTAACCAAATAGCCCTGTCATCTTGAATTTTCTCGTCTTTAAAAAGGATGTCACTGTCCTTTCAATAGCCGTATTTCCTTCCCATTAAGCATTAATGACTGCACAGACAGCATTTCACAAATAAAGGCAGAATTACTGTCATTAACTTTCCATGAAATTCGGGCAATGCATCAGTTTCCAGATCCCTGCATTGTAGGGTTATAATTATTTGCCATCATGATATTCTGGGAACTGCACAAGTTCACTTACTTCATTTGTTCCTTTAAACAAGGTAATAAAGATGTAATTTTGGACTTTAAATGAACCAGCTGGTGGATAATTTCTTTTCATCATTTGCAGGTCAGTTCCCTTGCAGCACTAAAGATTCCTCAGATCCTCCCCACCCCCAGATGTCAGATTCCCCTGCCCTAAGGACTAGTGTCCACTGATAAACTTCACTGCAGCCAAAAAAGCTCATACCACAACTATCAGTAGGTATGATAGGAGGTGGGTCAGTAGCACTTTTTTAATCCATTGAAGGGCACACTGAAGAGCAAGAGGAAAGCAACAGTACAGTCCTCCACAGCTCCCTGTCCAAGCATTCAGCAGCCATGTTGCTCCTCAGATCTGATCTACAATACATTGAATCATTCCCAGAGTCCACTGACTTTGCTTTAAAGTACTCAGCACTTTACAGTACCCTGGCACAGGAATATTCTGGGCTGTTATCTGAGACAGTTCCTTCTCCTTATACAGAGGCTATGAAGGTTTTAGATGCATCAACTCTCACAGAATTTGTCTTAAGAGCCTTTTCTTTGTCAGGTAACTACTTTTATTCCTCCTGCTTGTAAATCACTTAGTCATGTCCACTGCAGCCAGGCCCTGTCACCAGCTCACAGCAGCCCTGACTGGCACTTTTAGCTCCTCCCCTCACAGGCTGTGGAAATCATCACTAACATTAAGCACCTCACATCACATATGTGACAGTGAAAGCAGGTGGCAGGAGAACCAAAGTGTCTTTCTCACTTCTTACCATAAGTAGTCATCTGCTGTGCCTTTAGCCACCAGGTAGTGAACATTAACAGAGCTGGTCTGTCCAATTCGATGTGCCCGATCTTCTGCTTGGATCAGAATCTTAACGTAAAAACACGACAAATACAAAGTGACAACTGCAACATCTAAGAAATAGCATAAGCATCAGAGAACAGGAAGATCTCATTTCTTGTGCTTAGCAACTGTCTCTCATCTGTATCCTGTTAACGCCTGTATCCTCAAACACAGAAGAAGCCAAGAAGTAATCTAGTACACCAGTTTCAGAAAGGCACTGAACATTTTTCAAAAACAGAGGGTCAGCATTGATGATGGACCCTTTTTCAGGTCTTGGCTGGGCAAGCTGCTAAGAGCTCTGTCAGACTAAGAAACAACAGTGTGTTTCCCATTCGTGCCATCTTCTGCCAGCAAGCTGTGTAACCAGCCTCACTGGTTCAAGCCAAGGTACTTGGGGTTGCAGAGACAGCAGACATCAGAAAAAGAAAGAAAAACCCTAGACAAAGTCCCCTGCCCGTTATATCTCCTCCTAATCAGCAACATTTCTGCTCTTCAGGGAGCATCCAACTCCTATTCCCCTTCAGGATGCTTACCCCTGGGTTCCAGAAGAGCTCTGCAAACACCACCAGGTCTGCAGCAGACAACGTCAGGCCCATGTTTGCAGCAGTGAGGGAAAGGACAGCCACAATCTGCTTTTCTGAGAACTGGAAGTTCTGGCACAGAGACTGCCGCTCAGCTGAAGGTGTGGAGCCATCGATGCGAATGTACTCAACATGCTGTGAAGAGGCACAAGATACTGTTTAGAGACCTTGTGTGTCCCCTTTCTCATATACTTCTTCCATGTTTTAGTGGATTCCATTTCCCTTCCCCATGGCAGAACCAGAAAAATAAAAAGGCAAGAAAGGTAAAAAGGCAACAGTTATATTTTTAAGATGTTTCCTCATCTTTCAGGCAGAAGCAGTGCAGCTCAGTATACAACACACCCCATCCTGTCCACAATGTGAGACTTGCTCCATGCCCATTGCTCTCCCACCAGTCCATCGCAACAAGAAGGACAGCAATACACTATGTACAGTGGAAAAGCAACTGGCTCAATACAAAGCTAAACACTCTCTGTGCTGATGTTACAACTGGTACGACCTCCCCAACATCCCTAAGTATCTCCCCACTTGCAATGGGAGGAGATGTGCACACATCTCAGTTGCTCTGAGGAGGGCTCAGGAGAGGCATGGCAAACCAGTGTGATGCAGGGCCGTAACTCTTCAGGTCCAATGCTGCCTCAGAGCAAGGTCACCACTGCCATTATAGTTTGGAATATCATCTTAAACCATTCTTCACACTGCCCCAGCATGACCCAGAACTCTTCAGGAATATCCACAGAAGTCTCAAATGAAAAAGTAGCCAAACAGTTTTGAAGTCAGAGAGATGATTTACAGGTCTAAGTCTCCCTAAAGTATTCCAGTTCAAAAACATAAGAGCACCACAGAGGTAAAGGCAGGCAGCCATACCAAGCTTGGGTTGTCACATTCTCCCTCCAAGGAAAACCTGGAGGACAAATCAGAGGTTGCCACACAGGGTAACACTCCTCCAGGAATTCAAAAGGTCAGGGAAGAAGATGGAGATTAAAGAACATTAATATAAAGTGCATCCTGTGAGACATTCACCCTGACAGCTGAGCTCCCTCGGTGAGGGGCACATTCAGAAGCACAGCAAGTAGAAATTATCTCTGCCACCAACTTTCATAAACTATCTGACCAGCCATAGCTCCAGGGAGCTCTTGAACAGCTCTGAGGCAGGAACAGTGATAAAGTTAAGACAACTCAGTCAGTCACTTACTTTCTTCTCCAGCTCTGCAACTACTGCATCCAGCATTATCTTGTGATGAGCAAACACCAGGAATTTATTATTCCCACTTTCCAGTAACTCCAGGATGTATTCTCTACATGAAAGAGGAAAAATATAAAATTATGTGCTGAGAGAACACAGACTTTGCTTACAACAAATTCTGAAGACACTGCTCATCTATACACAGACACTAGGAAACAGGAGAGATAAAAAAGCTGCATAAAGTGTAAGTAGCAAGTGAAGTCTCCTATAGATTAAAAAAGACACTGCAGGAAAATTCACTCATTTTTTCTTCACCATAGCTGGACAGATGCCTATGTTTATACTTGGGTATCAATGAGAATCCATATATGATATCCTACTTGAAACATGACATCCCAGACCAATCAACTGAAGGTCAGTTATACTTAGTGACAGTCTCACTACCTGTCTCTATTTCCAACTTTTGTACAATCACAATAAGTAAAATAATCTGTATGCAATTATACTTTGTGTTTACTTAGAATTGGTTTTATTTTAGAAGAGCTCTATATAAGCACATAGATCAGAATATCCTAAAAGTACGTTTTCTCACAAGGATTCACACTGACCATTTACTCCAGTTTAACAATCTGGAGCTATTTCTGGGAGTTATCCATATGCATATAGGCTAATGGCCAATGAAAGGCAACAAGACTCCTTTTAAATGCAGTTAAGCAGTGTTAACTAAATGAAAACATCTGGCTTTTCCCCTGGAGTAATAGCAGAGCTACAGAACCCATTTCTGTGTAGTAGCCTGTGTTACAATCAGGGCAGCTGGAGCCTGAGGAACACCTATAAGCCTACAGAGATGGCACAAATGTCATCTTTTTCTTTAGAATAGCAAAATTGTTATGAAGATCAGGAATACCAAGTTCTTTGCTAAATGCAACACAACTTAGGTCAGCAGCAACTGTCAGGAAACACCGAGCACAATTTCCAGCACTGTATTAAGATGTATCAGTGCTTTGCAGACAAATACTAGGGTTCATGATGTTCAGATCTCAATTACATGACAGTATCATTTAACCAATCTGGGTGAGAAGTGGGACTGCTAAATTTTAAAACAAATATCAAAGCAAACATTCCATGTAGTAAGCAGATGCCAATCAACATATCGCAATTATTTTATATCTCATTCCCATATTCCATTTAACAAATGGCAAGTCATTTCATTGCAAGCAATGGAAGACCTGTCAACAAGGGTAAAAGTGCTGGTGATCATAGATCAGTACCATTAACCTAGATGGTACTGTACCATAGCAGCTGATAGTGATATTTTAAATGCTCCTAAATCCCAGAAAAAATGGACTAGTTCCTACCAGAGAGTCAAGTAAATAGCACTTCATGGCTTTATATTCAGTTCACACTTGCAACTGAAATAAAAAGAAGAAAGTCTTCTAACTGTTCACTAACATAAAAGGAAGAAACTCTTCTACAGAAACGAGCACTGGGACTCTGAAGTGCAGTTCTGTGCCAAACAGGCAAATTTTGCAGCAAGGTCTGAGACTGTGAAACCACACAGTGCACATCAGCTGGTCCTTACATTCAGAGAGCTGTGGAAAGTAAACTGTTTTTATGTTATTAGCATACTGCTCATTAGAAAGTTATGCTATATGACCTAAAGCAACTCCTTTGCAGTTCCAGAAGAAAGGCTAAGGATGAAAGAGCACAGGAAGTCACAGAAGGAAATTATTACTAGGGAAAAGAGAGTTAAAAGCACACCTGTGGTACAAAACCTTTGCTACTGAGGTCCCATGTGAGCCTTGTGGAAGAGCTAAGAATTTCAGCAGAGGCTATGAGATTCTTAGAGCACACTCCAGCTAAAGCTCAGTCCATGTCATAAGGTTTTTGGTTCAGGGTTGCTGCTGCAGCATTTGTTTTCTCAAATTCCATTGATACATTTAGTTTCATTGTTTCCTTTCTCCTTAAACTGAAAGAGTCCAGACCAGGGAACTTGATCCAAGACCCAAGCACCAACTAATTTTACGTGGTTCAAATAACAGTTTAGATCCATATCTGGAATAAAATCAGAAGACTTATTCAGCCTAGGAACTCCAAGAGGAGAAAATGTTTAGTGCATTGTAATTAAAATAAATTTTCTCTAGGCTGACTTTAGGCTCTCCTTCATGTCCCTGCACTGTTATCTCTAAGGCACCGTTTTCCTGTTCTTGGCAGACACACACATTTTACCAGGCAAGAATGAAGCAATGACACAGAGCTTACACGACTGAGTGGATTTTAGCTTCTGCTGTTTTGCTGAAGAAGACAAGAAGAGCTTCCTTCTCCTGCTGTTTCTGTAAAGAGAAAGACAAACAAGTTTGAATCTCAAAAATGCCTTTTTCTCCTTCTTGCTTACAGACACCTGGGATGTCTGCTGCTGCCAATAAACACTTTGCTAGGAGAAAAAAATCAGCCTAAAATGCACAACAATAGAGGCCTGGAGGGGGATGTCTCCTGCTTGGCACTGGCTGTGGCAGATACTCACACATTCCTGACACCTCCCTTCCTACCCCTCCTATTCAACTCCTACAAGTGGGATGACAAGTATATCACAAATGCAGTTTTAGTCAAGAAAGCATTTCCCAACTAGAATGGAAAGGAAAAATGCCTAAGTTCTTACTGAACTGTACTAGCAACCTAGGAGCCTAGAACATGCATTTACCACCCATACAAGGAAAACAAACAAGAGAAGCAAAAATACACTCTTCACATTTTTGGCTACTGCTCTGTTCACAACGCAATTTAAACAAGGCTGTGTTTTTGTAGGCTGAAAAAGATTACAGGACAAGACAGAAGAGGAAGTACAAAGGCAGGAGGTATGAAAGACAATCAGAAATTATTAACAAGAAAGAAAAAAGAGAGGAAATGATATTTCACAAAAAGGGACAAAGTAGACCACTTACATAAAAAAGGAAAACAAGCTGAGCAGTTTTGATTGTGCTGTACATTCATTTAAAACTGTGCCTTCACAAAAGGTGTGGAACTCAGGGGTATTGTTTTTTCACTGATGTTTTTAAATGAAGGTACCTGAAATCGCAGTGGGTCATCATGAAAATAGCTTCTGACTTACACTTTTATATCCTTTGGCCATCTTCTTTGCTTCAGCTTCCAAGACAGCTTTGGTCTTTGCACTAATGCGTTCAGGAGCCACCACAACCATTTTGCGTTGCTTTGCTGGAAGCTGGGAAAGCACATCTGATTTCAGACGTCGGATCATGATGGACTCTTCCAGCAAAATTTTCAGTTCAGTTAAATTAGATGATCCAGAGTAGTCCCAACCCCATGGCATCTGGGAAAGATCAAAGCAGTTATCAGTGTGAAGCCTACGAGAGACTTGTCTGCAAGCAATACAAAAGCAGAATAAATTTCCAGGGAAAATGGACAAGGTGAGAACTTAATGTCAGTAGGAAGTGGTTTGACAAAAAATGGCAGTAAGATAGAAACATAAAAACTAATCCACCCAATGTGAAAAGGTTACTTACAAACTTCCCTTTCTGCTATCCACAAGTGCTCAGGGAGGTGCAGGGAAGAGGACTATGCAGAAAAATAGCAGGAATCCCTACTCCATCACTGCACCCTGGTATTGACCCTCACACAGAAAGGTGCTGCTCTCCACTTGCAGTTTTGAGCAGGCCAAAAGAACTCACTGCAGTTCTGTGCATGCACATTTACCTCAGCTTTAAGCAGAGAGACACACACAAATCTTCTCTAACAGCATGAGGACAAACATCCTTAACCCAGATGCCTTCACAGAGCTGTTACTCTTGTCTGACATGCCAGGTCAAAACTGCCTGTTTTCCACTGTGACCTGACTCTTGATCTGCTTTCTGACATACTCTATTTCTGCCACTACCATGTCTGGCTCAGACTCAAGCAAACCATAAATAAGCTGTGGCCCAAAATACATCACTCCAAACATTGTCTCTTCAAAGTATCATCACTTCAAAGCTTCTCTGAACAAGCCCTTCATTTACTCCTCCTTGGAGCACTTCCCTCTGAAACAGCCCTATCCTCCATCCTGTGTGGAGGCAATATACATCTGTTCAATTAATCTCAGCTCATCACTTCTCTTAATAACCCCATAGCCTATCATTTGCTGTCCAAGAAAGAACAACTAAGCTGATACACAGTGGCATCAAAATTGGTGCATTCCCCTGAAGAAGAATCTTTAAACAACTTTCTTTTAGAGAAGAGACCAATAAAGTTTTAAAGCTGAAGCAAAGGAAAAAGAAAAACCTTTCTGCTGAAATGTCACAAATAAGTACAGGAAATACCACTACAGTAACACCAAAAACCAAGGTGGGGAGGGAGGTGAAATCTTCCTCTCAGCTCCAATTCCAAGTCATATCAGCAGTGTCCAAAAATACAACCTCTGGTCACAGAATAACAATCCAAAGTAAACCACTACATATGGATGCATATTCCCTCCTGAAATGCATATAATGGAGATGTGAGGAGCCCCAGGACCAACCCCTTTGATCTGCTGCTCCACTCTTACTGTGCCACATTAACTGCTAAAATAGATTTAACCTTAAAAATACCTCTCTCTCTTGTTTGTCTTTCCCAAGAGAAACCTGCTGGAACACAGAAATGGAAGTAAAATAGGAAAAAACTCCAAAGTATTCACTGCACCCTCCAACCTCTCACAGAATGTATGAGACAAAAAACAAATTACATTGACTGTACTGAGATGGTGCTTTGATGAAACTGGGATGAGAACATACTATGGGACAGGAAGAAGAGAAATCAAACAGCTTATAGGCAAATAAGACTTCCCTGATATCTGGCAGTGAACACTCTTACTTCAGGTTGAGATAAAACAGGACAATCTGCAATTCTATTGCCACCTTGTACTGATGTGAACCATTAACTGACTTCAGATTCTGGCACTTGCAGCCACCATTAAAACTCATTTGACTTAATCTATTCCTACATAATTATGGTACCATCTGATTAGCTACAGTTGGTTCATTAAAGCAGGAAACAATTCAAACCCCATACACAAAGCCAGTTTAAATCCTCTAGAATTAAAACTTTGGCTCTGACAACAGTACAGTGGTGTACAGCTAGAGGCAATAAGTCCACCTGGCTCTTAGCCAACCCCTCTAAAAGCCAACATGGGTATCACTGCTCTGCTTCCCTGAAACCAGGAGTGCAACACAGATACATCCCCCAGGTCTGTGAAGAGCCAGCTCAAGTCTAGCTGGGTTTATTAGCTTTAGGCACTCTGCAGGAAAGCTGACATTGCTGAGCCACAGCCCTTGTACTCCTTTTCTGCATTTCAGGCTCTATGGGCCCAGCAGAGCAGCTGTACAGCACCAAGAACCACCTGGGCTGTGCCCAGCCTCCTAGAGCCACTGCCCACACTGCTCAGTGCTCTGGTAGCTAAACTGTAGGGATCCACTCTGATAGGATACTCAGCAAGACCTGCTATGGAGCCTGGACATCTCAAACTACCTTGTTCTACTTATGCAGCCCATGGTTTTCCACTTTCCATTTCCATAACAAGCAATACATATGCTTTGTGTCCACATAGCCCAATTCATTTCTGAAGAGGAATATCATCTTAAGGGGAAGAACAAGGCACACACGTGCAGCCAATATACCATCTACTGTGATATTAAAAAGCACATACAGGCAGAGTCCCTAGACTACATTCAGATTATATATTTCTTTTATGGTGCTGGAACGATTTGCAAACAAGGAAACATGCTAGTTCTGTGCTGGACCTAGCTAGTGATAAAAGAATTTTTTTTTTAAATTATTAAAATTTAGTTTAGTATATCCTATTGTGGGAAAGCAAATAGAGAAAAAAAGAGAGGGACATGTTTTGCCAAAATACACATCTGGCTTTGATCCATAACATTCCAGAACACTTGCTTCCAACTGTGATTTTCTTACCAAAGTGTTACAGCATCTTACATGACTCAGTAAACTTATTACAGTGTTAGCAGAAGCTGCCAAACTCTTACAAATTCAGAGCATGTGCTCAGATAGAAATTATTTAATATTTGCCAACATCCCAGTTTGAAAAATGAATTCACAGAATGTATTTTGGGAAATAGACTTGAGATATTTTGTAAATAACAGGTGACATTTCACTTGTATTTTTAAGAATACAGATGCTGGAAGGCTGAATTACAAAATTACAAACTTTTATTTTATATCTTTTCTAATCAGATCTGCCATATATTTGCAATTTTCTGTCATAAAATTTATTACCTTGAAACAGAAACTAGTCAGGCTTTATTTTTAAGTAGCATAGTTCAGATTTGCCTATTTTTCTTTAATCTTATAATGCAATCAGATTTATTAATAATACCAAAACATTTTCACATAGCAACTTTCATCCCACACCCATCTTCAAAGGCCTTTCAAGACATCTCTGGTGCTGTGCAATTCCATCTCCACTGATAATGCTGTCATTTTCAGGACAGAAAGAAAGACCTATTTAAGTAATGACAGCAGAAGTATCACAACAGTTCTTCAGAGAGGATGTAACTCCTAATAGTCTTGGGTTAGAGCCGCAAAAACGAACATGAGGGACACTCTGCAGTCATGAGGCAACAACTACAATCATCAAAACACCTTTTAAATTTATTCATTGCTGAGTGGATCTATGGCAACCCAACATTCAGCAGTGCCATTTTTTCCCCTATACTATCCACATCTCTCCATTTCCAGTAGCCACACTTCTCCAAATAACAAAATTCCTTCTAGGTTCACTCTATTACTGACATTAACTGCAGCAAAATGTCCCAGGTGAGCATGGAGAAGACCAGCAATATTCAATTGTCTAGCAGAGACAGGTCAAACAGAGAAACAAAATTGTACTAGAAGCCCTGCTGAGGTTTTGAAGGTAAGACAATACAGATTGTGACTTCCATGTTGAGTTTCACTGCAGGCTGAAAAGTAATTTACATGGAATAAATGGTCATTTAGTGTTTCCAACCACTGCTGAAAGTTATCTCCCAGTCTTAGAGAAAATGAGATACAAAAAGTGAAATGGATTACTCTAGAACAAAGCAGAGCGTGCAAGTTTGTGCTACAGGTCCGTGCTCACACTGCCAAGCCATTCTATGCTATGTACTAACTGCTACATGCTTGTCCTGGAAGAACTGGAGGGCAAGATGGAACAGAGGGCTCATTTCAAATCAGAACTCAGGGGAACTTTGGTTCCCCCTTTTGTGTCTATGCAACCAGCACAGAAGATCCTAGAGCCTCCTTGTACAGCAAGCAGCAGCAAAAGCTCTTCTTCTAGCAGTGTGTGTTCCAATAAACACAGCAGCCCTAGAGACAGCAAATCCAAGCACAGCTGAGTTCCCCATGCACTGGCAGCAAGGCAGACATCTGCCATCATGGCTGCACATGTGGCTTCCTGCAAAACCAGGATCTCGCAGTGGTAGGACTCGATGACTCTGGAAACTACTGCTGAGCAGCTAGCAGAGTTATTTTCAAAATATGATGAGGATCACACCCATTTCCTGAATTAGAAGAGAGTGGAATACAAAGATGGACTATAAATCTTAATTTTTTACTTACCTGGAGGTACAAAATCCAAAATACCAAGCAGGCCTTTATCAGTGACTAAAGCAGACAAGAAACTGTTTTTTTGATTGTCTGGTGTTTTTATTTTTTTTTTCTTTTTAACCAATTAGCCCAAACCTTAAAGGCCCCATAGTTACTATGCCCATTTAAAACACTCTGGGGCAAGATCTTATCAGAATAGGCTCCTTTCACCAGTTACGGCCATATTAGTTTATTTTTTCCAAGCTTTTATTCCCATGGCTTTCATGGCAGATTTTGACAGGAAGCATTACTACCCCCGTGTCTCAGCCCGCCACTGCAGGACCTAGATCTTCTCAGCTTCAGAGGTTTCAAAATGTTACTCTGCACTGAGACTTTCTCCATAAAAGATGTAACATTGGAGAAAAAAGAAAAAGCCTCCAGATTCTGAAAAAAATACAGCGCTGTTTGCAGAGTCCCACTCTGCCAGTTTCCCCACTGAAGTACCTTTCTGGCGTCACAGTAGCGCAGCCCAAAGGAGTGGAACTGTGGGAAGAACTTTGGCTGGACAGCTGCAATCTGCGTGTAGAGCTCCGCGGGCCGCGACATGGCAGGGGTTCCTGAAAGCAAGATCACTCTCTTGGCAGCCTGGGAAAGGAAAACAGAGCATCATTACCACGCAGCTCACAGTATGAGCAGAACTTAACTAGCCATCCTAAAAGAAGACTCCAGACCCACTGTTCAAGTACCCTAAATGGAAGGGTACTTCACCTTCCACAGATACTTTTCAGACATCACAGCCTGAAAACATTCAAGGACAGCTTAAAACTTCCAGGGAGCAGGACAAATCATACAGTTTCTTATTAATCATCCACATGCTGTAAGGGAAGGGGACATCCATTTTTATTACAGTACTTTCTGAATTGGCATGTATCCACTGGACACATTAATATCTCATGCCTGATTCAACATTTCATTTGGCATCAGATATCACAGGAAAATGACATGCCCTGTCAGGTACATCCTCACCTCCAAAATAAATTCCTCGTAGTAAATCTGCCACAGCAAGCCATAAGCAGACTTTCTCATAGAAGCAGAGGTGCAAAGAAGCAGGACTTTTTTATTACTTTGTTCATTTTTTTAAATTCTACTACCAGGAGAAAAAGATGAAGCTGTCTGAAGCAGGACCAGAAGAAGGTCTGACAGCAATGGTGAGTCTAGACACAGCTGGTTGGATGCTAGAACATGACTTAATAAATACAAATCACGTAAGGAGATTGTAAAACATGCTGTAGGGGAGACAGGAAGAGGGTGGGAAACCTGTATCTAAAGTAGGTGCTTCTAAAAAGTGAAGGAAAAAATTACTCTATTGACATGAAAGTTTCCAAGATGCACTTCTACCTTCATACCTCCAGTATTACCTAATTCTATTATTAGACGAGAGCTATGAATTTCTACTGCTGTAAATTCACATAAAATAGTTAAAATTACATATGCCTTGCAATTTCCTGCATGGTTTAATGCAGGTTCATTAAAATAATAAAGAGTTGAGTGACACGTGTACCGACAGCTCATTCACATTTAAATGAAAAAGAAAATGAAATTCTTTTATCATTTCACTGAGATCAACAAGTCACCCAGATCTGCACAGCTGTTTCATCCACTCACCAACCAAATCTGGTGGAAAAATGAGTTCACAGATCAGCTACCGGAAATGAATTTTGAAACTCTATCAGCTATTTATATATAGGTTGTGATCAATGTGGGACTTGCCTTCTTCAGTTATCCCTATTAAACAGATCAGAAGGAAATATGACCACCACCAGGATCAGACAGTTCCCATGAACATTAAAAAAAGCAGGACATTCATTGAACTAAGTAAGAGGAGAGATCAAACCTTTGGACATGTCAGAAGGTGAGAGTTAGTTTGCCCAAGACAGAGGTGCTACTCAAAAGAGGAAGGAGTCACAGAGACATCAGATCCCATGAGGAAACAAAGTGATCAAGAAGGAATTAGGTCAGTTTTTACAATTAAGGTAACACTGGTGGACAAGTGAGCAGAACCTAGACAATATCTGATACCTTGCAGAAGCCTTTGAGGAGTGAACTGACACCACCCTGAGAAGTCTGCTGAAACACAAGACAAGCCAGTCCCACGAGCACAAGAAACCCCCCCATTAAAGTTGTTCCTCCTAGACTAATGGAAGGCCACTGCCAGAAAAAAAAAGAAAACAGAAGTCATGCAATTACAGACATCTCATTTAAAATAACTCTGAGTCAAGATTAAGCAAGGAAATCACACTCCAAACAGATGAGGGACATAATAAATGCAACATAAACCCAAGTCTGTTGAAAGGTTTTATGTCATTCTCAAGGCTCTTCCTCTTCAGAGGGTTTTCCCTGGGAGCTACATGAGATAAGGTTGGAACACCAATTCCCCAGTAGTCAAAACAATTAGTCAGGCTCCTTCCCCAATCCCTAAATAGATGTCAAAAGAGAGAATGACAAAGTTATATGTTACTTGAATTCTAAACTTGTCCAGCTGCTGTTCTGCTGTGTGTAACTTATTTCTGAAGAGACAGGGTATCCAACCACTGCAAGCTCTTACTGTGTCACATCTTCTAATTAACCATTTTAAACAAAATGAAAAGTAAAAAAACCCAACAATAACAAAAACCAAAATGAAGAAAAACCCCAAAAGACTCTACAAGAGCTGTGAAGAACTTGAGAAATTAATTCCAGAAAACTGTGTGCAACATAGGTGGTCTATTTCATTGTCCCAAAGGTCCTTTTCAGTTTTAAAGTCCATTGACAGATGGAGCTCAACAAAGAACAGAAGGAAAAAAAACAATCCTAGGAAGACAAATTTCCAAATAATGTTGAAGGCTGACTTAAATTCTGGATGAAAGAAATGGCTTTGATTCCCATTTCTTTTCTAGTGGCAACTCATTTTGAATAGATGCCAATAAAGATTTGCTCCTGCAGAGAAGTCTCTGCTGATCACTGCTTAATTCTTGTTTTCTGCTGAACCTTCTGTGCTGCCAAGAGTAAGAGCTTAGCCTCTTCCTTCTGAGGTCCTTAAGAATAATATGGAATACCACCACAGAAACTAAGATTCCAGGGACAAGAAAGGACTTTCTAGCAAAATCAGAACTGTAATCAATTGATATGTATTTCCACACAGAATATCTAACATTAGCTGCTCAGTTGCATTTAAGGCATGGAGTTCATGGAGCTAGTGAAGACCTGGTCTGCAGTTCTCTTTTACTAAGTAACGTAAGACAAATGTGGCTTTGTAGCATTACATAATACACTAGCAAGAATTAATTCCACAGCTGTGAAAACATTTACAAAAGTCACTTTTGAAAGTCAAAGAATAATTTATAAAATTATGTCACTTAGAGGTCAAAACCCAGCAATCAACCAATTTGAAGGGGAATAGGTGAGGAGGAGGGGTTATGTGACAAACAAATAATTGAACATGCAAAGAGCCTCATTAACATACAATGATTGTCTCTGTGTTAAATTAATTTCACAGCATGAGCTCTGCCATATGCTAACAGACTGACATACTTATTAAATAAGTGTGGCTCGTTCTGGCTGTACAATTACTTGTGTCCCCAGTTTTTGCTTACTGTGTCATTTTGAACTGCTTAGCATAGGAATAGCTTATCCTGTGAAATGAAAAATCCGAGGGGGGCCATAATATAATAGAGATAATCACCTGATGAAGTAGAAGATTTGATAAAGGGAAAGAGTAGCAGCTGTTTTGAGGAGTCTTTCTGTATTTGGGAAAGACAGATAGGGCTCTGCATTTCCTAAAATGATATTACAGTAGTTATTCAAAAAAATATAAATACCTTTCCCTGTTCTTAAGCGACACCTAGACAGACAATGTGTGTCAAACAGCAGTGATAAGGTATGACTGAAGCAAATTACATTACCTTCCTATTCCAAGAAGAAAGGGAAATTGGAAGGTAGGGCAGATCTGAAGGTGCAGCCCTGAGGGCCCACAGTTTCTTCAGTTTTCAGATGAAGTTCTGTCTCTCAGCAGGTGACAAGGAAAGGCTTGTAGGCATATATCCATATGGATTTGTAAGACCTAAAGACAGCTACCCTCTATTTCCCACTGGAAAAGGAAATTTTTGTGTTTCCTCCTCACCCTCTAACTTCAGCATTGCTGTTTCTCTCCATTATTTTTAAGTAACTCTATTGAAACAGGCACAAAAGGTGTTAGATTCTAGCCACACAATGTATTTGGACTCACATAAAAAAACAAGAACTCTTAACCCTGAAGTCATCAGGATGTGCATCATGCTATTAGCAAGAAGAGCAGGTCAAATGAGAACAGTCACATTAGTAAAATTACTCAAATGTTGGAGAACAATGCCCATAAAGAGCACAAAGGGAATAAGAATATTTAATGCCACTGGAATTTTTTATTAGGTATTATCTTTTATTTCTCAGTTTCCAACTCAGTTCTTCGTTAGTGACTTCTTCACGCTTCATTCATGCTTCAAAAAAAATCATCCATTTCCTCAGTTTCCATTGCCTTACAGTACTCCATGCTATTACACAAGAATAAAGACCATGCAGCACTTTGGCTGGTCAAAAGACGTAGAGTCCTTTTCACTCTGGTCCCCAAGAAATCCCACTACAGAGTAATGAAAAAACTTCTGTTTTGCCGTTTCTTTGCCATCTACAACCCTGAGGCTTTACTGTTTTAAGGATATTGGTAGCATGTATAGTCCCTGTCCTATGTTAACATGTCTGTGCCAGTCTAATCTTGGAAGGAAAAAACCAAAATACTTACAAAGAGTGTTAACACCATTGACACTTGCTGCCTCTGAGGGAGGCAGATGCAGGGCAGAAGTGAAGGGAACAACCAGTATTGTCAGTACACGCAGGAGAATTTAGTCGCAAATGTGAGACTACAAGCAAAGATGACAAATAGGTCCTACTACCAATTGCCGCAGCTTTGAATTAGGGGCAAGGATAAGCCAGGCCTAATCAGGCCTTTTGGTGACTCAACCAAAGCCCAGCAGTATGAAGCCATTCTCACTTTGATGTGCATGGAAACAAGACAAAATCACCACTTTGAACACAGCATCTTCTAACCCTCTTGAGTACCTTGAGAGCTGCTGCAGCTGGGGACAATCTCACGCAGCTGCTGGCACAGACCAGCCAGTGTGAACACTGGATGACCTTGAAAGTGAGATTTTTGCCACATGATCAAACATCAAAGGACTTTTTTCTACTACAGCTTGTAAACCATCCTCTTCCATAATTTTGCAGGGATGCACACAGACTGTACAAACTCTGCCACCTGCTCCCACGCAGGTGGATGAAGCATCCTCCCCCACGTACAAGTCTGTAAACCCACAAGTTTGCATGTCTGCTGGGAACATGAAGAGAACAAATCTGGCCTAAACATCTTGCTGCTACTATTTCACCCTATCTTACTGTTTGTGCAATTATAAGTTCCTCTCAAAGTTCTGTCCAGTCACAATAAATTGGGCACATGTCTATACACTACATATTCTATGGCAGGCTATGAGGCAGTGACCACGGACACTGCATACATCCAGCCATTACAAAAGTTCTTCTGGTCACACTTCCCACTGTCTCAAGCAAAACTTTTCTAAATCTCTAGCAGGGTGGCAAGCAAGTATGTCAGAAAAGATAAATAGTACCATACACAGAGTTTGTGGCTTTTGTTAGTGTTAAAAAATGTCTAAAAGTTCCCAACTGACAAACGTAGGTCACATTTTTAATAAATGGCTTTGCTTGACATTCCATACCACACTTGCAGCGCAATATATACAAGAGAGCAGGAAAAGATGAATTATTCTGAGTGGCTAAAAATACCACTTCATTTTGAAAATGGTCAATGTCAGCTATTAAAACTACAATGAGGCTTTAAATGCTGCAACCATGGGTTAAATATTTCAGGGGTGGAGATTCAGCTTGGCTGTCTAACATGACAGATTTGAAATTAATATCCAAGGTAAGTCAGCTTTATTATGAATGTACTGATTCAATCTGATTATTGTAAAGTTCCATATAAACACAACAACTTATATATTTCATTTATTATTCAAATGGAGAAGTCACAAGAGCAGATTCTATCAAGATAAAAAGATTTCATTAAGTACGGATGGAAGTGACAGAAACATTTCTGGCTCAAAAATATTATAACTTAGATCTGTCCAGTGTCATTACAGACTCATAAATCTTTGTAGCATATAAGGACCAACGATCACGTTTCTTAGGTGGGGCTTTTTTCTGTCCCTAAAAGTCAGTTCAAGGCTAAGCTTTCATGCTTAGGATGTTGAGAACCTCATAGGAAATATAAGCAACTATGGCAATTTCAGACAGTTTAAAGTAGCATAATGCTAAAAACAATTAGGAGTAGCAACACTTAGAAGGTAGACAGACAAGGCATGAAATAGTTGCAGGGGCTCTGAATACAGCACTGGCACAGCTTCACAGTGGGACCTTAAGGTAGGGACTGAGGTCCTGGAAGCAGTTACCTTTCAAGGATTTGCCTATGGATACACCTTTTTTTGGTTTCTTATAGGAGCTCTAGTACTGCTCTACTCCTTTTAACATAAAGGAGGCAAGAGCAAGAATATTCTCCTCAGCACCATGTTTAGCAATGCCTCTTTTTCAATACTCTCAAAGTATTACCTATAATACTGAAAATTCTCCTAGTATTCAAGTGATGAAAGCCCCTGATATTTTGGCAGTTGTTTAAATACAAAAGCATTGGTGTGATGTGCTGTGTCAGTAGTGAACACAGCATCACTCACTAGGAGCTGAAGACAAAGCTGCCAAAGGTGCTGGATATAGAGCAAAATGACTAAGTTGGAAAAGAAGGAGGGCAGAAAAGTGGCTCTTACAGCAAATATTCATGTCAGAAGTTATTGTCAGAAAGCAGGAGAATAAAGTTTCCCTGAACATCTCACACAAAACGTGGTACTGCATGCTGATTGTAGGTGAGATAATGCATGACATGAACATGAAACTCTTAATGCTTTCAGAAGAAAGAAATTCCGTTTCAGAACCATCAGTTCTCAATTCTTTAAGATCAGTGATGTGACAGCATAAAACTGTAAATTCTCAGTAAGTGCATACAGGCAATTAACCTCTGCCTGACACCTACCATCTTTCACTCTCTTATCTTGTAGCTTGTAAATAATTTTGACAAGCTGATCCTTACAAAGCTTCAAGTAGGAAAGGATGAGGCTGCTTTTTGAGAATTTTGCAATGAGGTAAATTTTTTATTTTCCATCATTTTCAGACATATACCCTAATTACTGTATTTTGAACTGCTCATAAAATTGGCCCTCCTACTTAGTTTCCAAATATTAAAAGCCTGAAGCGATTTGAAAACCAAGAGAAGACAAGAGTCAGGCCTTTAAGGAGAACAGCGAAGTTATTCAAGGACAACCACATTTGGTTTGCATTAAGAATCTTGCATATGAAAGTTGGTTGCTATAAAGCCATCACAGATCGAATCTTCTCTTTATACGTCCTTGCTGATTAACTGCTGAAGAGGAACTGCATGTACCTTCTTCTAATGTACAGACTCTGCAGTGTCTAGAAACTACTCAACTTTAATCCATATCTGTTGGAGGTTACCAGTGAGAGTTTGATTCTTCAATCTCAGGACAACAGGCAAACAATAGAATTTACAGTTCTCCTGCTATCACCTAATTGACTGTTGCCTCCCTTCTATGGGCCACTTGTCTCGCTAGCCTCACATTTTGCCATTTCCTACTAATTCTGTACATGTAACCAGCAGGAATGATCCTGAGCCCCAGCCACACAGATACATTGGAAGTAGTAACAGACTAGAGCCCTAAACCAAAGCCAAGTAAGGGACCTATGTAATGTCATTGTGATACACAGCAGTGATTTGTGTGCCAAGAAGTAACTGATCATTATTATTTTCATTAAAGAAGCTATATTGACATCACTATGTTCTTTCTACTCTCCCTGAATATATTCGGTAAGTTTTGATGTTCCCTTTTTCCCATCACCATAAAACTCATCAGTGGCAGTACCACAATTAGATCAAGGGAGTTTTTGAAGTTGTTTTGTTAGGTCTTGCCATCTAATATTTGTATGGAAACAAGTGATAAAGCCAGAGACAAAATTTTGCTCTTGGATCTACACCGTTACCTGGATTTCCCCTTGCACAAAGCAAGAATTCAGCTGCAGGCTCCTAAACCTGGTAAATGGAGCAACACTGCCTTGGGAGCCTGACCTGAGCAGTTTGATCCTCAGAGGTTTGGCACCAGCACACGCACCTTGAGAAGAGGCATGGCAGCTCGGCATCGTGCAGTTTTTATGTTCTTTAGGAAATGAGATTCATCCTGAAACAAAACAAGCATGAAAGTGAAGGCAGTTCTGATCCATAGTCCAGCTGCAGGTTACAGAACCAACTCTCAGTATTCTCACCTATCTAATATTACAAGCCTCTCATGTCAGAGGTTATTTCAGGCATTGGGATAGTCACATCAAATTCTAAACAAAAAGACAGGATGGAGAGTAGCAGGCTTCCTATATTCAAATGTGCAACCACTAGCAAATGGAACAGAAATCAAATCTTGCAGCCATGAATTATAAGTGACCACAAAAAATAAGTGAGAAGAGAGGACTGGAGAAAGGAACATTATTTACAGCACTGATACTCATTTGCCCCTGTGTATCCCTTAAATGCAGCAAACATAGGAGGCCTATACAGTGCTGGTTCCCTTAATAAGGCGTTAATGAAAATTATAAGAAAAAAAAAGAAATCTAATTAGGATCCAACTGTTCTGCTGATAGGGCTCATCAGGTGGGTAATAGTTTTCTACTTGAGACATCACCCTCAAACAGGCTTCATTTCTACTGCTGTTGCAGAACTTGGACACAAAAAATCATCTGCGCCTTCCAAAGGTACATTCTCATCTTTCCATGTGTGTGGAAGCAAGCAACTATGCATGCAAAGACAATTCAACTGCTTAGCTTCTCAGGCACAGGCTTCTCCCTCCTGATTAATAAATAAGCTACATTAATGTTCCCAGCCACCAAAAGAAGATTGGAAGAAAAAGCAGGAAAGCTCAGAACCCAGTAGGACTATTCTCATCTGTAAAGACACACACGTGGTCCAAACCTGAACATATAAATACACAGAAAAGACATTTGCCAGTTCGGGGCTGGTAAAAAGCTCCAGCACAGTAGAGCCCAATTCCACCCCCAGCCTACAAAAGTAACAATCTGCATTTCCACCCTGACAGAATTGCTAGTCAGAGAGTGTGTAGCAGAAAAAATATAAAAATGAAAAAAATCAATGAAGTTTGATCTCCAAAGAACTCCACCTATTACCACATTCCCATTTAATGCTAAGAAACAAAAAGACTATTATGTTCCAATTGTCATGATCTCTGGACAGGTACATGTGTGCTGAAAACTAGACTGAGAACATCAAACACTCAGAGTAAGCCATATATTCACTTTTGCTCTCTATTGATCCAAGCTGGATTTGAAACACTAGATGTTCTGAATTTTAGTAACTGAAATCCAGAAAAATGCCTTTTACTCTGGCTCTGTGAAAGGATAAAAAATGGATTTTGAAGTAATTTACAAAAGAAATGATACAAGTGATCAAAGAAGGCTTAATGAAGATTGTCAGTGGAACACAAGCAAAGGGAGATTTTTTTTTTATGCTTTACCCACATACTTGATGTTGAGAGGTTATGTGGTTTACTGGAGAAACACTAACACCACTCTGAAGTCCAATCCCCTTAAAAAAATACAGTTCCAAGACTATTGTTATTGACACACCACATTAAACACCTTTCTCTCCAGCAGAGAACATGACCAACTACAATGAAAGCAGAGGGGCACCATAACCAGTAAAAGGAAAACATAGCCTTGGGAATCAAAGGAATTAAACTCTACTAGTTATTTCAAAAGGTTTCAGAGAAACCTCATGCTTGTACTCATGAAGACAACTGTGATCAAAGCCACAACTACGAGATAGCTTCAGTCTTAAATAAAGCCCCATTCACACTTATTTGCTGTACAAAGGCTACCCCATTAGCAGCATACAATTAACTGGAAAATTTTAGTGTACCACTTACAATAATAACTACTTGGAATGTGTTCTTAAGTTGCTTGTCCATCTTGCTGAGGAGGTCAAAACTGATGATGTTGATCAAGCTTCCAGTTAAGTTGTCTTTGCTATTCACTATGACATTGGTGCTACCTGGGCTCAAGGATGGAAGCCACCTGTGAAATGCCTGGAGGAAGAGGAAAGAAATTAATTGCATTCTGGTGCTTATCATCTTTGCCAAGATCCCAAAGCACTTCACAGAATATCCTCATGAATACTTAGAACATGCAGCCATCCTATCCACCACTAGACATCACCTGGGAGCACAGTAAGGATAGGGAGCCTTCCCAAGGCAACCACCTTGGGAAGCAATGGGAAGATCAAGCACAGAACTCAGGCTATAAGGCAAAATCTACCTTCCACAGCCAGAAAAGCTCAAACAACGCTCTATTCTTCCTTCTTACTAATAAAAATAAAAAAACCCAGACAAACAAAAGAAACAAAAAAACCCCAATAAAACAAGCAAAAAGCGCTCCTGATCTGTAGCAGAAATGTGCATAACCTCCTGACAACGTTACCTGCTTTGCTCAGTCAGAGAATGATGTGACCACTACTTCAAGGAAATTTAGTTTTCCCACTCAACAGGAAACCTCAGGCTGTGAAACACAGACTTCTGAGCAGTAAACATCTATCACTATAGCCATGTTTACTCCACAGTGAGGATGAAGTACAACTTATCCAGACCAACAAAACTCTTCCACTACCTCTTCTAAAAAAAAAAATGCAGCCAAACTAAAATACAAAATGAAAAGATCAAGTTGACAACACACCAGCTGCTCTATGACAGCAGCTGAAATACACGTGGTAATAGTCATTCAATCAACCTCTTAGAATGCTCCACACACCAGAGCAAGATATCCTCCCCCAAACCCATCTGTTAGCCACAGACCACCCACCATTTCCCTTGTAATTTGTCCCCAATGACACCAACCTCTCTGCAACATTTGAGTTCTGCTGATGTTGCTCTGCAGAAAACTGCATGGGGCTTTGGCCATTCTGGTCCCTACAGAAATGTAACCAACTAGTGATAAGAAATGGCATCTCTGTCTCTAGGCCCCTGTGGAAATACCCCAACCATCATTCCTCTCCACTGTTCGGCAACCCCTTGCAGCAGCCAGAGGAAGTAAATGTGAGCTTCTCACATTTCTCAGTATGTGAGAAAGTAACAATTAACTATCCTTCACCACTCACTGTAAGCACCACAACCTAAAAGAGCCAACAACACAGGTTAGATCCCAACCCAAAAAACCATGTAGCTGACACCAAGTCAAAACTTAGACAAAGGCAGCACCAAGAGATAAGTGTCTGGAAGCTCCCAATTGTAGTACCCTCTCCTTTTATAAAGGATATGTGAGTAATTCACACCATAAAAGTGATCCTATATTTCTCACATGATGCTGACCTTCATCCACAACAAGTGCTTTGAAACCGCCCGGACTGTTAATTATTTAAGTTTCAATGCTGAACTCCAAATGCCCATGGCTGCAGCACTTCTCAGCCAAGAGCACCTTGCAACTTCTCACTAGCTTCCAGAGGCCAGAAAGCCAAAATACAACATTGGTAACTCCAAGATGAAGAAAATTTGTGCCAGCTTGGCTCCAGAGACACCACAAAAGCTTCTACCATTACAGTAAAACACATCTGTTCAAGAATGAACTGAGCAGATTACAATCTATAATAAACCTCACCTTCTTCCACTTTCTGTGACACTTTTCTTACACCTGCACCCTTCACATACTCAAAAAGCAACACGTCTAAGGCAAATGTCCTAACAAAACATATCCCACAAGAGCCTCCTGGAGAGCTGGGAGTAGGGGAAGGAAGAAAAAAAATCAAGCAAAGAAAAAAATGAACAAACACACAAAAATGCCTCATATCGCTTAAATCTCTAGAAGCAGAATGTAGAAGCTTAGTTGCAGGTGCCCAGTCCTTCACGAAACCAAGCCCCAAATTGTTCCTGGTAGATATCCCACAGAAGTGATGAATTCAGGTGAGGTGTGGTCCCAGAGGTCTATGGGCCTTGAAACTTCAAGCATGATGAGAATCACTCCTTTTTTCAGTAAACAATTTTCTTTTCTTTTTGCCCTACTGGATGTGAAAACACACACCAAGATGCTCTAGCAACCTGGTTACAGTACAAAACCAGCAAATCCCAAGCAATACTCTTCTCATCAATGTAATGTTCCAGGAAAAGCTAAACTCCCACCTCCTTCTGCTCTGGCATAAGTTTACTGACCTAAAACCTCTGCCTCACCTTTTTTCCCCACAGTGAGCACCTCACTAGCCTATGGCAAACAGCCTCAGCATACAGTGATTTATTTCAAGATACACTTCCTAACCATACAAGCTTTCTTGGGCTTTGACCAACATTAATAAAGAACTCAGAGGAGTCAGCAGCCTACAGTGGACAGGCCAAAAGATGTAATATGACACACACTTAATGATGGTGATAATAGGGCCTTTTGAACAGAGCAGAGAATCCCAGCATCTGGGCCTCTGTTCCAGCCAAGGAGCTGGCAAATCCTGCTCTGATGGGCTTGAATACAAGACAATTGCTTGAATGTAACTATTATCTTTGACACTGATGAGTAAAATGCCCACTTGGAACTAGCTGACTTGCAGGAACAAAGTTGACAGAGGGTCAGAGGTGATACTTTCTCCAGTTCACCCTCTTTCCAACAGATGAGCTGAATGACAAAAAGAAAATCAGCCAGTAAAACAAAATAGGCATATACCATATAATCAATGCTAAGTAATTTCCCCACATCGAGTTTATGAATCGGTATAATTTTTTGTTTATTCACCTTAATACTTTTAAAAATTTAACCTTTACAAAGCGCAATACAGAACAACCATCACACCGGCCCTTTCCTGACCACCTGTCCATGCTCAAGCTTACAGTACCTCTGCCCATGTAAACCTCACAGAAGAAGGAGTCACCACCAGCAAGGGCCATTCCTTTTGGTAATATGCAGCAATGCAGATTGCCTGGATGGTCTTGCCCAAGCCCATGTCATCCGCAAGAAGTAAACGTCCATTTCTTAAAATTGCAAAACTGGGGAGAGCAGAGAGGGAAATAAGAGTCAAGAAATGGGTTACTATGTGGCAACAAAGATAAGCACAAGTCATCACCAAGCTTCTAATGTGGATCACCTGGAAGTGATCAGAGTTCTTCAGTAAACCTGAATTTTCTTCCTTAGTCTCAATACAAGTGAGCAACTCTCATAAATCTCTCAAAGCCTGGAAGCCCCTGAACAGACTGGTTCAGCCCAGTCCTTAGAGACTTTCATTTCATATGAGAAGTAGTCTCGAGACCATACAACTATTTAAAGCACATTCTTTCCATGGTATTACTCACCTTCTGTCCCAGAGTTCATCCTGGCTGAGCTAAAAAATCATTATCAATAACAATGGCAATTTAAGACCACTAAGAACAGACTTTCCTGGACTGCATATTGAGGTCAACAACTCATGATCGTATAGGACATGGACAGGGTCACTTAAGAGTTTATCCTTATATACAATTAGATATTTTCAATCTTTCAGGGCCTGGGTCCCATTTTCTGGTCCCTTCCCCTGGATAGTTAATATTCAAAAAACAACAACAACAAAAGAGATGCACTTAGAAAAGAAAAAAGATTACCTTACAAAATAAAAAAATCATATGACAATTATGTACATACTGAATCACAAGAGGGAGATCAGAGATGTATCATTTGAACAATTTTTTCAGACTAGCAAAATGCTACTTTCCTCCTGACTGATGATGAATTCTATCTAGAAACAAAACAGATGTGTCACTCAAAAAAAACATAAAAAAAATATCCCAACAAAACAAACCATATTATACCAAACAACCAAAAGCCCAGAGTGCCAGAGTATTAGCACACCAAGACTCTAGAGAAATGCAGAGCCCTCCATGGAGGAGAATGCAACCTGGGTACCAATATAAACAACACAATTCTAGGCAAGGACTAGCTCTTGAGAGCATGCAAAAAGGACATACTTCACACCTTCCCGCTGAAAGGGCATGAGGCTTGTCACAATTTTGGAGTCCAGTACTGAAAGGTCAGCATCAGGAATGTCTGTCTGTGATGGACATCTCTGTAGCTGTGCAGCAAAGGTCTGTATTACTGCCTCGGGCAGTGGCTCCACTTCTACTGACACGAGGCTCTGTAACACTTCCACTGCAAAGAACAGAGCAGCTTATTATCTGAAGGGCAGCATACAACTTAGAGTATGGATGTCAGGGCACAACCCCCAACCTCATTGAGAATGTTATTTCCTATCCTGAAACAGATCACAGAAATCACTGCATCATGCACAGGTGCTAGCCTGGCCTCTTCCCTGAAGTCTATTTCAGAAACACATGATGAATCACATCTCCTCCCCTCATATTTAGACTTGGTTATAAAAAAAAGAAACTCTAATGCCATCATTCAGAGATGATTGCTACTAATACAGCTGGAGCTGGATTATTCACACTGAGGGCAGCTTAGGGCACACTTTACTCAGAAATGAAAGTACAGATTTGAACAAAAGAGCTCCTGAAGTCTAGAAGGCAAGGGCATCTTTATCTTGACCTTGGAATTGTGCATTAAACACCTCTGAGGTTTCCATCATGCCTCAATCATCAGGAGTGACAGTTACCTAAAGAATATTATACATCTTCAGCTTTGAAAACTCTCTTCTCCTGTTCCCCAAATTCACACAGGTTGGGGTTGTCTCCATTTAGTCCCTGTTGTTTAACACATCTGGGTAAAAAAACAGGAATCACCTCAAGAGTTAGAGAAAGTGCTCTTGTACCACCATCAGCAGCACTCCAACAGCCACCCTTCAGTATCAACAGCACCTCCCTGCTCACCTGGTGCCCACTGCTGTTCTCCTGCACAGAAGCAGCTCACAGGCCACAACCAGCACACAGGCAGGCACTTGAGTTCCTCAATACTACTGTTGTTTCACCCATGAAGCCTCTCAACTTCATCTTCCCAGTTGAACTGGGATCCTTCCCAGTTGAAAAGGATCCTCAGCCCCCAGTATGCCAAGAGCTTGGGGCCTTCGTATTTTCAACCCATGCACCAGAACAAAGCATCATCTTCTCCCGGACAACCTTATTTCAGTCCCCTCAAGCAGCCTCTCTATCCCATCTCCCCCTAAATAAAAATGTTTCTTTTTAATACAACAGTTAATTTCTATGAAAATAAATACCAGTTTAAAACATGCAGTGAGCTGTGACCAGGAGAACATATTTAGTAATTTTTGACCACTGACTATGAAAAAAACCCCACACAAATGCATGTGCACAGATCTTCATTGCACAAAGCAACTTTTTTATTTAGTGGTTGGTTTGCATATGAAGTTAAGAAGATGTAAAAAAACCTGAAAAAAACGACTGAAACAAGAACTCACTAAACCAGCAGTAAATGCAGCAGAATTCAGTTAGGTATTTTTGTTTCAGTTATCTCCAAGAGGAAAACAGCAGGATGGACCCCTGCCATATAAAGGGGAAAAGCAATTCCAAGAAATATACATATGAAAAGATTTCCATTTGTGATTGGGCAATGACCAAACTTTTTAAACTCTCCAGTTTAATTTATACTTCTTCAATAGCAGGAACTCTCTCCACTCGAAGTACAGCACAAGCTTGTTATTACACTCACAGACCGAGCTATGTGTTAGCATAATTGCTACAATTTGCTCACTGATAATTCTGTTGCTATTGTTCTGTACATGAGCTGGGAGAATGATTAAGATAGATCTGCCACCAGCATGATTCATCCAACAGACATTTTTTAGTGAAGTGACCTTTATATAAAGATGACTGAGCAACTAGGCAAAGAGACATTAACCTCTACAAACAGCTCCCAGCTAACAGATCTCTCTGCTGGAAACAGCAACCAGCCTTTTTAAATTCTCTCCTTTTTTTTTATTTTGATGTAGGCAAATGAACAGGCAACAAAGCAAATGCTGTTCCTCTAAAAGGCACGTGCTAGAAGCCTCAAATGCCCTCACAAATTACACTCTGCAAGATTCACGGAATTTTTTTTTCTTCCCTCAAATCTGTGGGATTCTCAATACTTCATGTAATGTATATAACTGCCAGCCAGCATGACTGAGACTGTGACAGACTGGGAGGTGATGTGTTTGCTCAGACTGCCTACCACGTGCTACAGGATCGGGTCCTTTCCACGTACAAAATACCTTTTCAACAAATGGTGAGTGATTACCAGCTCTAACTGAAATCAAGACCTGTCAACATCCCAACCCTGCATTTTCACAACAGTCTCCAAGACACACTCACTTGTTTTCAGGACCTGGCATTCCTACATGGCCCCACCACATGGCTTTCAAGCCCTACAACCATTACTAATGTTATTAAGACATGCATCATAGAAGCATGCATATACTCAATTATTAAACATGCATTGGAATCCTGTGGAAGCAGGAGCCAATGCTGGAGAAAAACTATTCTGAGCAGTAATGTTTCATCTCTGAAACGCTCAGTCACACTTTCTAAGGATGTGTACAGAGCACCTCTCTTACTGTCTTCCTGAAGCTTACCCCAACCCAAATTCCACAGCCACACACCCTCACAGAAGTACCAAGGCAAACACAGTAAGCTGACTGGGATGAAAAATAATAGTAATTGTAACACTTAGGACTTGTGTAATGCTGTTCATCTTGAAGCACTCTATAAACCTAACACAAAAATCTAAGAAGCAGATATGCTAGAAGCATGCTGCTGAGACCAGATATTCTGCAAAGCTGCATCCATTAAAAAAAAGCCAAACCCAAAACACCAAAACACAAGAAGCCACCGTTCTACATTTCAGTTCAGCAAATAACAGTTTCAGCAGGATTACACAGATGCACAAAGAGAAAACACAATGGGCAGAAACTGATGCACAGGAAGTTCCACCTGAATGTGAGGAACTTCTCTACTGTGCAAGTGACCAAGCACTGGTATAGGTTGCCCACAAAGGTTGTGAATTTTCTCTCACTGGAGATACTCAGGAACCATCTGGACACAATTCTGTGCCATGTGCTCTAGGATGACCCTGCTTGAGGGAAGTTAAACCATATGACCCACAGTGGTCACTTCCAACCTTACCTATTCTGTGATTCTGGGTCTATTGATCAACTTCTACCAAGAAATGAACTCTGTAGCAACACTAAGTGCTTAGATGCCACTTGCTAGGAAAGATATGATCTCTTTTTAAAAAGACTTTTTTCTTGCTAACCTTTCTTT
Organism: Calyptomena viridis; assembly: GCA_013390005.1. Taxonomy (NCBI): domain Eukaryota; kingdom Metazoa; phylum Chordata; class Aves; order Passeriformes; family Eurylaimidae; genus Calyptomena; species Calyptomena viridis. The sequence continues at coordinate 305,665 of WEIV01023271.1, forward strand.
TAAGCATCCAAACAGCACCGAAACATTCTAGTGGAGTGTGAAATTCAGCTTCAAGAATGCATCTGCTTCATGCAGATCTGCACACTTCTCCAAGAGACGAAAGTAGCTCTTCTTGTCTCCCTCAGAAACAACTCATCTCTGGAAGAAACCTGAATTCTAACTTGCTGCACACATCAATTAAAAACTTAATAGTTGTGTGCTGCCTGCAAAGCCATTATTACCAGCAGTAACATATGAGGCTGAACAAAATCAGCTAGACAGCACTTGGACTAACTGTGGATGAACTGATTGTTACAGAAGTCATCATGTGACTTGAAAACCTAGTGCTCTGACCTGAAAAACAAAATTTGCTGGGTGTGAAAAGAACTAGCACAACACTATGCACACTATTTAAGGAACTGGAACCAAAACTGCCTGATACATGTTTGTTTTCTAAGCAGAGGGTGGCTGTGACAGTTTATGAATTGACATACTCACAAAAGGTTGGAAGGAGGGCTGGCACTGAGGGAAGGGGAGCACAACTAAAACAAGTCACTTCAGCAGAATTTCTGTAAGGACAGGTAGGATTGGCAGCCACCATGTCAATCTCTTCAAATATGGCAAGAGGGAACAATGGAATCCATTCTCCTGTAACTCTTTAGTTCAAATGGAGCTGCCTCACGTTAAAAGCAATAAAAATGACTTTGTGATAGTAAATACATCCATGCTCTAAGAAATGGTAAATTCAGTGCAGAATATGACAAAAGCTAAAGCTACCTTCCCCAATGGGCCCCCTAAAGCACTGTACTGAATAGCACACGTCCATAAAGTTTTGAGTCTGGGCAAACTGTGTAAATGTTTGACAAAACAGGAAGACACTGGCCTCACAGTTCATTAGCAACTTGTCTTTTCAGAGTGAAAATAAAGAAAAAAATAAAGTTAGAATTCATTTGCCTCCCCAGAAAACAGCCCTCACCAGAGAAATGCAGCTACTCACTCAGTTTGGGGTAATCCTCCAGCAGGAAATTCCACTTTCTGGTGTTCACATCTGCAATAGTTACAACAAAAACTGTCATAAGTCTCTTTTATAAAAGACTGAATTCTCCGTCCATAAGAACATGTCTATCCATCCATATGGATTTCAGAATTGCTTTAAAAGAATTGTTACCTTGTTCAAAATCAACCTCCTTGTTTGCTTTCATGTTAAGCAAACAGTTTGGAGAAGATTTAAAATTATGAGCACAAATCTAGAACTGGTGGTATCACCACAGCAAGGCAAGGTCAGATCTCCTAATGAACCACAAGTAATGAACCCACTTGCCCAAGGACTTTGGCAACCACTTTCTCTTCATTGCAAGAAGGGATGGAGAATGTGCATGAAGGTTCCTTTTGTTAATCAACAAACTCTGACTTCAGTCAGTAAAACAATCACTTTCAGTTGTTCTGTACCCTACAGTCAATGTGCTCAGGATGGTGCTGAGGAAATTCATCAGTTCATCAACATCCAAAATGTAACATCAATGCCAGACCTATCTGGCAGGTTTATCCCTGGGTAGCACCTGTCTACAACATCCAGGGAAGGCAGAGTGAAGTCAGAGTCAGCTGAAGACACAAGGAGCAAGGTGGGGCACTGCCCAAAGAACAAGAGCTCCAGAATTTGTTACCCATGCTGTCACTGACTTGCTGTAACATTGTGCAGGTCACCTCACTCTGTACCTCATTTCCAAAAATACAAGTGGAAAAAAATTATATTTACTATTGAAATTTGAATGCAAACATAAAAAGTGCTCTAGTGTTACACTTGCCTCAAAAAACATTGGTAAAACTGCTGGTAAATTAAATCTGCTCAGGCAGTTGCAGTCATTATACATCACAGTAAAGCAAGAGAAATAAGACAATGTCCAACTGCATTTGATAATAAAGATGAGAACTTCACGTGGTCTTTGTACTGCTGGCAATTTAACAGCACATCCCACTTCAACAGTAAATGCAATCATGCTGGGTTCTGAAATACCACCTAGGCTTACAGACCCAGAAAAAGACATGGGATAAATTGCTGAACATGGATACAGCACTAAAACAGGACTACAAGAACTCTCAAAACCTTCACCAAAGCACCACCTCTTATGCTCTTTCAGAGGGATGTACTCTCACAATCTCTCCTCTGAAGCAAGAGCAACCCCAACAAGGTCATTAGAAAAAAGCAGAAACAACAAGAGACTCACCATAATTTCTGGAATCCATCTGTTTGAACACTCCAATCACTTCTGCAGAATACCCAATATCAACCTCAAATCGCAAGCGAGAGATGAGCACACACTTCCCTTTGACCAGAGCTGAGGGTTTCTTCCAGTTCTTACACATTTTCAAGAGGGATTTCACATCAACCCCCCTGCCAATGAAATTAGAACCTGATGCCAAGCCAACTGCATTTTCTCCTTCCAGTGGTGCCAGAATTACTGAGGAAAGCTGATTTGCTGCTTCCACTAGGGACAAAAGCATGAGATACAGAAAAGAATTAATTACAAAGCACACTGATAAACTAAAGATGCACAGGGCACTTTGGGAAGAAAAGGGACAAGAGGATAACAAACCAACCATGCACCTTCAAGTTGAAAAGGAAAAATGATTCTTTTCTTTCACTCACAGGGACAAAGAATAGAGAGAACAATGGCCTGGGGGAGCAGATTGGTTGGATTTTCCACAGAGAATACAGCAGGAGCAGAGGGAACATGTGACAGTAGGTAAACAAGGCCCTGCCCAGCATTGTCACTGCATTAGGTTCCCTCCCTGTCAGCAATCCAAACATATGGCTCACTAGGTCAGGGCAAGCAATCTGCAGAATCACATATAGCAGTAAATTGCACAAAGCCATACAGCATTTTCACTTACAAAATTGCAGGGACAGGGACATGGTGATCAATGGTATGTGCATGAAAAGACGGGAAGATGCTTCTGTAAACAGCAAAGGAGAAAGATCTAAAAATATAAATATCTGCCTCCTGCATCATGTCAATGTCTGATAGGCAATCTCATCCAGGAGGAATGCTGTATATTCAAAAATGCTGTAGGAAGGACACTATTCTGAATTCCTAAATCTCTTTTGTTACAATTTAGGTTCATCACCCTTTATTCTACTGTGTCTTACAGTTAAGACTTGTATTTTCCCCCAGCCATCTGCATTCCTGTCTTACCCATCACTAACAATCACCTCTGTCACAATGCCAGGGCATGGAGAGAATGGATGTGAGCCTGAGAACACAGCTATCCACACAAATAAACGTGCCACTTAACCCTGTATTTCTCTGCCCATCTATACATACAATAAAGATGTGTCATCTTTATTATTATAACTGAACTCTGATGGTTAAGGAACAGGAATAATTTTTTCTTGTATTTTTTTACAGCACCAAAGTAGTGACGCTTGTCCCCAAGACTCCAACTCACAGGTACTACAGTAACACAAAGATTCATGAACATCTCAAGTGCATTAGACTCAAGAGCAAGGGACCACTGAGCACATTCTGTCTCCATGTATTTTTGGAGAGGCAATTTCCCCTATCTAGTAGGTGTTGAGAGTAAATCCAGGTGAATTCAGTCCTTTGAGCACTGAGCTGCACATCATGATCCACTCTCCTTTTTAAGTAGTCCAGCTAATTAATATGCAACAAAAAAGGACAAAATTGAAGTTCAGGATGAAGATCTGAAAAGTGAGAAAAATCCAGACAATTTCTTCCTAACCAGTTAATAAATACACCACTTGGATTTCATAATTGATTTTCCTCATTCCATATTTTAAAAAAAGTGACTTCCAGAATAAATCCAAGAATTTGAGATTTCTACTCCAAATAAAAGAGCATCTAATGAAAGTAATTTTTGAAGTAAAGGAATACGGAACCGCCAATTTAGACTTTTTCCTCCAAATGCAACAAGATTTTAGATGCTGTTTTAGCATTGTGTAGTTAGATCTCACCTCTACAGCTAACACTGAAAGAAATTCTGAAAAAAAAAAGCATATTTTACTCTTATTTCAACATTTGTTTCTAGGCCTGACTGTATGTTTAATTTATAGTCAAAGAAAGAAAGGTGATACAAGAGCACATTGTTCAGAAGAACTAAATTAACAGTGGGAACTTTTAAAATAATTGTTTTACACTTGCAAGACTTCAAGGCCCTTTCAAGTCAATCCTCTTTTCTCAGGCTGTTTTCCACGATTTCATTGCCCCACGTTGGATCACATATTTTCTTCACTTATAAACAGGAACTTTCCACAGAGTACTCAAATATTTGATAGCTTTAAAGAAAAATGCCTGATATCTAAAACCAATCCTCTTCATTTGCAAGCTCCTTGGTGCAGATACTCTGCTCTCATCTGTACTTGATACACTCCAAGCAAACCAGCAGCATTTAAATTATAAATGTGTGGCAACCCACATGGGAAGCTAAAATACCAGCACTCAACTGTGGTTTTTCAAAGTGCTCAACACAGGCCTAATTCTGTTCCCACTGAAATCAATAGTGATTTATCACTCACTTCAATACACTGTGCTTTTGAAAAGCTTACCTGAAGTGTTTGCCTCTATCATCTCTCAATCTTTCCAGAACAAAATGACAGGAGAGAGGAAAAAAAGATAAAATCACCCTTGTTATGCCATAAAAAAAAAAAGAGGCAAATCCATTTTCAGTCTCACTCAAAACTCTGGAGAGTTACCCTTTATCCTTTTATGACACACAAAATAAACAGGAAAAGCATTTCAAAAAGGGCTATTTAAAAAGAAGATACATGAGTGGACACAGAAATTAAGCATTAGCCACTGGAACACACTCAGTTCTCAATACAAATTCAAATGAAGTACTACCACAGCAGATAATTGCTGGTTGCTGAAGAATCAAACAACAGCAAAAGAAGTTTAACCTGTGCTTGGTATTTAGATTATGTGAAAAATTAAATTACTTCTAATCAACTACAAAGTGTCAGAAAAATGTTATGAGCTAGATGCCGAAAAGATGGGCATTATCTTTGAGTACCACTACTTTTATTATTCACGATAATAATAAAGCTAACTAATAACTATGGAAGACAGAGGAAGAAGGTGTGTGTCAAGATCTTGATCCTTTTTTTATCATTCGACCATTTACTTACTGAGACTGCTGTAATCTTCCAAGTTGAAACTCCATTTTTTCATAGTAGGATCTAAAATAGGGCAGAATACGAATCATTTGGGGTAGAAAAAAGTGGTGGTGTGCAATGTTCATAGGAGGTAAGAGGATTCAATCTACTCATGCAAACTTTTTGACACACATATGAAAAACAGGTATACCCAAGTTTACAGCTCTGTGACACCAAAAAAAAAGCCATAGGGCATATCACTACTAAAACAAGAAGAATGCAACAGCCATTCACAGGAATCAGCAACGCATGGGGGAAAACAACAGTAGAATATAACAAATAAAGGCAGTGGGAAAAGATCAGAAGTGAGCCAAAAGGTGGAGATTCCACTGCTCTCAGTAACCCAGTTAACAAAATCAGCTCATCAACTCTGAACCACAGCAGAAGTGACCCATTTTCCCATACCAATTTATGAATAACTTCTCTTCTTTCACTCCCAAAAGACTCTGACCAGCTGCTGCCACTAAATTTCTCAGAGCACTGTTCATAAAGCAAGGCTTCCGATTTCTTTTCTAAATCCAAGCTCAATCTATTTATGAGAATTTCTATCCAATTTGATCTCATTTACTTTTTTAATCCCCCGTTAATACCATATTCCACCCCAGCAATAGGTGCACTGGTAGGAGCATATAGCAACTACAGTTGCAATAGATGCCAAAACTTCAATCCAGTGTAAAACAGAGATAAGAGCAAACATCCAATTCTTACCGTAAGCTTTGCTTGGTACCTTCTTAAACACAGCAACAAGATCAGCATTATACCCTATGTCGACCTGGAATCGGTCTTCCCCGTATTTCACACACTTTCCTTTTGTAACATTATTTACTTTCTTGCCAGAGACAGCTTCAAAGGTAGAGCCCACACCAGCAGAGCTGGTCAGCTTCTGCATCCTACCACTGGCCTGAAAAACAAAACCTCCCCCTTTTCTTTCTGTCAGTCTGCTTGTGTTTATCAGCATTTCTGAATCACTTGGGGTGGTGCTGCTTGGTGTTAAAACATATTTTATGGCAGATTTGTTCTGACTTTGTAAATCTTTACTACTGTCAGGGTGCCCGTTATCAATCAATCTAGGATGAGATGCTTCTGGGAGGGTTTTGAAAACTGGGTAGCATTCGGGCAGCTGGAATGTTCCAGGATTAATTAAAGCTTGCTGTCCATGTTCCTGACCACCAGCATCCAAGTAATGCTTATGGGAACAACTCAGAGAATTTGGGATCGTTGTAGAGAACTGTTTAAGGCCACTTGCTTGTTTTGAGTCCTCTGAACAATTCTTTTGCTGCTCCCCTTGTGAACCAGCCATCTGCTGGTTTGCAGTGTAATGGTTATAACCTTTCTGAAGATGGCTCTTCTGTTCCACAGGACTGTTTGGATTCTTTTGGTGATGACTAGTGAACTTGGCATGGTTGTTTTCTTCCCTCGAGCTTCCCCAAGTGCCCAGCCTCTGTTCTTTCACCTGAGGTGCAGTAATTCCTCCCTGCCCAGCTCTCTGGGCTGCCAGCCTCTCTGCTCTCCTAGCCAAGGCTATCTGCCGGTTCTCTTCAATCCTCCTCTTCTGTTCCTCTGTAAGGCCTGATGACATCTTCAACAATTCAAATAATTCTGCACCAACACTACATCAGGAATTAATCACACAGGCACCTGCTTCTTTACAGGAATGGAGGCCAGTCTATGGAAAAAAAAAACCACCAACAAATAGAGAGAGCAAGTTTCAACTCTGTTCCCCAAAATTATTATTGCATTGATAACTCAGTTTTCTTAGTGATTATTACTGTAACTGAACCTATACAAAAATGTGGTAGTACAGCAAAGCTGACAGACCAATGCTAAGCCATTATCAAGTAGATGGTGACAACCATTGATGGGGCTTTCCTTGCCAGTCCCACATACACAAACATACCAAATAAGAAGAAAACTTTTATTGCACTACCGTTCTAAGCATTCTTCTCTGCAAATCCCAGCAGAACTGACAAAACAGCAAAGCACATCCTGCACTGCAGAGCCAGCCACGCAAAGTCACACGATGGCAAAGATATCTCTGCAGTCTTTGTGTGTCCTATTTCAGGTACCTATCAGCAAACACGGGACGATGCCCATCTTCTCTGTTCACCTTCGGTTCTTGGGTATCTCACAGCCCGGAGCAGATTCCCCAAAGGGCACAGTCAGCTCCTGCCTTGAGAAAGGTCCACTCGCAAGCCACGGACCTTCTGATAGAAGCGAGGACCCGGCTCTCACACTTCCCCGGAGCTGGCCTCGCTCCACCTCCTCCTTCCTAATACCCGCGGCCGCCCGCCGCCTCCTTCCTCACCACCCTGCGAGCGGTGAGGTTCGCTCCCTGCCCGCTCCTCTCTCATGCGCCAGGCAGGCTCCCGTCCCGAACTCCACGGAGGTCCCGGCCCGCCAGGGCCCACCCGCCGCCCCCGGAGGTCCCGGCACTGCCGCCCCTGNGTAGTCTTCCGCTCGCGGCGCCATGTCGGGGGCGGTGGGTGTCCCATGCCCCAGTCGGGGGCCCGGGGGCCACACTGTTGTCCCTCCTCGGCTCAAGCCTCGACCCTGCCGCGCGCCCCAGCCAACACGCATCGCTCCACGGCCGGGGCAGAGAGCCCCTGTCTGCCCCTGCTGTGTCTGGTACACGAGCGTTCGTGGCTCTTACATGGAGACTGAGTAGGGAGTAAACCCTGTAGATCATGTGGGAGAAAGGATGACAATATTTGTCAGCAGTGAGGAGGGAGTCCACCCCTAGTGTTAGGAGCAATAGCTGACATTGGTTCAACTATGATGTTTCCGAGTAATGGTGGAGATCACAGAATCAGTTAAGTTGGAAAAGATCTCTGAGATCATCGAGTCCAGTCTATGGCCAAACACCACCATGTCAATTAGACCATGGCACCGAGTGCCTCATCCAGTCTTCCCTTAACCACTTGCAGCAATGGTGACTCCACCATCTCCCTGGGCAGCCCATTCCAATACCTGATCATCTTTTCTGTAAAGAAATTCTTCCTAATGTCCAATCTAAACCTCCCCTGGCACAGTCTAAGACTATGTCTTCTTGTCCTATTGCTGGTTGTCTGGGAGAAGAGGCCAATCCCCACCTGGCTACAACCTCCTTTCAGGCAGTTGGAGACAGCGATAAGGTTATTCCTGAGCCTCCTCCAGGCTAAACAACCCCAGCTCCATTAGCTGCTCCTCACAGGACATGTGCTCCAGACCATTCATCAGCTCCACTGCCTTTCTCTGCACTTGTTCCAGCATCTCAATGTCTTTCCTGAATTGAGGGGCCCAGAACTGGGCACAGCACTTGAGGTGTGGCCTCACCAGTGCTGAGTACAGGGGGACAGTCACTTCCTTGGTCCTTCCTTGGCCACACTATTCCTAATACCGGTCAGGATGCCATTGGCTTTCTTGGCCACCTGGACACACACTGGCTTATGTTTATCCACCTGTCAAACAGCACCTCCAGGACACTTTTCTCTGGGCTGCTTTCCAGCCTCTCCGTCCCCAGCCTGTAGCACTGCCTGGGGTTGTTGTGGCCCAAGTGCAGGACCCAGCACTTGGTCTTGCTGAATCTCATATCGTTGGTCTCAGCCCATCAATCCAGCCTGTACAGATGTCTCTGCAGAGCCTTCCTACCCTCCAGCAGAGCGACACTCTGACCCAACTTGGTGTCATCCACAAATTTGCTAGTGGTTGATTCAATCCCCCCATTCAGATCATCAGTAAAGATATTGGACAGGACTGGGCCCAACACTGATCCCTGGGGGACACCGCTAGTGACCGGACAGATGAGGGGATGTGCCTGAAGGCTGGAAGAAGGCAGATGTCAGGGCTACCTGCAAGCAGGGCCTAAAAGAGGATGCAGGGAACTACAGGCTCATTAGTCTTACTCCAGACCCTGGGAAAGTAATAGAGCTAGTCTTCCAAGAAAGTATCACAAATCAAAGGAAGCAGGTGACTGGGAAAGCCAGCACAGATTTACCAAAGGCAAATCATGGCAGACTAATCTGATTACCTTCTACAGCAAAGTAACATTTTCTTGCTGCGTGGGGAGAGCAGTGGAGGTTGTTAACCTGGACTTCAGCAAAACATTTGACCTTGTTTCCCACACAGACTAGAGGGGTGATCTATGAGATAAGTAGGAAACTGGCTCACAGCCCACATGCAGAAACATGGGTTTTATGGGTCTTATTCAGGCTGGCAGCCTGTCACAATTGGGGTCCCTCAGGGATCAATACTGAGCCCCATGTTATTCAACAAATTACACTGGAAGAGGTTTTGTTTTGATATAAGAAAAAAGTTTTTTACATTGAGAATAATCAATCACTGAAAAAACCTCTCCAAGGATATGGTGGGGTCCCCATGACTGGAGATTTTCAAGATCTGATTGGACAGGGTGATAGATAACCTCATCTAGGCTCTTTCCCACAAAAGGTTAGGCCAAATGGTCTTTTGAGGTCCCTTCTAACCAAGGCTGGTTTATGATTCTGTGAACACCTTCATAATAAGGTAATTACTCATATTTGCAACAAAGGTAAAATAAAACTCAAAATAAAAGGGCCTCCCAGGATTTTAATTATACATGGGGCTTGATTGTACACATCAAGACACCCTTCCTGGACAGTCATGATCCCCATGTGCATGACCAGAGCAGTAACTAGGGAGAAAGCAGGGAAAAGGCTCTGGGGAGCACCAGCACCACCTCCCAGCTCAGAATTATGCTACTCTGCCCAGTGGCAGGTAGCTGCCATCCCTGTCCCCAGATACCATTTTCTCCCACCTGACAGACCCTTTGGCTGGGGACACTGAAGCCAGATGGCTGTTTTACAGTTTATTCATTCTTCTCTTTTCTGGTTAATTAGAAAAGGTTATCATTAAATTGCTTCCTGATTAAGCAGCAGTGACTGCCATTAGTCAGGAGCTTGTCAGCCCAAGAAAAACAAGGCAGGCAGCAAGAAAGAGGTGAAACTCAACACACACCACAATTCTGGAAATGCTGTTATTCACCTGGGAATCACACACAGATGTGAACACATTACGTCCACACAGGCACTCGCAAACACACTGCTTTTGAAAAATAACACAGGCTGAGGAGGTGTCTGGGTTCAGGTTTTGTCCCATTTTCTTTTAAGAAAAAGAATAAAAGTCAAACCTTTTTGCAGGTTCCAGATCCCCTCACTGCAGAGTGAGTTTTGCTAGGAAAGGATCCAGATCTTCTGCCTTTGCCCTTTCTTCCCCGTAGACTCCAGCTGGCTATGCAGCAGAGAGAGAAAGGAATGGATGAGAGACCTTTATTTTCTCCTTCTTGTTGCACTATTAACTGCCCAAAGCTAAACCAGATCCCAGTGTCACATACGGAGGAGAGAGAGAACATGCAGAACATAACCCTGCAACTGTTTCCAGCCACCTTTTCCCTGCCAGCAGCTATCCAGTTCCAGGTCTCTGTCGATGGCTTCTTATGCTTTGGGAGATCTAGGGGGGGAAAAATAAACTTGGGAAGAGTGGAGAACAGCTACTATCAGGGATACTATCAGGGAGTATCCCCAACTCGTGAAAATGTTGAGAGCAGAGCATCATTTGCAGAGAGCTCTTGGGTTGCATGGTCAGGCAGACACAGACAGACGTTGAAGCATTTGCTCCATATGGCACAACTTCAGTGAGACACAAGGAGCAGCCTGGCCATGCAGAGAACAGACCTACAAAATGAGAGGCCATTTGTGAGCAGTCTGCTGGTAGCACTCCAGGTGTCCTTTCAGTCAGAACATGGTTCCAGCAGTGGCTTGGACTCATCCTCCACATACTGGGTCAGGAAGCAGAAATGCAGTATGAAATCCTGGGATGACTGGGAGGATTAGTGCACCCCAGCTCTGCTGCAGAGGAAATGGTTCACCCCCTTACAAAGAAATGCTTCCACCAGTGAAAAAAATTAAGGCAATGGGATTCTTAGTGCTGTTCTTACCTGGCTCTTTCCATCACTTGGATCATGCTTTAAACATCCTCTCATGGGCTGGGCTGCTGGCAAATGAGCCAGAACAGCCTGTGTTGTACATGTTATATCAGCAGCAGCTAGTGTCTGAAATACGAGTCACCCAGAACACCAGAGCTAATCTGGAATCTTGTAGATTGTCCTTTGAGACATTTTGAGCTGCTCTTTGGAGGTCCTAGTGCTGTCATATTGAATGTGTTTGCCCCATTTTACCACCTTGCCAACACACCTTGGTTCACCACATGAACAGAGCCGGCTTCCTTCCTCCTGGATGTGTGGCCAGCCTGCACTCTCTGCTGGGGCTGAATTACATGCAGAGCTGCTGTCTGTAGCAAAGAGAGAACTGGAAATCAGCCCAAGCTAATGGCCCTGAGATGCCCCAGCTTTTTGCAGGGTTTTGGTAGCCCACACTAAGCTCAGAGACACGATAACCAGTACCTAAATGTACCAGTCTTTGACCAGCTGCAGAGAACTTGTAGTTGCACCTTCTAAAATTAATTAATCCCATGCTCATGAGTCTTATCAGTTCCTTCCCAGCTAAAACCAGTCAAGTGTCTGGACTGGGGATATCCAGGTCATCGCTTCAGAGAAGGTCTTAGGGCAGCAGAGTCAGAGAAAAGCAACTGGACTAGCAGAGCTAGTTGGAGCAACCTTTCTTTTGGGCTGCCAGGGTCTGACCTTAATACTTTTACAGGACCTGTCCTCTGTGGGCTACAGAGTTTTGCTTCCTCTGCTCTGGTTTGGGATCCTCAGCAGGGTCTAAGCTGCCTAATGGGGAACCAGAGCCCTGGGCCTGGAGGGCCAGGGAGTGCTTGGTTTTGGGGAGATGCTCACCTGGCATCCCCTACCGTTCCCTGGATTTCTTTTCTTACACAACTGTTAATCCTCTCTACTTTCCCTCTGCCATCGAGGCACATCAAGGACCATGTCATGCTGGCCCATTTGACAGACCAGACCCTTTCCCCGAGCATCCCTGTAGGAACAAAGACAAAATTTGGAGTTTGCTGAATACTGCTGCCCTTGAAACTCTGAAGAAAGAGGACTTGCAGAGGCTTTTCTGTGAGTTTTCCTAGATGAGAAGGTTGCTCCACTCCTCTGACTGCCAGCACAGTGAAGACCAGTTCTTTTTCCCTGCTTTTTGGCCACCCAGTGCAAGAAAAATTAGTCACCCTCCTTTCTCTTGAAACAGCCTCTTTTATCTACACAGCTTGTTCTTCTCTGGCATGCCGAAATCTTTCTGCTCTTGTTTATAGTACAACCCCTCCAACAGATTGCAGGGTCTCTTTTCTGCCTTCTGTCCTTCTTGGCTGGATTCCTCTCCACAGCTCCAGTCCAGAGCTATGGTCTGCTCAGCACATGGCCCTGCTTCGCTGCCAGACCGCTGCCTCACAGAGCTGCTGCAAAGCTGAGACTACTCGTGATCTTTTGTGTGATGCAGCCCAGGTGTAGGGGGCAGTTCATTGGCACCCAGAACAAAGATTTAAAAGAGAAAAAAAACCCACATCCTACATTGAGATGCAAACAGCGTTTCCAAAGCTTCTGTGTCACCAGCATTTACCACAATGTGAGCTGTGATCCAGCTGGGGTGAGGGCACTGGCAATGTGGACTCTTCAATATCTTTTGCTTAAGATCAAGGCAAAGCACACCCCCCTGCTCTACACAACTGTTTTGAGTTTTTGTCCAGGTGCTGAACAGAACTTTATTTTCATGAAACATGGTTGAACTGCCAGAAGGGTCTGAAGATGGAAGGAAAGGCTTGTGTGCAGAGACAATTTAACTGCAAAGGCTTTATTTCTTTAGGAAATGAGGCTAAACAAACAAAAGTTGCATTCCTAGTTCTATTCTGGAGCTTACATTACTGGCCTGTTTTTGAAGCTCAGAATAGCCAGCTAATCCTATGGCCTCAGTATTGATATGAAGCCAGCTTTTGAGATCCTGTTTGTTAAAGGTAGCCACAGTTCTCTGCCCTTTCTCCTCCTGGTGCATTAGAGACCCAGAGATACAGAGAAATCCTTTAAGCAGTAGAATCAGAAGTCACTGATGTTAAATAATTAACACCAATGTAATATTAGAGGTCCTTTTTCACAGGAGCAGCATCTTTGCATGAAAGATCTTAAAGCATACTCCAAACCAAGAGGAGTTGTCAAAGTAGCTCTGAAGTTCTGTGTGATGCAAAGTCTGATGCCAAAGCTTCTAAGAGAAAGACCCAGGCTTGCAGCATGCTCAAGACTTTCCTAAAAGCCCTGTTTACAGTGGGTTCTGATACAATTGCTTGCCATCCTCTGCTGAGATTTAGATGGGAGCAACATAAGACCACTGCTTAAATTAGGAATGTGGACTCAGCACAGGACTCTTCCAGCCCAGTCTTCACTCAACCAATGATGCAGGAAGGTTGCTCTCATCTTAGAAACCTCCATGAATGCAGTGCTTGGAAAGTGAGCCAGAAAATCTGGTCTTGACAAACAGTACTCTTAAGCACATGCTCAACTTGAAGTGTGTGCTTAAGCTTGTTAAGCTTGCTCCTTCAAACAGAGAAGACTTTCCTTTATGTTGAGAGTCTCATCTGCTGCAGAAGGGGGAAATCAGAAGGTGATTTGTTTGTTATATTTTGTATAGCAGCTTGATCTAGAAAACACTTGCTGTCAGCTGCAGTATTTTGCTATCAGCTTGTCTCAGTGATTTCCACTGGGCTCTATGGGATAGCAATTATTCCACAACAGGGAGTGCTCTTGAAGTGTCAGGGCAGTGCACTCACAAGGTGCTGCCGCAGTCTGCCTGTACATCTATTATAAATAACAAGGGTCAGAGGCCATGGGAATGCACGAGCCTTATTTAGGGAGGGTATTTCCCCATTTTGATCACAGTAAAAATAATGATAGCCACATCCTGAGAAACAGCTATAAAGGTTCTCTTTGAAAGAATGTGACTACTGAAAGCAGATGCTCATCAAGTTAAATAAGGAATTTAATTAGCTGGCATTTTATCTTGTTTTCAGCAATATGATGACAAATCTCATCTTAATAAAATAACATTAGGGAGCAGCACAATTCCAGTGCTTCAGGAAATAAGAAGCAGTATAAGTTATAGGCCTGTTCCCACCAAAGAAGTCATTCTCATTCAGAAATCTGACATGCTGTTAAGATGGATAGCAAAATGGTCCTCTGGCATTTAGAAGGATTTACACCACTTTTGGCTTTAAAAGGCTTAATACAGTGTGGTGAGGGAGAAGGAGTGGCATGAATAGCTCAAAGGACTGGTGGTGCAATTAATATCTTTTTACTCCTGTGGTGGCACAGGTGTGCAGGGTTCTTCACAGGTGAGTACTTTCCTCAGTGGGGCTATAACTAAACATAGATGTTATACATTGTACAACAATTAACAAGTTTAGTGTTTCTCATGTAGTCAAATATGTCTAAATTCAACTATAAGCTCACATTAGATGCTTTTGTAACATCCAGAGAACAGTTCTTGCCTAACCCTGAGAAGGGTTCATGAAGTATCCACAGAAAGCTTGCTCATGTCATGGTTTGAAGGCTTCTAAAGTTTGTCTAAGCTCAACTTCTGGGACTCAAAAAAGTACTGTTATTTGGAATATTTATGTCCAGTGAAAAAGATTACAAAGCACAGGAATTACAACAATAAAAGACAGGTGATTTAGCTTAATTATACAAGAATAAAGGAACTACTTGTCCCATTCAGCACGGTTATCCACTGAATCCTTTCTTTTGTCTCTACCAGGGATCAGACCCACGTTTTAGGTGATAGACCATGTGATTATCCCATAGCTGTCCACTATAAGATGCACATTTTGATCCTAGGTGATATGTTGAGGCAATACATTTCCCTTGCTGATCGTAAGTTTTAACAACAGTTATTTCTGATGGTCTATTTGACATGTTCCATCTTTCATATTCCATGTTTGCTCCATAGGTCTTGTATTAAGAAAGGAGAAAAGTGCAAGAGTTGTCAGATTTGATCTTGTCATGCGAGGGTACAAACATACAAAGACAGTACGCACATTGAGTTTATACATGTGTAAATACAAATATATATACATCCTGATAGAGTAATTTCCTGGGTTCATGGTTTAATGTACTAATCTGAGATTATACTGCTATTGCTGAGGACAGAAATACCTCAGTTCATTGATGAATGCCATTAACTTATTGGCCTGCATTTAGTTTAGATGAGGGTTGAGAGCTGTTGCTCTCGGATAGCTGTTCATACATGTATGTGAAATGAGTTTATGATTCTTGATCTAGGTTCTAGAAAACAGGTGTCCATGCTACAAAACCCACCTTTCGTATTTAGACCCTCACTATGTAGAGGGATGGTGATGAAGCTCTGCTCATTGTTACAGGGCAGATTTGAATGAAAAGACAAACAATGCAGAAGTGTGAGTTGAGAGTGGGTCTCCTCTTTTAACAGACAATAAATTCCTTTTAAGATTATCTTGCAGGAGCCTGCTTTAAGATGATTGTGGAAGAGTGAGGCTTTCCCTTCACTCTATCAGTGGAAAAAAAAATTGAAATTTATTGACCTGGAAAATCCAAGCTCAGAAGCAGCAGCTGGGTTTTCAGCAAGTTCCTCAATTCTTTCCTTGTTGTCCATCTGGATTCACTGTAACACAGAAAAATCAAGCATTGCCACTGAGGTCAAGCGAAGTTTGGAAATGGCCACCATTTCCATGTAATTTTGCCAGGATGGGTGCTGGTGCTCCATCTTTTGGGAGTGCTGCTGGACGTCAAGGTCTTTAAGTAATGGTAGGAATGACTTTTCTCTTTTGCAGGGCTATTTACAGAATTGGAGTCTAAGCCCTCCTGGAGCAAATCGTGAAGCAATGCACAAATCAAATCAAGATGCTGACCGAGATTGCATCACAGCACAATATCATGCTGACAGAAACTGAGGCTAAAAGCAGCGACATTCGTGTCTAGCAATTTGTAATGCATCATATGGTTGTAAAGTGACAACTGAATCCTGGAGGACAAAGACAAACCCCTGTATGCCCTGCAAATACTTTCCGTCCACAGACAAGTTAAAGACCATATCTTGAAAATTTGATCAGCACCTGAACTTGATCTCTTAACAGCAGAACAGGTAGTTCCCTCTGAATTTGCAGATACTGCCAGGTTTTATTCATGGGCATGACACTTTGCAGTATTAATGTTCCCTGTGGATGCAAACAACTTTTTTTTATAGATTTTCCAGACTTTCGTTAATAACTTAATTGGCACACAGCAGTGTAAGAATTGAAGTGTATTCCTATAGGGCAGTCGTACTTCAGACAGGCACCAAGCTATTTGCAATCAGAATTAAAAACAACTGGGAAAAAACATTTTCAGTTGTCCCTGCTTCATCCCAAATTTCAGCAACAAAGCTGATATATTGCCAGGTACTGATCCAGCTACCTGGGATTTGTCCAGGTTGAGAACTTATTAGTGCTTATTTAAGGGAAGAGATGTAGAGAGGGAGAACACAGCTTGTATAAATCAGATTAAAGTATTGACAACTCCTAAGCAATGCTCATTCCAGGAACAAGCTCACAATGTGAAAACACCACTGCTATAAAAGAAGTGCATTTTGAATGCATGCCACTCTGCAAATACCTGGTGGGTCATGAGTTCTTGAGGCTTAGTTCCTAGGAGAGAAAACAAGATTGCCGAAAAAGTTAAATACTGTAGATGTAGATTATCTGAATCATTTAGTATGTGAGAGACTTAACAGCCACTGGATCTTGTTTTGTCTGTAATTGATGATTCAGAACCATCTTGGATCACAGTAAAGTACAAATTATTACAACTGATACAGACTAAATGAAAAAATCTGGGTCTTGGCCCAAGCCTAGCGAGCAAAGAACTCCACTGTGTGCCATGATTAACCTTGGCTTGCACATTCAGTGGGAAGGCATGATTAAATGCAAACCTAAAAGAACAAACTCCTGCCTCTCCTCTCAGTGTGGTTGCTGGATGTCACAACCATGAAACATTAATAGTCAGTGTGTGTTAAGAGTCCTCCTCTCTGCCTCATTCACAGATGATGTGCATCTGTCTTTGATTTCAGCCACTGAACTGGACTCAGGCTGTGGACACAGGTGCTTTCCACTTGGGAGCCCTCTATGCACCCGACAGCAGGGCAGCTTTGTCACTGGTGTCGAGTCTGGACTTGGCAGACGGCTCCAGCTTCCTGACTGTCACCCTGGCATCTTGCATCAGCACTAAAAAGTCCTGCTTTATTTTTATTTGTTGCATTAGTCCTTTTTTTTTCTTTTCCCCTACAAAGCAAAACATGAGCAATGGACAGCACGATAATAGGAAGGAAAGGGGACAGCTACAGCTGCAAAGCAGAGAGCTCTTCAGTGGCTCTACCGGTATCCCAGCTCCTTTCCCTACCCCTTTTTCATACACATCCACACAGAGGGAGTAGAGCACTGGCAGATGGGGAAAGAAAATAGATAAATAAAAGTGTCAGTAGGATGGATTGGTTTGCACTTGGTCTCCTCTCATCTCTCTGCATATGTCTGCTAATATGTAAAGATCACACAACCAAGGGACTTAGCACTGACCTGGAAAATTTATACCAGTGAACATAAAAATGAATCAAAAAGAAATATGTAGGAAGGAGGTGGTCAGGGAAGAGAACAAAAGTAGATTAATTTTTTTTCCCATGTACATCAAGATTCCATTGGGACAGCGATTTTGTGGGAGCACATAGTGCCAATGCTACAGCAGGAGCAGCTCTGCCTCAGAGAAAAGAGACCAGGGTGGGCAGTATCCTGTGCTGAGGTCCCTCCTGGTTTTGATCATTATCTGCCTAAGTGAGGGCTCCCCGAAGGGCACCAGAGCCAGACAGAGGTAAGCTCAGCAGCAGAGTCCCAGCACATGATGGCTTCAGATAGAAAAGCCTCCATCTCTGCAAGTTCTTCTGATGCACACACCCAAGCCACTTCAGGGAGGGGAGGACGATTTATCTCGGGGTACTCTGGGACAATTCTCCTGTGATTTTCCAGTAAGCCTTGATGCCTGGCATGGAAGCCTTACCCAGGACCACAGGCAGGTTCAAGGGTGGAATGAAGTTCAAATTTGGCCTGTGTTTTATGCGTGGAAACCTTCTTTTTTAGAACATGCTGGAAACTTTTTCCTAAGGCACTATCTATCCTCCAGGGCATCCTTGCCTCCTTCTCATTGCTAGTTTCTACACAAATGCAGGATCTTTGGTGCTTAGTCACTCTACTGTTCCTGCTGTTTATTGCCTCCAATGGGCATAATTCTCTGCTTAGGAGACCTTTGTGAGTTGCTGTGGAAGAGCCGTGGGCTGTTGTCATTCTGTTTCCAGGGGGCAATAAACACCAGCAGTCAAACCTCCATAGAACAAAGGTTGTGTGATTATTCAGTCATAAAGAGAGGGAAGAAAAATAGATATATATTGCATGTGTGCTTATTTGCACATCACACAAGGATGTGCAAATTGCTCTCAGAAGAGAGTCTTGCTATGAGGTAAAATAGATCTCCATGTGCCACTTTGCTGCTGACTCGAATGGGGAAATTCTTCTGCCTGTGCCTCAGTTTCTCTATATAAATCAAAGAGCTTGTAGCTCTTCCCAGCTAGCTTAAGTGCTTTCAGGGCCAGGAATTTATTCATGACCTTATAGAGCAGGTCAGGAAGGCAGGGATGCAAGTTTGGAAATGATGCAGGGAGAGAAGAGTTTCTTGGGGTTAACAGCTTGTGTTTTCCCCCTCTTCTTGAATGAGAGCAACCATTTGTCTGGAAAGAAGATCCAGAGAAACCGCATTAGTCTTTAGATGGAAAGGCCTGATATTAGAGTCAGCCTATCACCACAGACACCAGCATTTGACCTGAGGGTTAAAAAAAATCACCAGAGAGAGCCAAAGTCTGTTATGAAGGAAAAACCCCTTTAACAGCAGGGAATTGCTGCCTGCATTCAGACACTGGCTCAGAAGCCAGTGGTTTTGTGGGTTTCTTTTTGGGGTCCATGAATACTTCAATCTAGTGGGACCAAGTCATTAGCAGCTGCCTGACCCCAAAGACCAGAGGGGATTTCCAACTGATCAGCACCGAGAGTTCAGCCCGCAGGGAAACCCAGGCACTCAGCACCTTCATGGAGGTGTTTGGCATGTGGCAGCATTCATCCCTAAAATGCTCCCCCACAATAAAATGTAATTACAAAACTCTTTAACTACATAAGCTTCTAAAGCAATTAATTATCTTGACAAGAAAATGTGTATGGTTTTGAAATCTCCCTTTAATTAACATAAAATGAGTTAGGAAGCAGTAGATCTAGGCCATCACTTGGATGTAACAGTCTCTCACATCGTGTGCTCCTAAGGCTCTGGGAGAGTGTGTCGATGTGATGCTTAAGCTCCCTTTCAAATGCTGTGTTTGGGCCACATGCAAGGCCAAGACTTCCTTTTCAGAACAAGGTTTTTATTCTGATGTACTATTGAGAGACCCTCCTTAGAAATGTAACAGTCAAAAATCAACTCCTGTTCCCATGGATGTAAATCCACTAACTTTTCCCACTCACTGCCCTTCCATTTCTTTCTGCTTTCATTGTCAGCAGCACGCCGTGGTATCCCACACATGACCTGTTTGTGCCAGAAATGGGTCCTCCTAAAGACAGACATTCAGTTTCCCCATACAAAATTGCTCCTTTTTTCTTGAGTATGGCAGTGTTGTGCCACATGATGCTCCTAAGGGAAATATCCTCATTGTTACTGTGTCTGATCATGAATCCTAGTAACTAAGCAAATGCCTGATGACATGCTAGATCCTTTCAATTCACCTGGATTTGGAGAACACAGCATAATTCTCAGGATCAGCCACTAATGGGCCTGTTTAACAACATTGTTTTTTCTTTAAATACCCTGTCAGACAAGTGAGAGCTAGTTCTAGGGCTATTGCATGTCGCTAGAATAATGTACATCCAAGAATGCAATTAGAGATTTGAAACAAAATTGACTAGACTTAGGAGAATAGTGGAAATATCCAAGAGACCTGTGAGTGTATACTTTCTTTCTCTTTCTCTTTCTCTTTTTTTTTTTTTAATATCTAACCTCCAGGTCCTTTTAGGTTTGGGATTTCATGACAATTACTACATTCCTGGATAGTTAAAACCACTCAGCATTTGGCTAAATGCCTTCTGAAGATATCCTGAAACACATAATCTATTGCAGCTGCTCTATTCCAGTCACAGTTCTGACTAGTCATCCAAGGGGACAAGGAATTCCTTTTGTAGGAGGTAGTGTAGGACTTGTTACCAGAAAAGCTCCATGTTTGGGGTTGTCTAGTCTTGAAGAGAAGTGCGGTGGCATTGCAAGTTTGAATTTTAAGTCCAGAGCCTAAAGGAGGAAAGGTGGGGGCTGTCCTCATCAGCAATAGTATCTTACATTCTCCTGCACATTAACTAGCCTCAAGCCTACTTGTAGAAAAGAGTCAATAACATGAGGACCTGGGTTCTTTCCTGAACCCAAGGAAAAAGATGTGCAGTTTTACTGCTTCACTCCTGTTGCTTGACATGCCTTCTCTTTTTCTTCAAAAAACAATCAATCCTTTTTTTCCCTTTGTAGAGAGCAAGCTGTTGTGGAAGTAGAAAAATTTGCTCTCTATCAACTCAGAGACAGACCGTGATTCTTGCAGGAAGAGAATGAGTGGATGCTCAGTCCCTGATTGGGGAGAAAACAATAACACAGGAACTCCCTGTGTGCAGAGTGCTATGATTTTTGCTCCAGTCCAAGGCAGCAGATATACTGGGCACAGCACTCCAGAAATTATTTCTGATCTCCTTTGAGAAGATCATTCCAATCAATATGCGGATTATTTCTTGGAGGATGCATAACCCCCACTTGCTCAGCCTGACTTCCCAGCAGCAACATCCTTTGCATCAGCACATTTGCAACTGCCCAGAAAGAAAGAAAGACCAAAGAAAATGTGACAGAACTCCCTCCAGTCCCTGTCTGCATCTGCCCGCAAGCTTTCTCAACTGAGTTATGGTAATTACATCGCTTGAGATTTATTTAATATCTCTATCTGGGAAAAAGAACTAGGAAGTCTGACTGTGACAAGCAATCAGAGGATACTCAGCTGATGAGCAGCTCCCCATCATTGAGAGAGCTGTAGGAACCTTCAATGATGTATTGGATTTGAGTAATGGTTTGCCAGAGGGATAGGGCCCACGCCACGGCAATCAAAGCTCCTCTGCACCATTAAGGAGCTGTAAGTGGAGCAGGAGGCACAGTGCAGCTATTGACCGAGTAGGTGGGCAAGAAAATGGGTTTAGGTAGCTGTTTACTTCCTGAGAGATGGAAAACACAAAGAAATGTTTCTCTGGCAGCTTTCTGGCTCCCTGATCCTTGCTGTCCACATCAGCAGTTATATTGTCTGTCACACCTGTGCACAATGACCAGTATGCTGTGTTCAAGCTCTTCAGCTGCAGTACACACAGTGCTTTCCTGCTTGCATTTCCCCTCCCACTATCTCTGCCATTCTTTCAAAATCCCTGACCTAACAACATTAAAAAAAACCTGCTGATTTTATATCAGGCTGCCACATAGGCAGATCAAGTATTGCTGCAGCTCTAGCCACCCTCTTTCTTCTTTCCTCTACCCCCTCTGCACTGAGCAATAGCTTGCACAGAGAGGTGAAGAGGAGGCACATGAATAGCAATACTTCCTTCCTCCTTGTTGAGGTGGTAGCTGAGGGCCAATGGGCCCACATTCTGCTTTAGAAAACCAGCATTAGAATATCTACCACGAGACCAACCTGAACAGGCCTGACACTTCAATCCTTCTCTAACAAACAGGCCTGCAGGTCTGTGCTGAGATGCATGAGCATCTCCCCTTCTGATTTCCTAGTCAGCAGCTTGGATGTAACCACTAAAAGGAACCAGTTCTCCACTCTTAGCTGATTGATCCATGTTTTTTCCTTCCTCTTTCTGTACTTTAGGAGGGCAGAGCTGATGTCTCCTGTATGTTTCATCCCTATGTTAAACTCTTGCCTGTTAATGGGCTCAAGAGACACAGCATCAAAACTCCCAGAAACAGATCCTTCAGCAAAAGGAGAAGGTGGTGCCCACCATTTGCTGCCTGATGCTTCCTGTGGAGCAAAGTCAGGAAAGCTGCATTGGCCTCCTGACACGCCCTGTCTCTCACTGGGATCTTACCAAGCTCTTTCCAGTGCAAGCATTTTNTCCCCTGACTCTCACTGGGATCTTACCAAGTGTGTAGGGCCAGCTCTTTCCAGTGCAAGCATTTTAAGCAAGGCACCTTGGTCCATACCAAGGGACCTGAATGCAGCATCCAAGTGTGAACACATTGGCAGCTGTCTCATTTACCAAAACAGGAATAATAGCATCCACTCACCTCTGGGAAGCATATGGAGCACCTTCGATTTATTATTTGTTTTATTTATTTTGTCACATTTATCAGCCATTCAGCACTCTGGGCAAACAGCCCATACATTAAAACCCAGAGCATAACACAAAGATCTCCTCTTCCCTGAGCATATCCTTTCTGTAAAACCAGGCATGGGCAGGAGGGAAGGGTACACAAGGAAAGGATGACAACAGTACACTTTTCTCCAATTCTGTTATTGATGGAACCATTCTGAAAATGTTGGTAACATCAAGACAAGAAGGAATAGAGGGAATAAAAAGTGGGGGTGGGGTGGGTGGTGGCTCCATCCCGGAGCACGGACAGAGAGACTGGGCCTCTAGCCAGCCTGTCTCATGGTCAGGAAGTCTCTAAAATGCTCTTTCCATTATTATTTCTCTAATGGTCCCATTAGATACATGTGAAATTCTGAGAAGCCTTAAATATGTTGCAGAGAGCCACACTGGCAAATCTGCCCAGCTTTTCTGAGGAATGGTAGGCCACATTGATGAATGTTTTAGAGCATCCCAATGTGTAATTTATTTCCTGGAAATTAATTGCATGTGCTGGTTTCATTTTCCTGTACCGAATAATCAGTTTTGCTCCCTTTTTAATTAGGTAACAACATAAATTCCTCTGCTAATCATGACACAGTGGTTTATGCATGTCACGTCTTTTTCTACGGGAAACAATTTCAAATCATTTTCTAGGGCCCAGCACAACTTTCAAGAGACATGAGATTATGTATCAGTGGTAATGCCTGGGTCACTCCCAATGAAGACCTAATGCACAAGACCAGCTCGAGAACCCAGACTGGGCATTGGTGCATGCTATGCCCTCCTGAAACAGAAGTTTAAAGAAACCCTATGGAGAAACCACATTAAGGAGCCTGAAATTTCAGTGGTGTTGACATGGTATCAGACTGAAGCACCAAAAGGTGCATCCCTTCTGGAGGGTGTTCAGTGGTCCCTGAGCTGAGACATTGCACTATGTCCCATTGCATAGACTAGAAGCCTTTGGTTCCTCTGTATCATTAATACTTTTGGTCCACATCAAAACCAGCACCTTTGTCACCGGTTGCAGCTGGGATGGCAAATACAAAGTCCCAGTGAAGACCTAAGTTTCCCCTTGTATTCAGAGGCTGGATGGGTCTACATGGACACATATAGGAGGACAAGTGGAGAAAGCCGCTTCTGTTGAGGATTGCAAGAAAAAGCTAATGGCCTCTACCAGCTGCTACTTAGAATTTTCAAACAGGCTAAGCAAGTAAAAACTATCAGCCTTGGTATCCATTTGTTACTTGCAGTAAAACTCTAATTAAGCAATAGTGTTCAGTCATATTTACCCTTCATTGGGCTACAAGGAACCCATATTTCTACTGCAATAAATACTACTGAAACAAAACAAATCTATCAGCAAGCAAACGCTGCTGGAGTAAAATGGAAAAATAATATCATAGCTATTAGACCATGAAATCCTCTGCAACTAATTAATCTGCTAAGGAAAAGTTTGTTGGTGGGATTTCGGCTTCCTGCTGGGAACCTGTAAAGCCACTACCCGAGGCATCACCGAACACGCCGCCGCCGCCACCTGCCCCTGAAACTTCCCGTGTTTCACGGGTCCCCGCAGCGGCCCGTGGGAGGTAGAAACCAGCCTGGAACACGCCGGGGCGCAGAGGCTTCGCTGCCTTCCGGCTGCCCCGAGGCGGCGGGGCCGCGTCCCGCAGTGCCGCGCTCAGCAGGGCCGNCCTTCCCCCGCCCCTCCTCTCCTTCCTCCCCGGCGTGGGCTCTCGCAGGCAGCCAGCAGCGCGAGGCATCAAAGGTTGGGAAGGGCCCCATTCCTCCCTTGATTGTCCCCTTCCTCACCCCGCCTTTTTGCTTCTTCTTTTTTTTTTT
>WEIV01023271.1:331727-386955 GCA_013390005.1 Calyptomena viridis
GGGCAGCCCCGCCGGGGAGCCGCCCGCCTCCCTGCCCAGCAGCACCTCCTCGGATGACTTCGGCAAGGGCAAGGCCGAGGACCGCTACTCGCTGGGCAGCAGCGTCGACAGTGGCATCCGCACCCCGCTCTGCAGGATCTGCTTCCAGGGGCCCGAGCAGGTGAGCGGCCGCGGACGGTGGGCGCTGGGGCTGGGGACCGATGGCAGCGATGCTCCGGCCTGCAGGAGGGTGTCCCTGCAAACAGAACGGGACCCCAAACCCATGGAGATTCTGCCCTCTGCCCAGGCCCTGGGTTTCAGGATTTTGCGCCTCCGTAGTGTTTCCCAGGGAAGTGTGGGGTGCCTTGCCCCGGGCACCCGTGCCCAGCCACAGAGCCATACAGCTGTGGCATGGGAGGGACGTGCTTACACCTTCGTGGAGCAGAGCACAGTTCAGCAAGGGATGTTTTTTACTGCTGTGTGGATACTCAGTTGCAATGATTGCAGAAGTGATGCAAAGGACGAGTTTAAGTTTGTGCTGTTTGTTTTTAAAAAATACAACTTCACTCTGTACAAAACACGTGGCAGGAGACAGCCCCGCTTCAGTGGCTCCCAGGAGACGGCTAGTAGGAGCTCTGCAGGTGCTCCACTTGCTCCCATGCGCCCAGTTGCACTAGCTGGAGGAGAAAAATGGCTGGTTACAATTGTACATGCTGAATCTGCAGCCTTGAGATGCTCCTTTGAACAAACTGAGATTAGGCCAGTGAAGTTTCCTCCCATCACAATGAAGAATGAAACAAATGCAATCATGCTGGAACATAAGATGCCACCCTGGGGCATTATTCTCCATATTTAATGACAATTAAAAGCAGCTAATGTATTTTCAGGCTGGCAACTTCCTTATAGTGACGTACCCAGCAACATTTGTACCTAACATGATACAGCTTGCAGGTGGCAAAGGAAGGCTGCAGACCTCTGTCTGTGGGATCAAGCCCGTATATGCTGATAACCTTTACTACTCAGGATAGTCCCGTTACCTGTCATAATAGGGAATCCTTGCTCAAGAAAGGGAGGTTTGACTTGACTGATACTATTTTCATTTTCAGGTCAGATTCTGGCATGAAAGCTGATATGTTGAAATATTGAGCAAAATAGGGTTTGGTGCATGTCTTCTTTCCCCTTTATGGACCTGTGTGCTCTGCTGAGGAAAGCCAGTTTTCACCTGAGAGTGGCCATGCTCTGGCACACGTCCTGCCTTTGCCAAAGCTGCCTATGTCTGTAATGCAGTGATCATGCCTTCTCTAATGCTGGTCTGAGGATGGTGGTGATGGGAGCTGGGAGGTCGGGAATGGTTTTCCATTCTTCTTTAGGAGAAGCAGGGCCTGCCATCAACCCATTCCAATATCCACAGCCCTGCTGGATGTGTCATACTGAGGAGCCCATAGATCACAGCTCAGTGCTCAATGTACTGTAGCCTTCTCTAATGGTTTATGCAGCTGATGGATAGCTGTGAGACAGTTTTGACCATAGGCTTTTAAATGGTGGTGGGGGAAATAATTTTTTTTTTAGATACTGCATGCCTTCCTCACTTGCTTGTCTTCTCCATGTCTCTTCTGAAAGTTGGAAGCCATGCAACTCACTCCCTGGGAATTTGCATTATTCCACATTTCTACTACTCTTCCCTGGCTTGCCATTCTGCCTGTGTACATGAGATGTAGCACCTGCAAGATTGGCTTACATGTCAGAGCAAATAGAGCCTAAGCAGAATTAAAATAGAGGTAGCTCACTTCCGTGGAGAACATTAATACTTGAAAATAATTGGATGCTAATTTTCACACTGAAAAACAGTCTAGGTTGCATTGTAAAAGTGAGACTATTTGCTGACCATCTGCCAGCCTACCTGAGTGAGAAGCTGTGCAGATGTGACTGGCATCTAATAGAGTTTCACCACGATTTCTCTTTTTTTTGCTTCTCACAGTTTCTGACCAATATAATAAGACATGGCTGGATTCTGCCACTCGTCCTCGAGCAGTACCTTATTCCACAAATAATTTTTTCTTCACCAGCATGGCTTGAGGAGTATCTGAAACCCTTTGCCCTGCAGCAGCTGGGAAGCACAAATCATTATGGAGGCCCAAATTGTGGGGTTTTAAAGCACAGCCAGGTCCTGACACAGCTTCCTGGAAATATGGTTCGGAATAACTGAGCGCTGAATTGGTGCAGCTGATGTCAAGACCTGCAGTTTGGTTTATTTGGCCCTTATGTCAATAAAACTCCAACAGGGCTAAATCCCAAATTCCTTTTCTTTTTTATTATGGTGGTTATTACTGGTTTAGCCTTTATTTCCCATTTGTTTTCCAACTCAACAGCTGAGCAAAGACTCTTCATGTTTTGGACCCTCACAACTATAAAAGTCATAGATGCAAATTATTCTATACCACCCCTGCCAAGACCATCATGAAAATTTATCTGCTTGGAAACAAAATATAACTGCTAGTTCTTTACTCTGTAGATTAATAACAATGACAGATATAAACAGTGTTTTATTTACCTGTCAAAACCATCTGAAACTGCTGCAGCTGTGGGCAAATTTGCAGGGCTGCATCACAGTACCAAGAACAAAAGCCTTCATTCTAAATTGACTGTTAGGCGCTCTAAGCTTATTTACCCAGATAAAATGACAGTGAGTCTGTAAAAGAAGTTTTAATCCTGTTTTGCTATTAAAAAAACCCAAGACAACAGCCAAAAAGGTTTTTTAGTAATCTGGCTTTGCAAGTAGGTTTTATTTAATATCTAATGCAAAACAAAATCAGTAGAGATTTTCACTTTAAATTTATATTTGCCCAACACGCAAGATACTTCAGGCTGCTGCTTATATCTTAAGCTCCTCATGTTTGTTTGTGGCTCTTATGGATAAGCTGATTCTTTCATTTAAAAACATGCTGAGGACTGTAGGAAGGAGGAAAGCTCATTATTGTGAAACTGTTCTGATCCTTGCATGTTACTCAAGAGAAACCAGGGTTACAGACAAGAAAGAGTTGATCGGATAACCAGGGGATCACAGCATCTGGGCTCCTGTTTTGAGGGTGTGATGAGCAAGCTTTGCTCAGGTCTGGCAGTTGAAAAAAGCAACTGCTTTCATTGAAAATGAGAGCTTAACATCGTGAAAGCTGAGGGAGTGAACTCTGCACTTGGTAATGGCATTGCCTTTCGGGGACTTGCTTGACATTTTCAAAGGTTTCAATGACTGAACGTCCTCCACTATTGTGTCAGCAAATTCTGAGACCCTGGATTGAATGGCAAAGCTTTGGGGAGAAAGTGAGAAAGAAAAATGCTGGAGTATTTTCTTCTGTTTTGGTTAATGCTCAGTGTTTGCAGAATTTTGTCTGCTTTCCTGGATCTCTGACAATGTTCTGAAAGAGAAAGAAATGAAGATGAGCTCTGCTCTCACAAATGTTTCCCAGTATTTGGTATGGTTCCAAGCTGAAAGCAAGGCGTGGAGATTAGCAGGAAAAGACATGGGTGAAAAGTCCCTTCACATCAGTGGATAAACTGTTTGCCCATGTCACAAGGAGTTAGCAACACTGTGGAGTTTGGGATCTCAGAGGTGGTGCTAGCTGTGCTGAAAATAAATAGAAAAGCATTCTTAAATAAAACAGGTAATTTGGAAATCCATATGTCTCAAGGATTGCTTGTTAGATTGTCAGTTAGAGTGTATTTCTTTTCTTGCCTATCAGTTTCAGTCTGTGTTTCTCTTTTTCTCTGTTCTGGAGAAAGATGCTGTAAAGATGGAGATTTGAAGTCAGTGCAGATAGATTTGGTTGGCTAAGGAGGATCAGAGAGAACAGATTGTAGACTGTTTTGCTTGCAGGTTTTCACTTAGCTCAGTATTCAGAAGAAATGCTTGAAAATAGGCTATTCTTTGCACTGAAGTTCCCTCTAGACTTTTGGGACACCAACTCCTTAAAATGAGAACATGAAGAACTTCAAGAAATTGGAGGGGAAGACAACTTAAAATGGCTATTAGGACATACATTTCCATATGATATGTAATTAGGTGGCGGAACTCCTTGCTGCAAGACATTAGCAAGACAAAGAACTAAAGTTTAATGAATGATTGTAAAGATGTGAATATTATAAGAATACCTACTGTCAGTACAATTAATAATAACACTTCTGAAAGTAAAATTCATGCTTCACATCCAAAGCCAATCTAGAGATCAGGGTAAAACTGAAAAGGAGCAAAGCCTTGGGGCTGGTCTCCAGTCCCACAGCTCACCAGCCTGTTGTGCATGACCAGTGAGATCCTCCTCTCCAGGTGTATGTCTGGATTTCATGCACAGGTAATGTAATGTCTTCAGCATGTAGGTACCTGACATGTTCAGGACTTCTCTAGAGCTAAATTGACCCTAAATTACTCAGTCTGGATTAACAGACATTCTTGGGGGCCCTATGTAGGATGAGTGAATGGTCAGTACTGTTGAATGGCTGCCCATTAGCATGTGTTGCTTGAAATAACTGCTGAGAATATCAACACCATTCATGTCACAGGAACAGGCAAAAAGCATGTTTAGCTCCCTGCCTAGTAGGGTTTGGACAGGAGGCATAAACTAAGCCAGGAAATATTGCCACTCTACAGATTGGTCTCTCAGCAGCACAGAGGAGAGGAGAAGGTCTCTGAGATGCCTTGATTTCTGATTTACAACATTGTAAGATCGAGGAGAACCAGCTACCTGTTTTTGTGGAGTGAGACAAAGAGGAAAAGAGGCAGGCTGTGGCTGAATTGAGAGCACAAGTGTGATAATAAATGAGTGAAAGAAACAACTGTGCAACCAGCATCACAAGCATGTCCAAAGCCAGGAAAACTTGGGAATGGAGATGCTGGTATTTTGTGGGATCTGTCCAAACTGGCTAGACCATCAGGACACTGTTTTCAAATATGTTGAATCACATAATTACAATGCAGGGTTCTCATCCATGTCCTTTCATAGGTGTGTTCCCACGGGATTCATTTACTTGGTGTTAGAAGGAGAATCATTAACTGAAAAACAGCCAGTCCTGCTAAACCTGAAGACTAAGAGATGCTGGGGTGCAGCCGTTTAGATTTCAATCTGTATATTGCAATTTATGACAGAAGGGAAGATGTTTCCTGTGACATTCAGTCCATCTTTCTGCCTTCTCATCTTTGAGTCTTAACACCTCTATAGCTAACTTGCCTGTTTCATCTGTCCCAAGATCAAATCTGTGCTGTGCAGGCAGAACATTCATGGCTTTGGCAAAAGCTTTACTTGAGCCATCAACTGAATGGAGCCCAGGATGCCATCTATTTTAGATTTAGATGCTGTTGCCACAGGAGTTGATTGGCAAAGCTCCCATTAACTTCAACAGCAAAAGTGTAGGCATCCAGTAGCAGGGACCTGACCCCTGTATTTCAATAATGTTGTGCACACAGTGGGGTTTCTATAAATAATAGTGAAAGCCACTAATCCCATTGACTTTTAATTGCTCCAGAAGACAGAGGTTTCACCTTTTGTGCCTGCTGAAACTCTGATGCCTGATCCATTTATTTCAGTGCCACTAGCTAGGCCTGAGCAGCAGTTTTTCTTTTCTTTCACTTTTCCCCAGACAAAAGGCTCTGTGAAGGAACTTGTCTGTGTTTATGTCACTGTTTCTTAAATATACATTTTAGGCCATGATTAACAGTGGCTGATGTCAGTTAGTGACAGAACAAGCAATGCAAAAGCATGTAGCTTCATTGTTTGCATTTGTAGAGTCACTGTTATTTCCACAAAGGCAACACTTGCTCCTGGAAGGGCTCTGTTCATGCAAAACTGAATTGCATTCAAGTTGTCTTTGAAGCAAAAATTCATTCTCAGCAAGGGCCTCCTCTGTGACAGCCTTTTGCTCACATTGGTGTTTTTCCATTCAAGAAGTTTGAAATATGGTTGTGCCAAAAATCTATGATACTGTGTGCCCTGTGTGCCTGCTGCATGTGTTCACCACTCCTAGACCTAGATTAAAACAATAAGATAGACTACAATTGTTATTGGTCCATATCTGTGGCCATCCTATCCTTTTATTAGCTGATTGCTAAAGGAATAAAGCCATGTGGTGGTGTTAGCTGTTAGAGTTTATGCTCATCAGCCCCCCTCTAAATCTATGGGCTAGTTTCAGCCAGATTTGGCAGAGAGTGGAGAGCTGAAAGTCATTTAATTCCTGTAAGTTTCAAGAAGTCTATCTGGATGAAGAAGAGGAAAGCTGAAAATGTCCTGTTGTGGGAGAGATTATAGCATTGTCTGTGCCAGCCACTGTAGAGTCCATGAAGGACAGAGCTTCAGATGGAACCACTGCTTTAAGAGGAACGTGTATCCCATTAGACAAAAAAAGAACAACCCCATCATCGTATGGTTTCCATGGGAAACCAGACTTACAGAATAGCTTGTTAACTTTTTATCTTTCTCCTTTTCCTTTGTTAATCAGGATTGCTTACCAAAAATGAATTGCTTGGTGCTGAAGACTTTCTTATCTTCCCCCATCTTTTATCCTTTCCTGATTTATCACTGGTTACAGTAGGACAGATTACATTGTTGGCAGTGGAGAGTGATGAGTGATGACTGTCTTCTGATGAAGAAAATAACAGCAAGACCTGGAGACATATAGAGATAATAAATGGGCTGTCCCCATGCCCCGCTGATAAGACAAAATCATTCTGGGCAGACTGGTTTCAGTGACAGGGCCCATATCCTGAAATCTTCACACATCTTTTTTGATTGCATGCAATTTCTTCTTTACACTCTTTGGTGGTTTTCTCTCACCTCCTCTTCCTTCTCTTCTTCTTGGCCAAAGTCAATTGACACATCAGAGCTTGGCCCCACCTATCCTGTCTGGTTCTACTCTGCACAGGTTGTCCTATGGCCTATTTACCATCATATCCAAGCCTCCTCTGTGTGTGGCTTGAACACTGGTGACATCACTCAAAACAGTCACACAAGTCTAACCTGCCTCCCTGGGTAGAGGGTGAAGGATGGTCTATTACAGAATGGGAGAATGATAAGAAAAAAAAATGGTTTACATACTGTTTTATTCTTTCCTAAATCCAGTACCATGTGTTTGTTGGAGAAGCCAGACTGTGCTTGGGGAAATCTGTGTAAAGTCCATGGAGGATGGGGTAGTTCAATCTTGAAAGGAATCGTGGAAAAGTTTTGTCTTCTCTGTAGAACTTCATAGGGAACTTCCATTGTGGTTGGAGAACTGGACTATCAGGCTTACTTTTTACCATGGAGTCCCAGACATTTAGACCAGCAGGTCCACATACAAAATAATTTTGCAGAACAGGAGAGAGAAAATAAGTTTGATATTCCACCAGTTTGGAGGCCTAAGACTGCTACTGTCTTTATGATGTCTTTGCCGTGTTGCTCTTAGCAGAAGTTTACCAAGGATTGCTTGATTGACGATGTATTTACATTTAAGGCAAGGCCATGAGGTCACCTTTCCCATGCAAAAGTATGTGCCATTAGCTAAGAGATCAGTGTTAGAGGCATCTTTAATGTTTAGAGTGTATTAAACATTTGTAGGTGTTTGCCCTCATGACCTGCAGACAGTCCTGTAACCTCTGGTACTATGTGGGTTTAGCTTCTGTTTCTCAATCCATGCACTGATCATGCCCAAACACAGAGCAGTTCTGAGGTCTCAAGTTAATTAGTCCATCCATCCAAAATCCTGACAGGGGCTGATCTAATCAGTTCCTAAGGATGAGCATGGTTGGAGAATCCATCTTTCCTGCTGCAGCTCATTTCTTCTTGCCCTGCACATTAGAAGGACAACAGATTATTTTTACCTTTCCTTTTTTTTTTCTAAGAAGCAAGTATCTGAAGGCAATTTCCAGTAATTCCAATGAAATTCATCCTTTCAGCACATCACAAGTTCAAGTGACAAGTGAAGCCATAATACTCCTTGTTCTTCTCTAGGCCAAACAATTCCAATTCTGCCTTTGCTCTTATGACATGTTTTCTAGACTGCTAGTCATCGTTAGTGTTAACCTTTGGAGTCTCACCATATTTTGCTTTAAATGCACTGGAAACAATTCTCTAGCTTAATCCTTGTCAGTGCTGAGCAGTACAGAAAAGTTTTGAATCCTGTTTAACAGTTAACAGAAGTCATCTGTTCCAGGGTAGTGTTTGCTCTTTTTATTTATCTATGAAACAGCAAAAGATATTGATTATTACTCAACTCATGATCCCGTATGGTCTCCATGTCCTTCAGAGTTGCTTCTTGAGCAACTCTGCATCCTGGCTCTGCAGTTGGCATTACTGCCTGGGTGGAGGAGCTGTATTTGACCTTCCTGAATTGCATCCCTTTTTCTCCAGTAGCAGCCCCTTCCAGGAGGGCCTGCAGATAGAGTATTAGCTCTGTTGAATCTTCGAGGTCATTAATGACTTGAGCTCTTCTGCCTTGCCTCCTGAGGAGAGTTGGGAGGAAAACACTGGAGGACCAGCTGTACTTTTCTCTAAGGATCCCTTGACTGCTGTAGATGAGACTTATGGCTGGGGCTGGTCCTGTCACTGCCCCCTTATAGCTGTGTGGAGGAGGAGCAAATGGATCCTCATTACTTCAGTTCAGGTGTCTGCTCTCTGCCTCAACTAAAGCCACTCTCAGCAAGGCTGAATACGAATTTCCTGACAGATTTAGGCCTCTAGCCAGTCCTGCTTGAAATGTTGCCCCACCCACCCACTTCTCTCTTGCTTCTCCAATTACTTAAGGATGGGGTGGCTCATATTTCCTCCACCTTCTTGTGCTAGCACTGCTGCTTTAACCCTACCCACAGCTTGAGATTCTTTCCTCTTATTTCCCAGCTGTGTATTCATGTTGTCCCCAGAACTTCATTTGCTTTCTTTAGGGTTGCACAGACACTTGCTCAGATCCTCATCTTTTGTCTTCATTTCTGTGATCCTTTCTTCTCCAACTTCCTAGCATGGGCATTGCCCTGCTTCAACTGAGTCAAAACCAAGAAGCTCACTTCTTCGACTAGTATCTTGATGAAAGAAGTGATTTTCCAAGAACTTCTGTGTGCATCTCCCTGCCCATCAGTGTTTGTTCCCTGTCCTTACCCAGATAGGTCCTGTATAGTTTTTTACTCCAATTCTCAGTCTTTGGGAGAGCTAAGAAAGCTGTGTGAAAGGATCTGTTGAAGACATAACACACAGCATTGCCATGCAGGAATCCTGCTGACACTTCACCCACATCACATCAGCACCTACCCTGGCAATTTCATGCAGGTGGTGAACTATAGCTCAGTAGATGGTTTGCACTTTCTGCAAGTATGGGGTGATGGGCTAAACCTGCCCCTCCAAACACCCCACTGCTTTTAATTGTGTGAGTGCTTCTTCTCAATCTGTCTGATATGTTGCATGATGGTGCACTGTCTGATGAATGAAGCACTTCCCTTTTCTCCTTGTTAAGCACACTAGGACCTGCCAGGATTTGAGGTGCTGGAGAAGTACAGGAATATTATTATCCCATTCCAAGTGATATTAAAAGAACATTAAGATGGATCAGATGAGAATTTGAGGAAAGTAGGTAATAATAAAATACTGTATTGGGAAGAAATAGCAGTTAAGTAATTAAAGAGAAGGTTTGCACAAGAGGCAGAAGGAGAGTTATGGGTGCTTCTGGCCTCTAGACCATTCTTTATTTTAATACTATGGTAACCTTTACAGGATGTCAGCATGTCAAGCATTGCACCAAGAAGTGAAGCAAAGGCTTTTCTTGCCCTAAAGAGTTCACATTTTAGGACATAAAATCCCAACATTTCGTTAACATTGAAGAGACATGTATTAGTACAAGATTTAGGGCTAGAGGGAGTTATTGGGCCAATCTAGTCTGAATATCTCTATAATAGCAGCAAAATAAGTTCCCTGAATGAAATTCCTGCTTGAAGGTTAATAGCCGTGCAAGGACTGGAGAAGAAATATCTCATCTTGATTTTCAGATTTCCAACAATGGGAAATTGTTGCAGTGCCCAAGGAGAAAATCTGGGGAAACAGAAAACTGAAGCTGTCTTTGCATATCAACTTTTGTCTTTTCTGTCACAGAAAGGACTGTGTACTGTGTGCATCCTTAGAAACCAGCTTCAAAAACCCTTGGGCTAGCTGGCAGAGAAGATTTCCCTCATGGAAAAAGTTCTGTGTTTCAAGACAGTTCTATTCTACATCAGATTAAAAGCAAGAAACTTTCAGCCTGGAAAAACACTCATGGGATTCAGCTAGTTAGGAAAAAAACAGTTCATAGCCTCCTCTGACATATGAGACCAGAAGTGCTGTCACCTACATTTAACCCACATTTGCAAAATTTTCTTCATAGACAGGATGGCTACATCATTTCTAAGAAAAACATTTCTACAGCCCCCATAGCCTGCAGTGAGGACTCCTACATAAAGTCCAGTTTGCTAAACTGTCATGACCTGGCTCAGCTGCCGTCGCTATTCTTTTTCCCACTCCTTATTATTTATTTCTTGCTCTTCTTGCAGACATATGAGATCTGCAGGAGAGTCCCTAGCCTTCCCACTCTGCAGCTATTCATGAGATTTTTCCCTCACCTTTTTCTTTGTGATGCCAGACAAGAGCTTCATCTCTTTGAGGGTGTGCTCAGGCATGTGATGCAAATGTCAGGTGATGGTAACAGTTTTGAGTGTTATAGCTCAGGTAGAACAAAATCACACAACCTCAGAATAATTTAGGATGCAGGACTCTTGGGAGGTGATCTTGTTCAACACCTACTCAAGCAGATCTGACCTGATCAGATATCCAGATATCCAGAGCTAGACAGTTCTAAGGATGGTTATTCCGCTCACCTCTCTGGCCCCTGGTTATAATATTTGACC
The DNA here is from genome assembly GCA_013390005.1 of Calyptomena viridis. Classification (NCBI taxonomy): domain Eukaryota; kingdom Metazoa; phylum Chordata; class Aves; order Passeriformes; family Eurylaimidae; genus Calyptomena; species Calyptomena viridis. The sequence continues at coordinate 342,586 of WEIV01023271.1, forward strand.
TCCACTATGGTGAAAATGTGTGGGGTTTATTTTTGATTTATATCATAATTTCTTGTATTTCAACTTGCATCTGTTTCCTGCTTTTGTAACCATGCACTCTGGTGAAGAGTCTGGCTTTCTTACTGTACCTTTCCATGAGGTAACTCAAGACAGCAGTAAGATCTCCCCTTAGCTTTTACAGTGATTTTAGGAGAAGCTGTGGAAAAGATAGGATTAAATGTCTGCTCTAACTTCCCAGGATGGATTTGGTCAGGGGTTGAGATTTTTGTAATGGTAGTCAGATAAATTCCAAGGGAAAATAGCTGTCCTTCTATAGTTTGAAGAATGAGAACAAACATTGCTAATAATAGCAAAGGCTCAGATATTTCTCTTTGTCATAACCAGCACAGTTCTTGATCCAATAATCACTAAAACTCCAAGAGGCGCTACTATTTCAAATCTGAGTCTTACAGAAATAGTAGTTGTAGAAAAGCTTGATTGAGCAAGAACTGTTTCTGTTTAAATTGAACAGAAGGATAAGGAAAAAGAGATCTGTAACTAAGGATTGCAACTTTACAAAAGCAGATTTTGAAAAATTAGGAATCTTTAAAAATATATAACAGAAATTTATTGTACAGTATCTAATTACTACCAAAAAAGCCATTAGTCTCTTTATAGCAAACACAGGCATGCTGTTACAATTGCTGCTTTCTGGTAGCTTATAGTCATTCTCCCTTCTACAGGCCATTTTTGCTTTCTGCCTTCAACTCATTTGCCTGGAAAGCTGTTCAAAACCTGTCCCAAGATGAAAAATATTCTTTTCTATCTTGCTTACTTGCTTCCCTAAGCATCAGTACTTATTCACATCAGTCCTGTTTATAAGTCCAGGAGACACTCAGTGACATTTAAACTTCTCTGCCAAACTCAGCCACCACTGAACTCTTAGGCTCTTAGATGTTGCATGAAAATGTGTGACTAAGGGGGGGCATACCCCCCCACAACAGGTTTGTGATGCTTGTCATAAGAGTTCCACCCCTACTAGACGTCAAAGAAGTCACCTTATTCACAGATTCAGTTCAGGGGGAACCTAGACATTGTTTGGCTCCATTGCTCTGAGAACTTCTGTTTTTGCTGTTGTCTTTGTTATTAATTCTGTTTACAAAAAGGCAAGAAAAAGATCCATCTGCCAGCAGAAACTGATCTAGCAAGTTTGAATGCAATACTGGAATATTTCAGAAAACTGTACATTTAGGAAAACCATAGGAACTGCATAGTAAAAGTTTTAGAGGCTTCTCCCTGACCCTAGTCCAGGATCTGTTATCTCAGTTGGCCTCTTTCAAGGGCACTTCCCAACAGGGCAGTCACACCCAGCCAAATGGTGGTACTTGCCCTTCAGGCAGCACAGGCATGGAGTGGCTTGAAATCCTGAACCAGCATCTCTGGGAGTTGGCAGCTGATGCTGCACAGCACCTCTTCCCCAAGCCTGCAGAACCCTGTGTGTCACTGCATCTCTGTAGCAAACCTGAATGGAGTGGAGAGCCATGTGACCAGGGGAATGCTTCCAGACCAGTTAAGTGATCATGACTGGCAGGGAGAATATCAGAAATAATTCTGTGCGATTTAACAAGAGGAGGAACTTTGATCAGAGGCATCCAAAGTGTGTCTGTCAGTAGGAAAGCGAACTAAGCTGCTGGGACTCCTCAATACCTCTTATTGCTGTAGTAAGTACCAAAGGGGATGCAGAGACTGCTACAGGCTTATAGATTTCCATGGAGCAGTCCGAGAGGCCCTGCATCAGAGATTATTTGCAAATGCAAGGCAGACAAATGTGTGTGTGTGTAACCGAGCTGCTCTACATGTGTTTAGGAGGATCAGAAACATATGGGGCAAATGTTGCAATCTCCTCTGAAGCTGGCAGGAGCTTTGCTACCATAGCATGGCTCTGTTTTCTGTTTGGGTTGGATCCAGTTATTTTGTCCTGTAATGGATGTGAGAAGGCCACTGAGATTGGGTGTCTGTGATGAAACAGAAGATGCAGGGGGATGATCTTGGGAGAGATGAAACTGGAAAACACATGCTCTGCTTCTCTCATCAGTGCAAGGCCATGTTGTACCTGATGAAACCTCACTCATTCATTCCTGCAGGTGATCCCATTGCCACCAAAAATGCCAAATGGCATTCATCAGCTCGTTGCTTCTTTGCATTCCAATTCTGCCTTTCTCCACTTGTGTGTTTCCTCCCATAAGATCTATAATTTATCCTTCTCCAGGTGATGTCTCTAACAGGGGAGTGTAACTGTCTTTTCTCACCCGATAATCCTCTGCCCCTAAGCAGTGTGATTGGAGCTGCAATACCAACCCTTCTAGGCTACAGGGAAGATTTGCACCTTCTCTTAAATTCAGAACATTCAGGATGTAGTTTTCAGCATGCTCTGCATTTTGGCCTGATTAGGCTATTTGTTCTGTTGTATTGCAGAGATAAGGAGTGGTGCTTACGCACAAGAGAGTATGTTCTCTCTGTATCCTGTAAAATAAGAGAAAATTTGCTCAGCTGGAAATGAAACAACTTGGAGTTCAAAACTCACTTCCATTGACATTGCATTTTTGTACAATCACCAACAACCAGTACAGGCCAAGGTCTTTACCCCTAGGTAAATGTTCCTAAGGCCCTTGGCTATTTGCATGCTGGAGATACTGAATGAGTGAAAAAGAAGCTGCAAAAATGCATGGAGATTTGGAAAACCATACAGATCCCTCCCATTTGGCCTGCCTTAACCATGTTTGGAACAAATATTCAACCCCTGAGTCCACTTTCTCAGACTGCTCTGGGGTGTTTGGTTCCCAGGGCGAGGTAAAACCCACAAGTCCTCCTGGTCAACACTATTTGGTAGCCTCTGACATAGCTTCACATGTAATGGGTGGGCTGCAGCATGAATAATAGCCCTTCCTGTGATTTATAGCCTGTTAAGGGAGAGAGAGGGATTTTTGCCAGATACCTATCTACCTACAAATGCATACAGCACAACTACTGGGACAGAGCTGCACTCACGTGACTGTCTTTAATCTGTTTCCTTTTAAATCACTGTGTCTACATTGCCTTGAGCTGTTTTGCTTCCCTCCTGAAATGCGCACAGCAGCATTTGAGGGAGGTATCTCCAGTGCATTGCTCTGCATCTGGACTTCAGGGCTTTTATGAGCTGGTGGGAGGACCATGGGGGTCAGGTGCCTGGGTTCCCACTAACACACTCCATGACCTGTCTTTGGAGGTTCTGCATAATTTCCAGGCAGCAGCCAGCCCTCATGCACTGCTGCAGCGTGTGCTGATCCCAGCACTCACTATTAAGCAGGGACTGGCTGTATGTGTGTTTGTGGCAGTGTATGAGAAGGGAGATGCCATGTGGCTGAGCCAAATTGGATTGAGAAGGAGATTAAGTGGTCATTTGTGGGTCATGTTTTCCTGCAGAGGGCAAGTTGATGACATGGTGCACATCTGGGCTACAGAGCAGATGCAGCAGTTTCAGCTGCTGTGAGACACTTCCCTGGAGGACTCTGCTGAGCTCACTACAGGGTTGGAGACACAACACACTCAACTAAGAGCTCCCTCAGCCAGGGATGTCCCTGTGCAGAAAGCGTTCCTTTGGAAGTTGACTACTCTTTTCTGTTACTGGTACATTTGTAGTTACAGCTCTACACTTTGGCTGTTCCTCCCAGTAGTGTGTGCATGCCATGTCCAGTGCAGCATGGTGATCTTGAAGTGTATCACAACTGTGATGAATCACTATGGCTCACAGATCAGTCCTGCGTGTCTTGTGTTTTTTCAATCCTCTTATCAGTGCTCTGTGTCCACCCACTCAAAAAGATCTTTCCATCTCACTGGTCAGCTATGAAGTTCACCAGGTCACGTAAGCAGGCTGACCTGAAAAGATCCAAGACATGAAGATGTTTCAGAATTTGATTTAGGCTTGAGCTCTTTCTGACACTGGGATGTCAGGTCTGTGACTGTGAAACAGTGGTGAGTCCTTCCTGGACAATATGAGTGGTCAAGAAAACTTCCCAGGCAGGGCATTATTTAACCTATGTTAGAAGATCTCTAAGCAAACTGCATACTGTGATATGCAGAAAAACCACATGGCCTGCCTCCATGAGTGCTTGGATAGGGGCACCTCTGCTTCCTGCAAAGCCAGGGTTTGCCTTCCTGCTGGAGAAAAAGAAATAGACTTGAAGGGTGTGGGGAACTGAGCAGCAAACACAGTCCTCTCAAATGAAAGTTACCCTAGAGATCAGTATTAGCAAATGCCAGATTTTACAATCAAGGTGGCAGCTTGGTCACTGGATAACAGGTCCCAGCCAAGGTAGAGGGTTGCTCTCTGGCTCTGACACATTCAGAGTAGTTCCTCTATGGTTGGCTTGACTAAAGGAGGTTCCTCTTCCAGTTCCAGTGGATGAAAGAGGATGAGCAGCAACCAAGGATTTCAGCTTCTCCTCTGAGCTTTGTAAATAAGCCATGAATCTGGGCACATCACCAAGGTGGGACACAGCTCTGAATTGCAGACACCTCAATGTGAGCGTTGCAGTGTAGGTGTCTGCATGTGGATTGGATGTCTAGGCAGTGAAAAATCAAGACCTTGACTCATGCCCACGCAATGATTTCTTAGTAAAAAACATCTTGAGGTAGGTAATCATGCCCCTAGTCAATACAGTCAGTGGAGCTGGAGAGCTAGACACCTACATTTGCTCAGCTGACTCACTCCTGGGCTTTGCTGTCAACATTGACTAGACCTCCATTGATTACAGATGAACAAGGGCATCCAGTGTGCATATAGCTGCTACATCTAGATATAGTCTGTCTGGTCCTTGATTCACCTGTAGTGATACATAGGACACTTTCATGCTGCCATGAAGCAGAACTGGAGATCTTCCCTTCCTTCTAGGAATGCTATAAGGGATCCTTGCTCAACTATAAAACACTGAAACCATTTCAAAGCTAGGTGCTCTGCAAATGCTGACTGTTCACATTATTATAAATAAACAGCAATTCGGAAATGCATGCACAACACTGAAGAGTAGTAAACAGATGGGAGAAGTTGCCAAGTAAGGCCACGCTGAAGCAGCGAGCAAAAATAAGTGTTAGAGACAGTCTGACATTTTTATAGCAAGACAGACGCAGCCAGGATTTGAAGCATATAGCAATGAAATGGGGTCAAGGAGGTGAGCTGCCTTTTCTTGGCCAAGTTCTTCTCCTGTTGGGCAGTCCCTTCTGTGCTCAGACAGCAAGCCCTCCTTGTTGCTGTCCTGTCTGGGACTTTTCAAGGTAATCATGGTGCAACACAGTGGATGAGGCAGAAAAAGCAATACTGTTTGTGGTGAGCTGCTGTGTGGGAGAAAAGAGATTTTAAACACGGCCTTGAAGTCACTGTGTTACACCAGCACTGGGCTGAATTGAACTGACAACTACTAATTATTGAGAGAAAAATTACTCACTAAAAAACAATAATAATTGTCTTACATCTAATGGATGACTTACAGTCAAATAGAAGACTACAGTCTTGGCACAGAGTATATGCATAATGTGACAGACAACCTGCAGCCTCACATATCTTTTACAGAAATAGAGTTCAAAAGTTGTGCAAGACATGCTGTATTTTAATTAACCAAAGCCCAGAAAAGCTGTTCTGCAAACCTAGGCAGAAACTCTATGAGGACACCTTTCTCCTGGCAAAACATCAAAAAGTCTGGCTTCTGAGAAGTCTCTGTTTTCCCTTTTCCAGTATCCAACTGGAATTGCTGATAGAATCTCTCCTGTGGGGTGGGAAGATCATCAGCAGAGGGAGTTTCCATAGAGAGTAGTCAAAGGGAGCAATTCTTGGGGACTGATGTAGTAAACGTGTGACAGGCACTTCTGAAAATTCATGTGTCTGTCAGAGATGATAAAACTATTTCCCGTTGGTGTGATAAGAATAAATTAAATATTTGTCTGGGTTTACACAAGCATAGATTATAAGGAAAGCTCTTGTATTTTAAGGGATTACATACTTTATTACAGTATATGCTACCCAAGAACAGTTCTTGCATGTCTGTACTGCAACAGAACAGTAAGCAAAAGGCAAGCGGTTGATTATGGTCTTAAGTGTAATTTGGATGAACTGACATTGTTTTCCTATTTTTGGCATCCAGTGATCTTTCCACCTCCATAAAGTGGCATGAAGTCTGTCTGAAATCTGAGTTGGTGCTGAGGTTCTCCTCATTTGGGAGATGCTTCCTGGGCATAGGAGCACGGGGGATCTGTCTCTGCTTCTCAGCTGACTTTTTAACCAGCAGATCATTTTCAGTCTGTTTTGGGAGGGACTGTTCAGCAGACTGTGGCTCTGAATTTCAAACTGCTGGGCCCACTCAGCAGATAGAGATGTCTGCTGGGGAACAAGGCACTTAGCATCTCTGGAAACGGTACCATCAGTTCAATGTAATTTTTATTTTTTAAAGAAAAAGTTGGCTTGGTTGACCTTTGAACTACTGTTTGCTATTTTCCCATGCATAGTTGATAATTCCTTGTTATTGGGTCATTTCTTTTTGTAAAGCACTTTATGTACAGTTCAACACCAGTGTGGGACATGCAATTCCCTAAGATGGTGGTGGCCTCCCATTTGCCTCTCCTTTTCTTTTTCTCTCTCTCTCTTGCAATCACTTGAAAATTCCCTTGAGCCCTTGCTCAGCTGGTTCACTCTGGACTCTAAATAGTAACAGCCTTAATTCAGGGAATTTCTCTAATCCTGGGGTTGGAGTGAGAGGCATGAGCAACTCTGAGCGGCAAACCCATTTATGCAAAGTGTTTCACTCTCTGAGCAGGATGGTTGAGGAAGGATGAGATTAGAAGGATATCATTGGCAAAGTGACTAAGAGATTTATCTTATTCATAGGCTTGGCTTGTACTTAAGGAATTTACATTATTGGGATTTTTTAAAATCCAAGCTGGCTGAATCTATCCATCTTCCAGCAGTGTCACAGATATCAAAGGCTTGTTGTTTCTTTCCTAGTTATACCTTGCAGCACCTATGTATTGCTCCAGCTGCTTTCTCTGTTGCTTATTCTACCTGTTTCCATATGCCAGGAGTACCACCAGGCTCCCCCAAGTCCCTAAAAGATTATCATAAGGCAACTCAGTGTCAAGACATTTTCCCAGGTATTCAGTCTGTTTTTTCTTTTACTTAATTAATTTCTTCATGATTTGTCTAGTTAATACTGTTGGGAAGGATTAAGAGGGATGCATCTCCCTCTGACGCTAACATGTCTGGATATTTATAATAAAGAAGAGTTAGATCTCCTTGAAACTTCTAAATCAGAGATCCCCTCAACAGAGGAAACTAGGCCAGATCATAGAATGGAGATAAGTATTTCTGTGCATCTGTCCTGAGAGAAAACCCTTGGGAAGGGAGCCCCTACTCCAGCTGAGATCGGGGATGCCAGCACAAGGGCCCCAGCTCACAACACTGAGCCAAGACCTAGACTGCCTTTGCTCCACTGGGACTGTGTATTCACCCAGCTTGCTTGGGAAATGATATCAGCAAAACCCCACACTCCTCTGCTAATGAAGACTGACACCTTGCTGGGGGCTGGATAAGGAGGGGGATAGCTGGACTCAGCTGGCACAAATTAGTTGCTCTGGGTAAAGGCTGCATGAAACAAGATATGCAATGCTGGAAGGTAAAACATCCACGATAAGCATAGTCAGGCTAAGGTCAGTTCAGAAACTGTATCCTCCCAGCACTGCGTCTCACTCTCTGCACAGCAATTCAGCTGGGAGCAGCAGGGACATTCCCAAGGGAAAAGAAAAAGGTGTCACTGAAGTTGGAGAATAAGAGGTCAGTGTCACTGAAAGAAGGTAAAGTCTTATATACAGACCTTACGTCAGGGTTGAGGTTACTGTCCAGTCTCTTGGTGATGTGTGTTCGTGGGCAAGCTGAGCATGTCCAAACCCCTGCAGCAACCTCAGCTCTGCATTTCCACCCTTTTCAGGCTCTAGCACTCATCTCCATGCAGCCAGGGACTTGATCCAACAAGAATCAACTTTTAAAAGTTTGTTATTGGCTTTCTGTTGAGCCAGTTCCCCTATCTGACCACCTGGTCACCAACACAGCGCTAGTAAAGGGGCAGGGCAGCACACCTGGGAGAGCAAGGGGAAGGGGGAGATGGCAGCACAGATTTAGACATAAACGGTGCATGGAATTGCATCCTGATTCCAAAAACATCACAATTCCCCTCTAGCAACAGTGAAGTATAAGGCATTTGAAGATGAACTGCAGCAATTTCAAGGGGATTATTCTATATTCAGCCCAGTGACATAAATTTTGGGCTCAGCTCTTCAAGAAAATGGCTCCTTTCCTGGCCTGACATCTAAATATCTGTCCCAGGAAAGAGTCCGTTTTACCGCTGTAAAAGGAAAAAGAGAGCCAGTGGCACTTCTAGGCATGGAGTATGCCATTTTTGTTCTTACACATTTTGCAGTTTTTCCCAAGTGACACTGAAGTTGTTCCCATATGGGTGCAATGTCTTCTGGCCAACCTGGGAAGCAGGGCTATACTAGGGCTGTATGAGGTGGTTGCAGGCTGCAATTTTAGTGCCCAAAGACACCCCAACACAAAAGAGAGATTGAAAATGTGGGCTAGTCCAGTGGGGGATGCTAAAATGGTAAAGGGATAGAAGCACATTATGTGTGAGGAGAGGTGGAGGGATTTAGACTTGTTCAGTCTGGCAGCAAGAAGATGAAAGGGGAAATCTGCTGTCTTCTGCTACCTTAAATCAGACTATAAAGACCACAGAGCCAGAGGGGCAAAGCAAAGGACAAGAGGCAATGGCACAAGCTGCAGCAAGGGAGGTGCTGATGGACAGAAACAAACTTTCACAGTGAGAGAAGAGCAGTCCAAGGACAAAGGCCCAGACATATAGTAGGATCTTAGTCCTCTGACATCTTCAAGGTTCAGCTAAATGAAGCCCTGAACAACCTCGAAGCTAGCCCTGGTTTGAGCAGAAGGTTGGACTAAAGCAATCCAGAGACCTTCCAACCTAAATTCTGTGGTCCTATGAAAACCACAGTGTGAGGGGGCTGAGAAGTGATTGCAGTGTCACTGGTCATAAGTTTTAGCCTTCTTGTTCTGGAGAGCGGTGTGGAGGGGAGAAGATTCTTACACACACAGAAATGTGTGCCCACCCACTTGCCTGCCTTCAGATGTGGATGTGCCTGCAGCTGTCTCAGTGGTGTCCCAACTTCTGTCTTACTGACCTTTAAACGACTGAGCTGGCCCAGCATGAGAGCCTGTCTTAATGAGCACAGCAAAGCCACGGCCTCTTGAACAGGTGGCAGCAGTCGGCACATGACTGACACCCAGGAGGTGCCTGTGCTCCCCACTCATGCCAGAGGAATTGATAGTGCCATTCTTTACCTACTGCACTTCTGAGATCAAATTAATGTAGAACCAGTGAAAATTCAGGCTGGATAGACGTGCTGTCTATGCCCACTGCCTGCCTTACCTGTACCTCTGACACGGCTCCTGCTCTGTCCCTGCATCACCAAGAGTCTCCCATATCATCCTGCTTCTTTCCACCCCATGGCCCCCAGTTGATTCCCCACCTCTTGCTTTCTACTTGTTTCCAGGCATGGCACTCCTTTTTCCTCCTCTCTCCCTCAGACCTGATGCTCTGACCTGCACAGAAGGTCCCTTCTGTCCTCCTTGGGAACAGCAGCAGAGTGGACCTGTTGACAGAGCCATGCTCAAATGTCTACTTAGCTCCCACAGGGAGACCACACTCTGGTGACCATGAGGCCAGGTTTGCTGCCTCTTTTTCCTGATCCTCTCCTTCCTAGCAGAGATGGAAATAGCATTCTCCAGCATGTGTTGCTTATGGGACCCTGGGGTACCTGGACAAACTGTGTGCCTATGCCTGTCCTAGCATTGCTGCTGGCCTTTCTTCATCAGGGAACAAAGAGGGGAAAGCAGCCAGGAATGAGAAAGCCCTTCTTGGGCCAATCTGATTTATTGCAGGCTACGCCAGGTCCCTCCTATGTAACATTAAACCCCTGTTCACCAGATCATCAATCCCTTTACTTTCAGTATTATTCCCAAGCACATCTTTCTGAGACACTGCAGTAACCTATCCCCAGTGACTGTCACCCTAGAGCCACACTTAGCATCACTTCTCTTACACTCCCACTTCCCAAAGCCCTTCCAAGCTCAGTACTGCTAAGTCATCACACTTGTGACTATCCTCATACAGGACTTTTTCTCCTATGGCACATCTCCACTCCCCTCTCCCAGCTGAGCCTCCAGAAATGGTCCTTCTAGGTGCCCTCCCTTCGTCTTCACCTTCCTCCCTGACAGGAGTGTGAGTGGAGAAGGCAGGCAAAACCTCTCCCTTAGAGTGGGCGTGCTTAATTTGGTGTTTGTTTTCAGTGCCGTCTGCTCATCACTGCTTAATGGATTCCATTTGTGACATTCAAAGACAGAAAAAGATATATCTCTGCCTCACTACAGCACCTTCTTTCAAGGGAAAATACCTTCCCTGGATGCTCGTTTCTGTCTGTGGGGTTCAGCTGTCAAAAGTCATGAGTGTGGTCACCTGAAGCATGCATTGAAATGCTGCTTCTTGTCTCCCTGATGGGAGCAGGTGAAAGATTTTAAATCTGGTCCTGTTCTGCCAAGGGAAAAAGTGATCCTAAAATGTAGCTTGTCCCAGTGGAGGAGACAGGTGAAGAAGGTGGCTCTGGACAGGCAGCATGGGCTCACTTGGCCGGGTCTGGCTGCTATGGAAAACCCCTGTGTCTCCCAAGCATACTCAGCACTAGCAGGCAGGGACTTTCTTCCCTACCTGCCTTTGCAGGTAGGATCAGAGGAATCAGAGAATCTCTGCACTGTGATGATGGTCAGGAAATCATGAACAATTTGTAGCCTGCCTTCAAATCTAGGCTACTGGACACCTATTTGTTTTTTTGTCCATAAAGTGCCTGATTTAATCAAAATCAGGCCATCAGCCTCCAAAAATGTGAAATAATTGATTTATATTCCTTTAAACAGTTATTAATTTCCTCTTTTAAAATTTCCCTCTTATTCTCCTACACGGAGTTTGGAGTTTGGCCACAACCAGCCTCTCTGTCCCTGGACAGGGTCAGCTGCCCTGCTCGCTGTGTGGGGTTTGATACCACACTGCTGGTTTGCAGAGGCGACATTTTCCCGTTTGTGGCACTGGATCTGACTCTTATTTAAGTTGCTGTGAAAGGAGAGGCATTAGGGAACGGCTACCAGGTCTCCAGAGAGCCAGACCCAAGAGAAGTGTGAAATGTCACTGTGCCTGTGGGTGAGAAGGAAAAAAGTGTGTTAATGCTTTCGAGAAGCACCATCAGGCCACAGGCTTTATTTTTCAGCCATTCACCTCACAGTCCTCTCGGCAAACTGCAAATAGTAACACCTCCCTCCGTCCCTCCCTCCTTCCCTCCCGGGAGCTGGGAGGCAAAATTAACTATTGCAAAGCCCTCTGGGTGCATGAAACAGTCCAAATGTCTGTGAAAAAGCCTTTCCACAATGCAAATCCTCACTCGTGACATAATTTAGGCTTTTCACAGGATTAAAAATAAAGCGAGACGAGCCCCTTCCAAGTGCTAAGATCCAGGGATGTGTGCAAGGCAGATTTGGGCTCAAAGCAGACACTGCTTTCCACAGCAGAAGTGACTTGAAGGAGTGAGCCCGGGCTCTCATTGTGCTTTCAGCACAAAAGGGTGGATTCTGAGGCTCCCTGGAAGGGAGTAGCGCTGCCTCCCCCTGCCACCTTGCTCCCAACCTTCATTACAGCAGAGTGCGCTGCCAGGAGCAATTAGGCGGAGTGAGATTTGTTCTAAGAGCAAGAGCTCTCTCGTGGAGAGAATGCTTCTCACTGCTAAAACGTGGCTTAGCTCAGGAATTTCCCGTGGTTTTTGAAGGGGTGTTGCCAGGCAGGGTAAGACCAACTGGTTTCATTGGAAAGGGGCTGAATGCAAAGCCACTGAGGCGCATACAGGCTGGGAGGAAGATTGATGCCAATACGAAACCACTCACCTGGCATTTGGAAGCCTGTGGCGTAGATCTCTGCTCTGTCAGACACCTCCTGTGTGTCCTCCAGTGAGTCCCTTTCCACACTCCAGCTCCTGTCTGGGCGCTGGGGACACTGTGCTGTCCCTTCTCCCCAGAGAGACATCAGGGTAAGGCATTGACAATTGTACAGCCCTCATACTACTGGAAGGAGGCGGCACAGGCACACATGCCCAAGATAGCCACCTTGCCTCACATTTTAGATATTTTTGCAGCTGCTGCAGATGTCTCAGTGTCTCCCTGGAGGGACGTCAGGTACTTACAGCCTTTTCAGCTCAGACAGAGCTGCATACAGGAGCTGACGGCTTTGGCCCCAGCTCCAGGAGGCTCCCTCCTCATGGGCAGTCGAATCGTCCCTGCTCTGAAGGGGACTTGTCTGCGAGACTGCGGCTGTGTTTCAGCAGCTGGGTCAGTGCCGGCGGCTGCTCACACAGATCTAATTGCAAGCTCTGGATGTAAATAAGACAGAGGATAAATAAGAAAGGATGTCCTGGGAAGCTCCACAAGAGGAAATAAGGATATTATTATTGATTAATAAAGGTAATAACAATAGTAGTTATTGACTCGATCTTGCAGCATCGTGTGCACCAGCCATGTTGTGCTAATTGCAGGAGAAGCGAGAGGTGCAGCAACCCCTGAAGGCCAGTCACACAGCTCATTTGCTCTCACCGAGCTGAGCTGGAGAGAGCACGTTTGTAAAATGTATCATGAGTATCATAAGCTAAAGTGACCTGTAGGATTTCCCCTCTACAGTCAACTGGGGGGCTGTTGGCAGCAGTAGTCCAGAAGTATTTTTCCATGGCGTTAGCCCAGAGTGTGGTAGCATTGCTGGGAAATGTGCTGAATTTGGGGACCTTTGGAGCTCATTGGAAGAGCCTTGCAGATGATGTAGAGGAATTAGTGTTTGGATTCACGGCAGTGCTCCCAGTCCCAGGCTCTGTAGCAAAACCTTCTCCCTCTTTAAGCCATCCCTGGGCTTACTTTATGTCCCTGGGCGCAGGCTTGGCACAGCCATCTGTGGAAATGCTGCCTAGTGAGACGTGTCCATCCTGGCTGGGTTCAGTGTGAACAGCCAACCTGCAGCCTTAGTGCCAAAGGCCGGGGATACTCTCCATGGAGCTAAACACTAAACATACTTGCTGTTCTCCAGTTACCTCTCCACCCATCTCCATTGCAAGGCAGGTGGATTTTAACTGGGAAAAGAGCTACTAGGATTCTGCAGTTGCTGCATGCAAGTGGGAAAATGCAGAACTCAGGTGATCTTTACCCACTGGGCTGTGGGGTGGATCCAGCCCTGATGTAGGTGAGAGGCTTATGTGTGTTACAGTGAGCATGTGCCACTCTGCACAGGAACAGCTCATGTTTGCTTTGTCCTCTTACCCCCTAAATCTGATTTAGGGTGGCCTCATCTATGAGGCCTCTTGTTCCTTCAGCCAGTTTCCAATCACCCTGCTGGCCACCCTGCTAGTGTGTGGATTTATGTGTGTGTAGTGGCATGTTAAGCCCTTTAGAGCATGAAATGCGATAGCTGTCCCTGCACAAAGTAAACTGGGGTTGCAAAGGGAGGTGGAATTAATTGCACTAGGAAGTAGAAGTTGATTGACGTCAGCATCGTGGCAGTGGAGAGGTGAGTTTGCAAAAGGCTGCGAATCAGCTTAATCAGGAGCAGTTTTCTTCAGCTGGTAAATGGGCAGAAAACACATCTGTTGGTGTTAGGGCCTGAAGGTATCCACTGGGTTTGAGTAGTGCAGTGGGAGACCATGGCAGACGCCTGAGTGCTGGCTTGAGCTCCCTGAGGGTGTGGAGAAGGGTTCACAGGACAGCAATTGGGATGTGCTACATGAGAAACCTGGTTTGATGTGACCATAGGAAAGAGGGCATAGACAAATCCCTGGGATGTGGGCTGTGAGGGCTTGGGACTGATCTAAAATACGAGATTTAAAAGTGAATTTTGGAGCTAGCAATTTTTAGAAGTAGCTGTCCTTGGCAACTGAGTCAGAGGAAAAGGGACATTTAGGGATATCTCATCCTGCATGAGATTCATCCTGGCATTTCTGCTTCCTGGGCATGGAGCTACCATGAAACTGCTGTGCCAGGGCACAGTAAAGCACAATGCCAGTCGAAGGTGGTTTTACTGTATCATAAGCAACACTGAGGCTAATCTCCAACCTTCTAGCTCATCTCCATAACCCCAAAGCCACTCTGTACAATATACTGATTCAGAGTCCCCACTGGAGCCAGATCCTCAGTGACTCCAATGTGGTGTCTTCCCCTCCTTGGTGCCATGGAGAGGTTTTGTTGCAGGCATCCAAGATGTGAGCACCCAGGCTGATCAGTGCAAGGCTGATAGTCACCATAATGACAAATTACCCCATAGCTCTGCCTTTTGTTACAGGGCTATTGCTACTATGTCCGTGACATAGAGATGAATCATTCTGCCCAGCAGTAGCGCACAGCCTCCTCCAGAATGGCTGCTGGTTACTCATGCACAGCAGCAGTACGTGCTGGCTTACTGCTCCAGGAGGGTCATCTCCAGCTGACTCTTGAAAAAGCAAGAGGGGGGGTGATTTAGACATACCCCATGCCATAGCTGAGTAGGGCTGAGACCCTGGACGGTGAAAAGAGGGACAGCAAATTGTGACAGTTGTGCAGAGTCTGTTCTGAGCATAAGGAAGAACCAGAATTTCCACTCTTCCATAAAGTCATTTGAGCTGGTCTCAGTGGGAGGCAGGGCTGGGTAGCAGGGCCTCTGAGCCCTGTGTTTAGCTTGTAGCTGATTCCCTGCCTGACATGGGAAAATGAACCAGGGCATCTCTGTACCAGAGTACTTCCCCCTGCACTAATCTGGTCTGGCAGAGGAGGCAGCATAAGGTGCCAAAATGCATTTTTTTCTTTTCCTTTTCATCCTCTTTTTAAATAGCAGTTCAGCTGATGGGCAAAACACGATCTAGAGTAGCATTTCAAGCAACAGAAAATTAGTTCAGCTTTTAGCCTCATTAGCTGATTGCCAGTAATTAACATTTTGTCATTAACTACAGATGTTTATGGCCTGGCAGAGAAGTTTGGGTGTCTCCACATTAGCTCTCAGAAACGCACTGATTATCTGCATTTAATTGTCTGCATGTGCCTCAGTTTCCTTATCTGCTAAGGGGAAAAAAAGGTCATAATGACTCACCCCCATCCTCTACATCCCAGCCTATAAGGGCTGTCAAAGGAGTATGTTCTGCCTTCAGATGTGGGTCTTTTCAGGAAGTTCACCTTCAGGAAATTCAGTTTTTCAGTATTTCTAGCTTGCTGGCCCTTCCTGTTAATGAGCCTCATTGTCCAGTAGATCATAATATCCTTGGCATTAAGTGATTTTTCATTGCGTCCTGGAGCTTTATTCAAACTATTATCTTCAGATAAGCATGGATGCCCATAAGTGCATCCATGCCTGTTTTTTGATGGCACCTGGTTCTTTTGCAACTGGTTATGCTCAGGTATTTTATTGAACCATAGCTGGGGACCAGGTGGAACACCCCACCCTAAAGACCTAGCTCCTGATCTGAAGAAGGAGGCATAGCCCAGCACTTGGGTTTCAAACCCAGTGGCAACTGAGGATGGCTAGAACTCCCAGTGGCAACTGAGGATGGCTAGAACTCATTCGTGTGATGTCATTTTGACAAGCTCCTGTATCTCACTGGGTTTCAGAAGTCCTTCCATAGCACTTGTCTTCTCACTAAAATAAATGCATTTATGTAGCAACCTCTTCTGGAGAAGTAACCCCACAGTAGCAAATTCATGTGTGCAGCCTGGCATTTCAGAGAAACGATGTGACGGGAAATAAAGCCAGCTGGAGTTTCAGTAGGAGAGCCAAAAGAAAGCTCCCTGTCTCCTCTCTGCACTCCTGGTGCCTGGGGCGCTGAGCAGGGCCCAGCACTGACCTGGTTGTGGCTCTTCCCTCCTGTTCCCCTGCAGCTGCCCTGGCCCTAGAAAATATGAAAGACAGCAGCACTCGGTGCAAAAAGGACTTTCCAGGAGACTGCTCTAAGTGTCACTGAGTGAACAGGGAGCCTGGATAGGTAGGAAGAACTAGAAAATCGTGCACAGCACCCTGCCAGTTTCCCTTTGAAAGTCATTGCTGTTTATGTCCCCAGCATCCCCTTCTCTGTTCCCCCTGCTGTGCTGGGAGCCTCAGCACCTTCTGCTTCCCAGCCCTTCCTCCTCCTCTGCCTACGTAGCCATCTACACCATTTGATGCTCTTTCTCCAAGAGGGAGGGCACAAAGCGGAGATTGACAGCAGAGTTCAAAGGCCCTGGGGATTAAACAGTGATGATTTCTTGATTTCTCGTTGCCACAGTAGCTCTGAGTCTCTTTCTGGTGGTTCTGTGTAGAGGGTTGTACAGTACCTCTCCTCTAGGCACAGCTATGGTCCCTGCTGGTTGAAACAAAGGCTCTGGCTGCATCTGGAGTCAGTGTCAGTCTTCAACAGGAGGGAATAGAGGTTTTCAGCAGAAACGCACTCATCTGGGTGATTTCTGGTTCACACAGCAGGCCCAGAGCTCAGCTGCTCTCTGCACAGGCAGAGAGTTTGCCTGTAGCAGCAAAATGCACATCGATGTAGCCTCACACACTGACTCCCTGCAGCAGTGTTGCCTGCTGATGGGGTCCCCATCCCTGTATTTATATCCCGGCAGTGCCCCAGCTGCACTGTGAATGGGTCTCAGCATCAGCACAAGCAGATTTTATGGTCTCCAGGGAGAGCTCTTCTGAAGGATAGGGACATGAGGGCATCATGGTAGCCAGGGACTCTGAGCACAGGATGGGAATATTGGTGAGGGAGTCCACAGACAGTCTGTCACACTGAGGGGAGGAGGCCGGAGAAATGGAGTTGATGAAGCAATGTCCAGCACTTGCATCGTCTTGCTCTTACATCTGTTTAGTTTCCTCTCCTCCTGCAAGGATGTCACCTGCTGAGTCTTTTCCGTGTGGCATTCCCCATCTTTGCACAGATTAAATCTAAGTGTGACTGAAAACCCCTGGGTTAGCACAGAAAGCATGACAGCATGGAGTGCACCATCCCAGGAGCAGCCAAGACAAGTGCATTACAAGGCATCTGGATAAATCCAAGAGGGAGTCCAAGGATTAGCTTCAGCCAGTGACAGTGTGTGGCCAGAAGCCACGTCACTGCCACAAGTAACACCAGCTCATTATGAAGGAGCAGGACCCCAGTGGCTGTCCAAGCTGTGTAGAGCATGTTTGCACACAGTAGGAGCTGTGTATCTTGAAGCACTCTGTGCTCTCTGTGTCCCAGTCACGCTGGGCATGGGACAGTCACACCTGATCTACTGCCAGAGCAGTGACCTCGTTGGGATGACTTCTAAGTTCCAGTGGCTGCATTAGTTCTTGCTGGATCCCCTGCTCACTCTCCAGCTCTGCCCTCTGAGTGCTGTCCTGCTGGGTTGGCTTTGCACAAGGCGGGAATCCCAGCCCCTGAATTTCCCTCTGCTCTTGGCAGATGGGCTTTCCTCATATAGTAAACCCCCCAAACACCTACAGGTTCTCTGTGGAGAGAAAACTCCCAGCCTGTCTTTTGGTGAAGTCTGTGCCTTCTCTGCTTCTCAGCACATCACCCAGCCACACGGAGTGACATAGCTGCTTTATAGGAAGAGAGGGAACCCCAGAGAAGACTGGAAAATGAGTTCTTCCTGCTTCTTAATTTCAATATGGGAGGAGCCTCCACCAACAGCCTCAGAAAACATTGTCTCCAGTGCTGGCACCTGGTCCTAGCTCTGTGCTTTCCAAGGAAGAAAGGACCTTGGGTCTTCAGGGAGGCCTTGAAGAAAAGGTGGATCAAGGCTGAGCAAGACTTTTTCTCTGTGCCTTGCAGTCAAATTCTCTGGTGCCTAACCATGTGAACTAGAGCAATTTCCAGGACACCAGGGCATTTCTGAACCTGTCTTTCTGTCTCCCCTATTTTGTGTGGATACTCCAGAGTCTAATAAGGAATTTAGCTCAATCCATTGATTTTCCTACTCTGTAATTTTTTTAATAAGGCTTCTCTCTTCTATGCATTCCCCTATTTTTAAGACACATAAGCAATTTTATCTTAGAACCCTCCTGTCCTTGCCAAGTTTGGCTGAAATAGGCCAGTGACTGAAAAATGAGTTATTGGGAGGGTATACACAGGTTCATGTATTACCAACTATGCAGTCTTGTAAGCCTCATTCCCATTACAAACCATGCTAAAAAGGGGAGGAGCAAAAGCTGGCGAGACTTTTGATATCTGATGAGATGAGACAAATCATGATGGGGGAAGATGCAACACTATAGAGATGGCAGTGATGACAGCAGTGGGGTAGCTCTGACTGCAGGAGAGAGGAAAGAATTACATTCATCAGTGCTGCTGCTGAAATAATTGTATGTAATTGACATGTGCTGGGATGATCCAAAAAACTGCAGTTCTGAACAAAGGCTGATACTTCAGGTGTGGCTGAGCATTGTTTTTGAATGCCACCATGCTAAGTTTTTGTGGATTTCACAGAGCTAGAGATCTGGACAGATTGTTGGGGATCACTGGGAATACTGGGGCAGGTAGGAACTGATGTATGGATTTCTGCCCACATTAGTGCACAAGCACCTTGTGCCCTGGGGAATGGCTTCAGAGCTGGACTATAAAAGTGTCTTAAAAGTTTTGGACGAGAAGGTTCTGGCAAGTGCTCAGCGTGCCAGTGAGAATGGAAAAAGCCTGTGGGACTTGTCATTGCCGTGACTGCGGTAACTAGGAGAGAAAGTCCTTGATTTTCTCAACAGTTCCCATGTGGCCCTTTGGACACCAGATGGCTGCCAGTAAGACCTTTTTGCTTGTGGAACTTTTTCTGTTATTAAGAGTATAGCAGCTTAGCCAGAAAAACTGTTTCCTGGTAAGAGATGGAGAGGCATCTGGAGGTGTGAGCCTGAGCAGCACAGAGATCCTCCTCATGCCCCAGCAAGCGTAAAAACAGGGATAAACACATTCCAAACTGGAGCCAGATGTTCTGGCTGGATTGAGATGCCTTTGCAGCCTCTGAGAACATCCAGGGTAGAGACGGGAATGCCTATGCCCAAGAGACTCAGGGAGAAAACAGTGCAAGAAAAGGGCAGGGTGGGCTGCAAGAGGAGTCAGGTTATTCTGGTCATGTATAAGCGTGGAGCAGGGGTCATGGTTACCTTAGGGCTCTTGAAAATTGAAGCGGGAGAGGAGGAGTATGTGCAAGTGATTAAGAGCCTGATTAACATTCTCCCGTGGAGAATGTGTGTAACTGTATGATGCACAGCTGTGGCTGGAAGGCAACAGCTATTAAACAGACATGCAGAAGCCTTTAGGAAGCAAATGTAAATTTGTGGATTTTTTTAAGCAGGTATTTTATAAACCTGCTATCCTGGTTTCTCTGTGGTGTGAAGTTCCATCAGGTTTCCCTCATATCAGACCTAGTGACACTTATAATTTCAAACATAACTATGTTTTATTTAAGACTTCAGGAATTGGGGAACCTAGTGCATCTCTCTATAGGTTCTTCAATAGCTAATTACTTTCATTGTTTCAAAAAAAAAACGCACTTTATTTCTAGACTGTATCTGCTCACCTTCATCTTCCATCTACTGGATCTCATTCTGCCTGTCAACTGGATTAAAAAGCCATCCACTGTTAAAAGCCTTCTCCCAGTGGTAGTACTTAACAGATTACAGTTGCATCACATCTTCACCTTCTCTTCATTAAGCTAAGCAGATTAAGCTTCTCTCTCTACTCAGTAGAGAGACAGTGAGTCTCTCCAACCCAACCTCCACGGAGGTGAAGTGCAGTGCAGTATAGTCTTGGAGACCTCTCCTCTCCATCATATCCTCTTCCAGTATGTATTTACAGGAATTGGAGGTGAAAGAACATTTCTCAACTTCCTCAATTTAGAACAACTCTTCTCTGCATCTGGCAGTCCTTGGGTTAATCTTGCACTTGTAAGTTTACTGATTTGCAGAAATCTCCCATTTATTTCTTGTGTGCACTTTGTTAAGGATAGGCCCATATGTCCTTTCTGCTCATCTAGTATGAAGAGGATTGACATAAACGAGTGGTGCCATCCACAGACTGATCATACTTGGCATCCTTGAATTTGGCAGAGGCTGTGGAGCTAGTTTAAAAAAGAAGAAAGAAGAAAAAACTGTAAGATGCTGTCAACTCTGCTTTCCTAAATGGTTTATTAGAAAGTATGGTGTAAGAATCTGCTCAGCATTTTTGTGATTTGATCAAGAGTACCCAGGAGGGATGAGTGAAGCAATCTGGAAAGAATAAGAATTGATCCAAAACTCAGCCTGAAACTTATTGGAAGTTTTTAAGTTTGAGCAGCTTCATGTAACTGTTCCCACTGCTACTTTCACAATCTCCTACCTTGCTAATTCTGGGATCAGGGTTCCAAATAACAGAACTGCTTTAAAGCCAGGATGGACACATCTTGAAGACACATCTCCAAGAGGATCTCTGTCTCTGGATTTCTGGCCAAGCCACACTCCTCAGTCACATGTTCCTCCCTCAGTGTAAAGGCACAGTTTTTCATCCTGGCAGTGTGAGGATATTCTGTCATTGCTGTCACCCAGTAGCAGTGGGTGGGACAGGTCTCTGAGTTGGAGACTGAAAGATGTCCAATCCCATGTCTGTTTTGTCATGTTGTCTGTGAAACATAAATTCCTTACTAGCTGATTTGATTTAATGTACTCAGATTGTTTTGTGTCAGGTCCCCAAAGTCTTTCCCGTCCTCTTCACTCTGGTTTGTGGAATCAGGATTTCCAGCTTTGCCAAAGACTGAAGAGTCCTCAAGTCTTGTAAGTCCTCAATGTGACACAGAAAGATTGAGTGTGGAGAAGAGTAAGCAGAAAACAGCTCCAAGCTTCAGGGGGAGTAGAAAAAAGAGTAATTGTTGGAGGTGCCCCCAAGTGTCACCAGAGTGGCTCTACCTGCTACTTGGAGACCCTTCCAGTCCAGACCCAACAGACTGTCTGATCAATGTTACTGAGTTAAGCAGA
Source organism: Calyptomena viridis (assembly GCA_013390005.1). Classification (NCBI taxonomy): domain Eukaryota; kingdom Metazoa; phylum Chordata; class Aves; order Passeriformes; family Eurylaimidae; genus Calyptomena; species Calyptomena viridis. Next base: position 363,708 of record WEIV01023271.1, read on the forward strand.
TATCTCTCACCTGCCTCTGGTTCCCCGTGTGATGTTAAAGATTGTGTTTATTGCAAGAAACTTCCTTTCAGTCAGAATGGCACTGCCTGTTCCCACTGGTGGGCATGAAGTCTCTCACGATGCTTTTGGAAAGGACATCCAAACAATAGTGTCCTGGTGAAAGGGCATTCAAACAAGTGTTTGGACCACTTGCCAGGCTAGGGAAATCACTGCTCCTGCTGTCTGCCTAGATCTCTCCTCAGAATTGTGAAATTGTGGTAGGCCTGCCAACACTGGTGGCATTGAAGGTAAATTACTACTTTTAGTGGCAGTCTACTGCTTCCCTGCTTAGGGCCCTGATCTCCCATATTTTCAGTTACCTATACCTACACCTCTTTTCTGTGTGTCAAGACTTTCCAGAGGAAGAATCTGCTTTCCCAGGAAGTTGATATGGTCATTGTTGGGCGGACCAGCAAATGCCTCCCATGTATCACACCTTGCAATGGAGAAATGGTTTCTGAATTTCATGCCTAGTGGATGAAGTTTAGCGGATAAGGTACATGTTAATTGTGAAGTTGTGCAAATAATGGGGACCCAGTTCCCTCTCTGTCCTGTTAAAGGTAGCAGATACACTTGGTTACAATGTTCAGACTAAAAATAATTAATCCTTTTGAATGCTGTGAAAGAGTTTAAGGAGCTGCCTGTCTTTTTGGTTATAAATCTCAGCTAAATCGGTTTACCACAGTCAATCAAATGTAACTTAACACTGGCGAAATTCTCAGCAAGCAAGGAGATTATTATTTGGCTGGTTAGAACCAGTGGATCAGAGTACTGACCTCCTAAGGTCATTTTAACCTGTGGTGGTTAAAATGTCCCCTCAGTGTCCCCCTGAACTTCCACAAAATACACAGGATAGGATATTTAACCACTTGTACTTAAGGTCATGGGTGATAACTTCAGACTTCAGGACTGCTAATCCCGCTAAGGACTGTTCAACACTGAAGAAATCTCCCATGCAAAGATCCTTTTCCATGCAGCAATCACGAGTGTTCTCAGTATAGAATCATAGAATTGTTTGGGTTGGAAGGCACCTTAAAGATCATTTAGTTTCTAACCCTAGTGCCATGACCAGGGGGATCTCCCACTAGACCAGATTACTCAATGCCCCATCCAACCCAACCTTGAACACTGCCAGGAATGGGGCATCCACAACTCCTCTGGGCAAAATATACATCTATGGGTTCACATTTCTTTTTGCACCTTAAAAAACAAAGAATATGAGAAGGTTGGGAAAATGTGAGGTGTAAAACAAAAAGATTAGAAAAAAGAAAACAAAATTATGTGTAACTGAGAAGGAGCTGCAATCTCTTCAGCCTCCTCCATTTCTAAACACTTCCAGAATAGCACCGGAACTGCAATCCCCACACTGCTAGCAGAGCCCTGGCCATAGCTGCTGGCATGGTGTTTTTTGCTCATCCAGTTTCCTGAGGGGCAGGAAAAGCCTGATTGAAGGAGAGAGTGGCTTGGTGGGCTATTAGTGGAATGCGCTAATGAAATCTGCTGATTACATGAAGCTCAGAGGCATTGTCTGTGGAGAGGAGAATATAAACCTCAGCTTTGGGTTGCTCTGGGTAATAGAAATGACATGAAAGGCATATAGGGAATAACAACCTGCACTTCCAGTGCTGCAGCTGGAAAGGGCAATGCTGGACCTAGCAGGCCAGGTGTTTCATGCAGAGACAGGAAAATCATTTCCATGGCATTGGACAGCTCTCCTGGGGAGAGGAGGGTTTCTGGGATGGCTCAAGGCATGAAGGCCCACTGGATGAGAGGAAGAGACCAGTCATGTGTCTATCCTAAGGCAAAGTCTGAAGGAGAAATGCTGGGCCATTACAGCTCTGCTGGGCATGGGAGACCACAGCATGAAAGAGCAATGTACACAAGTGGTCAGTATCCTTCTCAAAGGAAAGAAATTCAGAAACAGCTTCTCAGTAAGAATGACGCAGAGAGAAAAACTGCTTGTAAATGACTGAGTCCTTTACTTGGGATTGAGGTTTGCCTTGAAGTCTTGAAGCTTAATCTGACAAAGTTTAAAGTCTCCCCTATAAAAACAGTCAGTTCAGACAAGTCTCATGTAAATCACCCACCATTTTATTTCTCAAAAGTATGTAACCCTACTGTTCTGCACACACCCAACACTGATTTGCCAATAATAATAAATTGGGTGGCTACAGGTAAGATGGAAGGGGCATGAATCTTTAACTAGGAGAAGAGAGCTTGAGATTCCACCAGTAGGTATACAATTCTAAATGTGCAGTTTGTTAATTCCGGATGGATTTGTTTGTTTTAGTCATTTGAGACTCATTCACTAGCAAACTAAAAATAACTTTGAGCTTATGACTATTTCATCATCTCTGGTTTCTTATCTCTGCTCAAAAACTAGAACTATAAATCAGACAGTTCATCTTTGTAGTCTACATCTAGTTAAAGAAATGGGTGTTAATCAGAGTAAAGCCTTCTTTGAACTCAGAGTATTGAATTTGGGAAAGGTCTAGATCTCCACGCACATTGTTCATCCCACCTAAGTAGTCAGGTCAGCTGTCAGGAGGCATAGAGAGGAGATTTGATCTGGTCCACCTCCTGCTTTCATAAGCAAGAGTACAGCGAGCACAGACACCAAGACCTTGTCTTGGCTTTGTCTTAGCTCTCATGACCTTGTAGTGAGAAGAGAGATAAGAGGTATATCATTTAGGTCAGTATTTAAACAGCATTTAAACTGGTGGATGTCCAACATGGCTACCTGAGGACAAACCCAGCTGATCAGCAGGCAACTGGGATTGGCACTGGCCATAGCTCATTACCTGTAGCTAGTGCAGGCCAGTAATGACCCATCATACCTCAGCCATCTCTGCCAGGCAGTGCAACCTCTGCAGCACCTGAAGTTATCAACATACCTAATGCTTTGTGCTAGGAAAGGGAAAGCTCAGACACTCCCAGAAGTGCAGCTGGGAATCAGGCTCCCTTTCTGGGTCTGACTGAGGGGCATCAGGCTTTCCAGCTTGTGTTCAGAGGTCTCAGAGAGACTATTTTTCCACTGAGAAATTGCAAGGTCTACTTTAAATGGATAGCTTCAGATTTCCTGAGATCTTATGAAAATGTGGAAAGTACAAGGTGAGACAGTTGTTGAAGTGGGTGGTCACTATGGTAAACTGTCTTCTGTTGCCCCACACAATTTGTCAGACCTCTTCACCTAGAAGTATCTCTAGAGCCCCACAAATCAAGGTCTGGAAAACGTGGCAGGAGGGCAGCTGAGCAAGCAGGAGTTTGGCTATGCTTGCTGGTCCATCCCAGAGTGATTGCTTTGCACTTCTCTCAGAGGAGATTCCTGGCTTTCATCAGTCTCAAGCAAACCTTGTATGCAATTATTCCTTCAGCTTTCACATGTGGTAGGACTCTTCAAATACCCCTCGCTCACTGTTCTCATGTAACATCCTTTCTCCTGGTCCTGTTTACTCTCTGTGCATAAGAGTCCCAGCTCATCCTGGGGGTGTCCAGTCTACTCCTGCCCTGCTGATACTGCCTTCATGGGGAACAGCAGACGTCCAGCACAAACTGGTTTTGTCGTGGTAGGGAAGAAGATCCCTGCTTTGTCATGGCCCTAGTGCAGATAGAAAACCTTCCTCCAGCATGAGTGAGCCCAGAAAGGGGCCTTTAGTTCTTCACAGCCAAAAACATAGTGGGTTTGAACACAACCCTCCCTGCGCAACCTGCCCCGAGACCATGCTGTGAAGAAGCATAAATTACCCACCCAGTAATGCTGACTGCATGGGGAGCATTAAATGACTCACTAGGCTTTTCTGCCAATTTGTTGGGTTTTTAAAATGTTTTTACTATTATTTAGCTTCCAAAAGCATTTTTCATATCCTCTCATTTGCTTTTAATGGAATGCATTTAGTTTTCTTTTTTTAACCCAAGATTAAGGCATTATTTTCTGTTTTAAAACCTGGGCTAGTCATTAACTCTGTCCAAGTTTTTGGTATGGCTGGAGTTTCTTTTCCATGTGTGTTACGGAGAGCAGGACTTGAAGCAAGAATAGATGTCTTACATTTATTCACTGTGCCTGCCATGAAAACCATTCCTGTTTGAAATGAAGTCTTGTTATGTTGAACATGCCTCTTACGTCTGTGGTGGCAGCTGCCAGAGAAAACGCATTACCCTTCCAGCTTGTGCAGGGAGGTTGTGGCTGCGTGTGTGGGAAAGGAGGAGTGTTTTTTTTCTGGAAGGGCCCTTTACCCAAGTGCAGATGCCTTTCCATCACAAAATTCCTGCTCCTGGAGAAGAGAACATGGGAGTTTGTTCCTCAGGAAAACATGAGAAGAGCAATTGAGATGAATGGTGTGATCATGTTGCATTTTTAGGCAGTCTCTACTGTCACTCAGCTCTGACAAAGGCTAACATGCTTTTCTGGTGGAGCAGAGGACCTCTTGAGAGGAGCAGCACAGCCTTCACTGCCCACCTACACAATAGCACATCAAGGTCTCAGTTCCATCCTTTTCCAAAGTTTTTGCCAGCTCTGGAGATGGAGGCGTGTGTGGACGAGACAAGTGCCTCTCGGGGCAGCTATCCAAATTACGTCATGGTAGAAAAACAAGGAATGCAGGCAGGACAGAGGGAAGAGGAAGGGAGACAGACTAGAAGGGTGAATCCAGAGGCAGGCAGGGGAAAGGAGAATGATAGGATCCCAGCAGCAGAGAGAAAAAGAGAGCTTGATGCTGTCTTCAAGCCAGAAGGATCAGGCTAAGAGGATGGACATCCCAAGAACTGTGTGTGGCTGTGCTGGTGCATGTGGATGCAATTGCTATCTGACAGAGATTGCACAACTTCTTCATCGTCCCTATCTAATATATTGATTGTGATTAATGCTATTACATGGCATATCTGATTAATTAACAATGACTTCCCACTTGCGACTGCTCGTAGCCCAGCAAGTATGTCAGCTCTTGTTCAGCAGATGCTGGCACTGGTATTGCTGGTCCTGAGAGTGGGCTTCCCATTGCCCACTATGAGAGCACAGTGGCCAGGGCACTGACAAGAGTGCTAGAGGGGATATGCAAAAGCACCCTGTTGGTGGCAAGCCAAGCTTTGCCACAGGAAGAACAGGGTGGCTCATTTTGACAGCAGAAATTACAGCAAAGGGGAGGATGTTCATCTGGTCAGATGGAGCAAGAGGCTAGGAGAAGTCAGAGCAGCCCATATGCAGGGCCTTCATCTCCTCACAGCCTCAGTTGCCATCCCTCCTAGTGGTATTTTTTCATGGCTGGTTTCCATGACAACAGGCCTCTGTTGTGACATTGGTCTTGAAACAAGCCCAGGTTGATGTATTCAAAGTTCCCGCATGTCTCAAGCAGTCAGAGGGTTGCCTTTGTGCTCTCCATTCATCACTGGCATACCTCCGAGGCCAAGAGGAGGAGGAGAAGTTTCCTTCTAATGAGGGCTGTGGGTGCCTGGCTACATTTTTATGCATTAGTGAACTAGAGAGAGATTAAAGGAAAGAGGCTCCACTAAAGGATTAGCAGATTTGGTTATTCAACTCTCTCTTTAAATTATTATCCCTAATTATGAGTATGATGAAAGTTCACTTGGTGAGGGATTAGAAAAGAGCCAGATGCAGCTCTTGGGGCTCTTGTGCTAGAGCCTGGCTCTGGGGAAGATCTCCATGTCGTGCTTTTGTGTGCTCCACTCTGCTCTTCTTGTTCGGTTGGAGAAAAGCTCCCTCAAAGGGGAGCTGAGGTCCTAGTGTTCCCTTTCCTCCCCTCTGAAGCTAGTGAGATGTCCCATGTGTAGGAAAAACCAAAGGCAAGCAGGACCCCTGTCCCCTTTTTGGGTCTTCACCATCTCCATTTGCTTCCATTTCTGATTGCGCACAGTTTCTTTGTCTTCCCACATCACGACGCGATCAGAGCCTCACCATTATTTGGAAAACCCTTTGGGGTCCTCACATATGATCCAGACATAAAAATTATTAGTATTTTAAATCCATTCAGTTTTTGCTGCATACAGATCTTTTGCATCTGCAACATTCTTTTCCATTTAAAGGGCTCCAAAGTGGTTTGCAAGGACAAGGCTTGGGATTCTGCTGATGGAACTTGTCGTGGTAGGGAAGAAGATCACTGCCAAAAAAAAAAAAAAAGATTAAATGGGGCCAGATACTTACAGTGCTCTGGAAAAGGGTGATTTGGAGGACAGGGACTTGTTCCTAGGAAGAAAGCTGACATTTGGGCAGGAGGTAGGGACTAACTCACTTATGCCTGTAAAGTGCACACAGAGAGGTTTTAGGTCATTTTGGCTGCCATTTTGAGAGTGCTGAACCCCCATATTCCTGGCAAGCTAGCTCACTCTTTCCTGACAGCCTACAGGGTCTGGACTGAGAGTCTGCCATGATGTAGTGGTAAGCATCAGGGACCAGAAGGGGGTCTAAGCTCATGGGGTTGTACTAATTAAGATCAAACATCCTCTGGGGAAGGGTGAGGCTGAGCAGGGCTGGGAAGGGGGAGAAGCATCTGGCATCCATGAGCCTGGGTTTTGTCAGGGTACCAATGAAGATATCCCATGGGAAAGGCAGACTTTGCCAACAGCTGGGAGAAGGACTCTGCAACCCTATGTGAGTCATGCATCAAGACAGCTCTTCAGGAGCCCCAAACCCAACTGCAGCAGTCTGGGTTCTCTTGTGCGATGTTGTGCTACAGATTTGATTGAATAATTTCTTTTTTGGGTATTGGGCTTTTTGGGGTGGGGGAGAGTAAATTGCTGGCAAGAATTCAAAATATGGCAATTAATAGTCTTAAAGTGTCATGTTCTACAAGAATGTATACCCAATTTACAATAATGGGAATTGTAATTATAGGTTCTCCCAAATGATGGGGAAGGCACAGCTTTGAGAGTCCAAGTGCCTTATCCAGCCCATCCCACAGCATCTCTTTGGGAAGAAATGAGCAGCAGAGCTTGGGAATGGCATTAATTAGGGTGAGGAGTTGTTATATAGGCTCACAGAGGAAACCTGAGTAGTCCCAGGTGGTGATTGGAAATCATATCCAAAACAGACATCATTATCACTATCAGGGTCACAGAGCTGCAAGTTGTATGCTGGCAACCACCCCAGTATTACCCAGAAACACTGATAACCATGGCTTTGCTGAGCTTCTTGCTGAGGAGAGAGGAGGAGATCAGAGGGGAGGTGAGAAACTCAATAGAGTTGTGTGCTCTGCCAGTTTGTGTATCTAATGGAATAAGACTGAATGACACACAAGAAACTCTGAATAGTGGGGGCAGCAGTGTGGTGAATTGAAAGGGCCCCCTGTACAGGGCTAGGGCCAGGGCCCTAGACATCTGCCCACCTCTGTCACTGCCCTGTCCACAACACATGGTGGCCCCATGGTCTGTGTGTCAAGGGGAGGGTCTTTAGGGCATGTTCAGGGTGGTTAGTTAGTAACATCATAATCATGAGCCAAGAGGTGTCAGTAATTAAACCTGTCACTTCATTTCATCTACAGCAGGTAAATTTGGAGTTTTCCAGCACAGGGAGATTGGTGCCCAGGAGGGCTGGATTTTTGGAGGGTTTCAGTGTTGGGGACCTCTCTGAGGTTGGCAGCAACACGAACTCTTCTTGGGTTCCTGCATGTGGCTGGCACCCAAAAATGGTTCTCCTGCACTCCCGTGGCCATGGGCTCAGTTGCTTCCCAGCAGGCAGTAGGAGACCCAGGCTCTGCATCATTCCCTGGGTAAATGGCACATCCTGGACAATGGTGCATTGTACCCAGCCTGGCTGGTGTGACAAGCAGCAGCTGGATAAATAAACTAAGAGGCCTTAGAGAGGTGATCTGATCACTGTTTCTACAAGCTTCATCTCACACTATTAACAGTAGAGGCTGAATTTTACCTCTTAGTTTGCAGTCCAGGGGCTAGTTTTGTGGTGCTGTTGTAGTGTCGTGGGGTGGCAGGTTTGGATTCAGGAGGGCTGGCTGAACCAAGCCCCTGTGCTCCACAGCATCCCAGTGATTTAGACCAGTCCCAATGTCAATGTTGTGGAAACAAACACATTCGCGTGGGATCTGCCACTTTTCTTTGTTTGCCAAAAGGAGCCAGGATTTAGTTTCACATAAAGATCAGCTTTGGCATCACCAGGTCAATAGGGTCAAGCCAGTCTCTGCCTTGTTCAGTACACCAGAGCTGTGACCTCTGCATCAGTTTAGTTCCTAAATTAGAGGTCCTCTTAGCCAGTGGGGTCATGAGACCCTTGGACATCCATTCCTAGATGTAGAGCTGTGTAATGAACCCAGCAGTGCTCTAAGAAGTGGATCATCCATTACAAAATCCAGATGCAACAGGGCTAGAAATTGCCAGCACAAAGAAAGCTGAGACTGTCACTGAGGGAACAGGTCCTATTGGCAGGGGAGGTGGCAGAAAATCAGTTTCCTTTAATTTCTGTAAGAGATACCCACCACAGACAGGAGCAAAAATGTGTCCTTCACCTGACATGAATCATCACTTACCAGGATATGTATGTAAAGATCTGCACAAAGGTGCTGCAATATTTGGGGAACGCCAAGGGCATTAGGTGGGCTAGATTCACTCAAATCCAATTTAGGAGAGTTTTTTGTCTTTGTTGACTCTGAAACTCATAACAAGGACAGAACAAAGCTCATGCAACACAAAGGTCTCACAAGAAAAAAACCAAACCAACCAACAACAAAAAAAAAAAAACCAACAACCAAACAACCCAAAACAACAACAACAAGAAAAAAAAACAAAACCAAAAAACCCACAACAGGTGAGCAGCTCAGCATGGGTGGTTAATTCCCTATGGTCCATGAAAGCAGCAAACCAAACCTCCTCCAGCTCCTGATGGGCCCACCTTTCTGGCGTGCTCTAAAATCTCTGCCCACAGCCAAGATGACTTCTCACTCTGTGCAGTTATTGCTCCTGCACCATTCCAACCTGGACCTCTTATGTCCTGTTTACAAGGTGCTGATGGAAGCCTGGTAACACAGCTCTCAACTGAGGAGCTAGGATTGTGTTTAATGAAAATGAAGATTTAGGAGTAAATGTTGCCTTGGACAAGATCAGTTGTTATGGTTTTATGTGTTTTTTTCAGCTAGATTTATATTTGTGTCCAGCCCTACTCTGTGTCTAGGGGTTACTGCTGCAAATAATAAATAAGTGAAAACCTGGACTAGGATCTCTGCATTCAAAGAGAAACCCTTTTTGGACTAATTTTTTGGCCAGCAACGAAAAGAACAACTCCAAACTCCCTGACCCTTAAGCTGAAGGCATTCAAAGTCACCCTCTTGCTGATTTAAATATTTCACAGCTTGCAAGGCCTTAAATGAGTTGTGTGTTGTGAACAATAAATTACATCGGAGCATGTGCAATTGGTTTCAGCCTAAACCTGAGCATTCCTTTTCCTGAGTCAGCAAGTTTTCCTGGATAACTTTTAAGGCCATTAAGTGTTTAAATGTCATCTGCACAGAAGATCTGGGACCTGTCTCTTTTGACTGCTGAGGTCAATCACTGCCTACAGAAGCCCAAAGAGCAATGAGGATTTCGGTTACACTCCTTTTGCAGGGAGATTATTGCTTTGTTCACAGGAGTTGATTGTGGTTGGGGATCTTACAGGGGAATGCAAAATATGCCAGGAGACTGCAGTGTTTGATGGCTAGAGCTTTGTACTGCATCTTGAGTCCTGAGTTTAACTCTTAAGTCCACATTTAGTCCCCACAAGCACCTGCCCTTCCAGTGCCTCAGTTTCCCCAGCAGTAAATTGAAGACAGTAGTTCTCCCTTACCTGAAAAACGACTCGTATGAGAGGGGCTATACTTTCAATCTGGTGCTAATAAATACTGCAATACGAATCATTTGGTAGCCTTACATATAATTATATACTCTCCTTAATTATTAAAGCAGCTGTTCAATAAAACATGCAACAAATAATTCAAATCTATTCAAGGAAAAAGATGTGCAAAAATTCTTCCTGTAAATATGTACAAAAAATAATTTGCGTATTATTTAAAAATCAGAGCAGTCCTTTGCTCTCTATGTACAGAATAATTGAATAGAAAAATATTGAAGTTAGTAAACAGCAAATTAATAATTTACATAATATTTACAGTCACAATACACTATATTTTCCACCAAGTGCCCATTCTATTTTCACCATTTGACCAAAGAGATGCTACAACCTAAGACACTTGTGTCTGGGCAATTTTGTGAGCTGTTGCCTGATGGGGGATGCCGCTGTGAGTGACTTGTCAAGTCCAGCTGACATTGGGGCAGATGAAAACCTGCCAAGATGGAAAGCCAACCCCTGTCTAGAGATCTGCAACACTGCAGCTCCAGATTCATGCCAGTACTAATGATCTCATTTGCATGATCTGTATCCCAGTCCTGTCCAGAGACTGAATCCAGTTTATGGTGTGAAAAGAAATTGACTGACCCCGAGATTAGCTCAGTTGGCTGGAGCGTGGTGCTAATAATGCCAGGGTTGTGGGTTTGATCCCATACAGGCCATTCCTTAGGAGTTGGATTTGATCCTTGTGGGTCCCTTCTGATTCACAATATCCTATGATGTTGTATTATTTTCCTAGCTCTGCAGTGGTTGGTTTTGGAGGTGATTGTCCCAAGTTAACATTTATTCTTCTCTGGAATTGTCTGAAAATTTATTGATTGGACAGTACCAAAATCTCTGTGTTGCTCAGAAGAAATAAGTTATTTGACATTTGAGGGTAGAACCCAAATTTTGCCACAGACCTCATGTAGGATTTTGGTAAATCACTCAGAGTCAAACCAAACCATCACTACAGTGTGCAAATTTGGGGGAAAAAGGAAAAATTTGGATTGCCTTTCCTGAACTCCTGTGCCTGTTCCTCTGGGGAGCAGTGCTGAGGGTGTGCACCTTCAGTACCCACTGATGCCAGCAGGAACTGACCTTAAAATGCCTCAGATAAAAGCAGGGAGCGTAAGTTATCCTGATGGTGTAGCAGGGATGTATGGCACGTCCATCCTAGCTAAAATAGCACTTTTGATTCATCTCTGTTCATGCCTTTATCTTGGACACTCACATTAGGGAAAACAGAAGCAAGCAAAAGGGTGGCAACGCCTGCTATTTTCACTTCTCCATGCTTTCCCCCATTTTTAGTTTCCATCATCTCTAACTCGCTCAAGTAAAGTCCTCGATATTGACCATGCCTTGGTTACAGGGCAGTACCTGGAGAGAGGTGCTGCAGAGTTTGTTTCTCCTGGTACCCCTGCAGTTGTGCACTCATGGGTACAGTCTTGGTATTGTCCCATTCTTTGGGTTACACACTGGCAGCTGTCTCACAGTTACAGGAAGCCTTATCTGTTCTACCATCTAGATGAGACCTTCCCTTTTTTCCCAAGGGGATACTCTACTGTATAGTTTCATCTACATCTCTATATCATTATCTCTACTCCTTTATAATTTTTTTAGAGATAGACTCCACTGCTACTGTGAGTAAAGACCTTTTCCTGGGTCTTTGGCATGTATTTAATATATTTAGCATCTGCTTCATGCTAATGATGCTGTTTTCTTTTGCTTGTGAGGACACTAAAAGAAGAACTGAAGTGAGATATAGATGTTCTTCTTTGTTCTCCAAAGCATATGAAGGGCATTATTCACAGTAAGAATATATTAAATCAACTGAAACAGAAAAGCCTGTGTCCCTGCTTTACATACATATAATGCAATTTCAACTACAATTTAAAAATAAGGAAAATTATCCCTATAAAACCTAATTATCTTCAAAAACTATTAGTGTAAAGAAGACATCAGCTGATCAAAAATATTTTTGCATTTATAAAAAATTTAAGTTCTAGTCAGCCTGATTGTGTAGCAAAAAGCCTAAAAATATCACTTATCAGATTTCTTGAGACACAATTTCTGCCACTGAGATCAGAAATTTCCAGGTGTGTAGGGGAAGGTGAGCACACAGCACCCCACATACCTTCAGAAACATCTAGAAACCAAGCACTGTCCACATGGATCAATAACAATAGGGCACAGCAAAGAAGTGTCAAGACCAACTTGTTTGCCATGGATAGGTCATGGTTATGCTACAGCTCCCAGCCCAAGACTCTTTTCATCAGTGTTGTCACATTAAAAAGCAGGTGTCCCCCTCTGCCTCAGCCTCCATTAGAGAGCTGTAGGACAGGCATCATCTCACCCGAAGTATCCCAAATCAGCCCTGTCCTCTCACCTGTCTTGACTTGCCCTTAAACCAGGAGCACAGGGAGACAACCTCAGACAGAGATGTCTGCACAGGAGCACTGCATACTAGATGTGATAAATCCCACACTCTGTCTCTCAGTCAAACTCACTCTCACTGTGCCTTTCTAATTGTTCCTCTCCAGGTTTTAAAAAAGGCTGATGTTGCTACTATCTATAGGTTATGCATATGAGACATTTTCCCCCCCAAAAATATACCACCTTCTTTTGCTGTGTTTTTAGAAAGCAGGAAGCTAAATAACTAGTTCACCTTGGCTCAGCAAAAGAATGGTAGTGGGGACTTTAGGGTAGAAAGCTGTAAAATCCAGGACAGTTAATTACCCATTGCTTGTTCCAATACAAGAGTGAAAGATTGCCCAGTTACCAGATCAAAAGGCAGCAGAAAGAAGCACAATGCATCAGCTGGGTAGCTCACTTCCTTGGGATGTTGCAGGAGGAAAAAAAAGAATAAAACACCTGAAAGAGGAATCAGGTGTTATTAAACTCAGTGGTCCAGGAGCAGCCCCTTTCAATGAGCTGTGGTCTGACCCTGTTCTTACTAAGACTGTGGCTGTGAAACATTAACCCCAACCACTGCTGCAACCCCAAGAGGAATACTAATTAAAACCTCTGTCCAGTGCAGGACAAACAGTGCCCAGTGGCGATGGGAGGAGATTCAACACATATTGGTTGCCTTAGTGCAATACCATCTTCTGTCAGAAAGCAAAGGGGCCCAGCTGGACATTAGGAAATGGGAAGCTGATCTGCTGCATAGCCTCAGGGAAACCATTTCTTTGGTATTGCTCCTGACCCTGGTCTGTCTTACTAATATGATGGTCACCTCTGCAAGGGCAGGCACAATCTTTCACTATCTGTCTGTTCAGTTCTTAGGAGAAATCAGCCCATCTCTAAGGCAGTGCCTCTCATTGTGCTAGCAATAGAGACCCACATTGACAATAATTATGTCTATTCTAGAAAAAAAAAAAAATTCCACTGTATATTTTACTCTGCATATCTGAAGTTGTTCCATTTACAGACACCCTCCATGTGTCACTCCACTTACAGACTCTGATGCAGATGGTCCAATTATTTATTAATCTGGTTTTAAAATATCCTCAGTGTGTTTCACCAGGAGACACTTTCTTCAAGATCCAAATTTCAGCAGAGGTTTGTTGTTGAATTTGCTGGAGAGCAAGATTGAGTCTTTTGTCCTTTCTGACCTTCCCTTTCACATCCTACTAACATCTCTTAGGCTCAAGAGAGGCAGTTATTCTTGTAGCACATTTGTATTTTTTAAATGTCTGAAATTGAAGAGATTATGCCTTAAATCTTTGCCTGCATCCCTAGAGTGCCTTCATACTCTCATAAGTCATGGGAGCAAGGATAAAAAAAACAAACATAAAAATTTATGTGAAATGTGTTAAAGAGCCATGTTTTTTTCCCCTTTCTGCCACATGTCCCAGAAGATTTAGAACATCTGGGATGTTGGCTGCAGACCTGAATGAACTGGTTTTAGTGGCAGCTTGTTGGATTTTGCCCTCCCTTCTTAACCATTATGTGAAGACAACCAGGTTATTAACCCAATTCAGACATCACAGCTGAATCAGGCATCACCATGACTCAAGGTTTTCCCTTGCTGTGACATGGAAACTGTCTCACTGCAGAATATGCAGTTAACCCACCTCCATTAGCCAGCCATCAAGCCACCAGCCACATTCATGGGCTGCAATGAAACCCAAAGGCCAAATTCACCCAGACTGTGGGGGACTTCAAACATTGGCTTGGGGGTTGTGTCCTTCCTCTGCAAGAGCAAAGTGCTAAGAAATGCATGCACCACCTTGTTGCCTTTCTAGCACTATTAGTTGAGCACTGTTGCTGATGTTCTCAAGGAGCTGATGCACCAAAGAAAGCACTTCGAGATCTCTGCCTGCAACTGGCTTCACAGGATGAGGTCTGAAAATAGCCATAAATTTAAAAGATGACAAGCAGAAAATAACACACAAGACTTTCCTCTTGTGTATCTTGTGAGCATGGGGTCATGGTATGACACTGCCATTGCCACAGCCAGCCTGAGCACCCCTGGGAGAAGGACTGCCTTGTACTGAATGGCACCAAGGATATTTTAAAGGTCTGAACCTCTACTTCCCATTCAGTGCTCTGCCCAAAATGCAGGAACAGCTGGGGAGGCATACAGGAATAGAGCTGCAGGCTTCCCCAGGATAGGTCCTTATCTGGCCTTATATTCTGACCTGCCTCTCCAAAGTACCTATTATTCAAATCCCATCATTGCAAGTTTAGGCTCCCTTTTGGTGTACCAAGTGAATAAATTTAGAAACAGTTAATCAGTATATTTGTCTTGCATCTATTAAATTATTATGCAGCAAACATAATATTATTCCTTCCTGGGAATAAAACTATTATTGTGGAAAATGAAAGGAAATGTTTAAATTCCTTTTGTAATGAGTTGTTTGGACAATGCAACATTTGAACCGATGAGCAGAAAACATAGGAATTCTGTCACTAAAGAGAAGTGAAAATTCTACCAGAGCTGTCATCAACAGGGTAATTCCTCCTCCCAGCTCCATGGATTAGAGCATCACTGTGTGGAAGTGCTCACTGTGCCTTGGGTCTTGGAGGGAAAGACAGACAAGAGGGACACTGAGGGCTTCTGCATTGCTGAAGGAAATCTTCAGCTCATCTGGGCTTTTGCTGCTGTGCCCCTTTGTGCTTTTCCTTCATATTTTTTGGCTTTTTGTAGCTAAGGGTTCCCATCATTTAACGGCCCCTGGGCTTTAGGAGTAGCTCAGATCCTTACCCTACTGCTAAAGCATGCAGGATATGAGGGAGGAAGGTGGGGTTTAGTCTCAGATGAGACTTGGGCAGGTCTGGAATGGATGTAGTGTGGAGCAATCCCAAAGCTGTGGCATCCTACTGTAAATTATCTCAGACCCTAATGCACAAATAATAATTTTAAAACTTTTGAGGCTTCCACCTCAAACAGGTTGGTCTCACAAGGCTCCAGTATATACCTTCTAGTAGAAATAATATTCCTGCATTTTATGCTGTAAAGTCCCCCACACATCAAAAGCAGAAAGATATATCATTCCTTGTATCTGACATCTCTACCCCTAGAACACAGAGAAGGTAACTGAGCTACACAGGGAGGTCTGGAATCTGTGTGTCTGTAACACCAAGACTTGGTGTTGTTGCTGAACGTAGAGATTTTGAATGACCAGAGTGCTTCTGGGCTGAAAAAGACAAATCTGATCCTGCAACATTGGTGCAAAGCAGGGTATCCCCCCACTGTTCTCTGCAGTATTGATACCTCTGTGTTTGGCTGGAGGAAGGGCTGGACTAGGATAGCACAAGGAGTAGACCAACCATGCTTAGAGGGGTGTTTCAACCCAGCAACAATGCAGAAACAGGCTACACAGATACCCAAGGTGGTCTAATGAGTAGGAGCTTGGGAGTCCAGGTAATAAGAAGCTGCTGACAGGGGACCTGATTTGTCCATGTCTTCACAAGAGAGAAGTAGCTCTGGGTAGGGAAAAGAGCTCTTCAAGTCCCCCAAATTATTCTGCAACAGGAATATTTAATATAAATAGAGCTTGAATGAATTTAGAGTGAAAATTGCAAGCAAGTTTCTAACTGACCAAGTAGGGAGCTATTGGAGGAGCATTCCAGAAGGAGCTGGGTCATTCAGTTGGACTGATTTTTATAATGAAGCAGAACACATTTGAGAGCAAATTTATGGCATGCAATAATCAGAGACTGGAGCAGGCTGCCAAAGTGATCTCTTCAATTTTATCCTTGTGCTCAAAGCAGGCTTCAGTTTCCTAATGTAAAGGCATTTACTTCAGTTAGTGAGGGAAGACATGTGGCTGGCCACCAGCACAAGGGCCTCTCCCCATAGCCCAGATCTGCTTGCCATCATCTACTCTCTAAGGAGATACTGTCAAACTGCTGTGCAAGGCAACAAAACCTCAGCACCAAAAACTCCTTCCCTAAAGTTCAACTGTGCTCTCTTTATGGAAGAGCCTCCCTTGAATGCATTTAAGCTTTTTTTCCCCCTCTGACTACAAGGATAAATGTGTGTTATTCCTAATACAGAAGCAATCCAGAAAGACACCCACAGAAACAGCAGAAGCATCATAGTTCATTGCACATGAGGGCTGGGGCAGAGTCAATGTGAGGGGAAAACCCTTCCCAGCCCAGAAGAGCATCATCCTTGGCATATGGACTTTAACTTGCTTTGTCTTATTGCTTCTCCCTGAACTTTACTAAATAATTACTCTCCCTCCCTGACCTTGCAGCTTTCCTGAAGCCACATGCACAGTGGGGCTACCTGTGCCTCTCCAACCCTTTTACACATCGTAGTAATGGGTATTCCTCTGTGCTAAACACCCACTGGGTTTTGTGAATCTGACTCAGGACAAGCAATCCTCAAACCAGTCACAATCACTGAAAGCAAACAGCTCCAAACTCACACACGCATTTAGGGAACATATAAACCTCAAATTAGTAAACAGCTTATCGCTCATTTAACATTATCACTCTAAGCTCCCCGTTTACTAATACACCTGAGTGATCTTACAATTACTGTAGTATTGCAGAGGAGCATGCAGGTAGATAGCACTTGCCTGGCATACAGCTCCGAGTATCTCCCAAGTGAAATAAGTACTCTTTCCACCTAAATAGGATCTAATGAGCCATTCAGTAAAATAGAGAAAAAAAAAAAATCTTTGCCCTGAGGAAAAACATCCCAAAGTACTCAACAGCATTTCCAGCCTGCTGCTGGCAGTGCTTGTCTCTCACATAACACAGGCTACAATAGTTTTCTTAAAGTGTAAATGAAGACAGAATTTTGAGAGGAAAATTGGGGTCTTTGAGGTACAGGTTTCATAATTGTTCCCAAGAGTCTTGGTCTTCAGTTTCAGAATACCTTATTCTGTCACACTTGCAAAAATGATTATTGAAGACAGATTATATGGTGGCCCAGAGACTTTTCCCTGCATTTGCAGAGAGCCTAAGACAACAGGTCAGAGGTGAGTGAGGCCTCATTGCAGTTCAAAGTAACATATGTAGCCACTTCATAATTCAGAAAACCACAGAATTACAGCAAAATTACAGAAATAAGTAGATGTGTACCTGAGGGGCTACTGGGTTGCAATGGCATGTTTCTGCAAGCCTGGGAATAGGGCAGAGAGAAGTAGGTGCAGTCCTATAGTCCACAGCAAGGTTTGCAGTAATGGTTTCCATCAGCTGAGCTGATACAGGTGAAAAACTGGTCTGACCCACAGAAAAAACTGTGTCAAGCACAGGCCAGATACAGAGGCTCTGGATTAGTCTAGTTATACAGAAAGGGGTTAGGATGGACTGCCCTGGGAAGTAGTGGGGTGTAAGAAAGATAAGGGAACCACAGCAAGTTCTAAATGGAGAGAGAAGAATGCTTCGCACTGGCTGAAACCATGTGTGATCAGGCCCGTTATTGTGGTCCTTAAAAGTGAGAGGAACAGTGGTTCATGGGCAGAAAACTGATTTTTAGCCTCAAGATGATATTAAACTCTTAAGGTTCAGGGAAGAAAAAAGAAATACCAGAACTGGGTCAGATCTCTGGTGAAAAACATTCCCTCCCTGTGACTGAGTGTCTCTATTCAGGTTCATGGTAGAGAAGACAAGTCTGGAGCCTAAAACATAGCAAGGTATGTTAGACACAACCTACAATCTTTACATTAACAGCAATCTCATTTTATAGTCCACACTGTGCAGAGCTGAAAGGCTCCTGCATGGACTGGAGAACTGAGAGAGGCTTCTGAATCACAGATGCTTAAAGATGAAGTGTGTTTAGCATCAGGTTAAAAAGCTCATGCCTCCCTGCTCACATTCAGGCATTAATCTGCTCTTGCAGAATTCCGTGCCTGAGAAACATCCAGAGTAAAGTGGATGCAGGAAGAATCCCAGTCAGCTCAGTTCAGAACTCATGTTTCTATTTGCACCTGGCTCCACTGTGGACCAAGACCAGCAAATCTGTCCCCCCAGGGCTCCAAGGTATCCACTGAGGATGCCCAGCCTAGGGCAGGGGCAAATTACTTGATGAGAAGTAGATTTAGGTGTTTTCTGGTCACCACAGGCTGCCAGAGGACTTTTTTTCTTACCTGTGACAATAGCTGTGTTTAGAAATAAAATTGGTTTGCATTTCATTATTAAACACTTATAATACATGGCTGGGAATAAGCTCAAAGCACATGCAGGCACTGGATGCCCCCTGAGAGATAAGTAGAGGAAACAGGAAAGGGGAGGCTGAGAAAAATCAGTGGTACCTGCCCTCTATGAAACAGCAAGAACAGCAAGCTAAATCCTTCTAGGAGGGAGGTACAGCCTAATATGATCACTGTACCAGGGAAACCAATCCTGCATGGCTCAGAGTAACATACCATAACCCACTAAAGCCAAACCAAGGCCATAACATTGCTGCCTAAAAGGGTGTTCAGCCTGCTTCTAAGGAAAGGTTCTCTTCTATAAATCTTTATCTTCCCTGGCCTCACCAAAGGTGATTCTCAGGTTGGTTTTCAGCAGAGCTGACCACAGACACAGCCACCCCAATATCAGCAACAGCACCAGAGAGTCAAGGTGTCTGTATGACCCAAAGCAAATCTAAGTCCAGCCAGCTCCCTGCTTTACTAGAGGCTTAAAAAGTACCTCCTCACAGCTGCTTTGAGAGGCAATTCAGCTATGGAGACTCCACTACTGGGCACACTGGGATTACTCTCAGCCAAGTAGCCCAAGACCCTCCAAGAGGAAACCCTACTATCTCTTCCAAACCTCAAACTAGCCTCGCTTTTCACTTTTAAAGAGTGTACACACGATGCTCAGGTGTGTCTGATAATGCCCTCAGGATTGTGGAAGTGACCCAAATGGCTTTCCACAGGTGCCTTTAATAACAAAGGTAAAGAAAAGGTTTGGGGAGAAGTCTTCCTGGGATACTCTTTGAAGAGGTGAAATGATGCAGCAGCTGCAGGTAGGCTGTGAAAGTGTTATGTGGTCTTTGTGGTGGTAGTCTGAGCTGGGGAAGTCCTATGTTCTCCCCAGATTGTATTTTTGGAAGTTAAGCTCCTGGAAATATTTTCTACTTTAGTCAGGGTGCTTTTAATTTTAATTTAAAGTTAATATTTAAAGACTGTAATAGGACTGTTCTATGTTCTAGGGCATTTCCCCTGCTGCCTGTTGGGAACAAGGAAGCTTTTCTATGTGTGACAGTCTCTATAACTGAGTATCAATGTGCAAAAAGCCTGAGTATACCCACACCAGTGATGGATAATGGTGTTTCCCTGGTAGGCCCTTGCTCCCTGTCTGTCCCAAGGTATTGACCCATCACCTTTCACAGCTGTACTACATGATGTTCCTCCTGAGACAGTGTGTAGGTGGACATAACATAGGGTAAGCAGCTCTCTGTTGCCATCTCCTCCTGACAGTCTGGAATGAAAGAGTGGAAATTTATGCATGTAAAGAGCAGACAGGCAGGAAAGGGAAGGTTGTGGCAGAGTCAGGCGGGTTTGAGTGCCTTTGTGTATCTAAGCTTGCTTCATAATTAATGCAGGTAAAGTACTGGATTTCCTTCTGGAAACCAATGTGTAAGGGTCTGTACAAAGCTGGGGACAGTATAGAGCCTGGGACAGCCCTGCTCTGAAAGGCTTGTGCCCTGGGACGATGAACAGGTAATCAACCCTGAGGTGTCTCTGCTCAAAATCCCAAGGCATGAAGCAAATAAGCAAAGCCTTAACTCAGGTTAAGGCAGGACTAGATCTGCCGGCAGTCTCGAGGTGGTGTGACTTTAACACGTTCAGTCTTAGCAACGGTTTATCCGTCCCTCGAAGGGAAAACCAAATAACAAATCTCCCCAGGCTCCTGCCTGGCTGTTTCTGCACAGCCGGCCGCTATCGACTGCAGGCAGCGTGCCGGCAGGGCGGGCAGGGCTCTGCGCTGCTGCCAGCCCGTGTTTACTCCTCGCAGCACAGCTCCCCGCATCTCTGTTTCCTTTGCAGTTTCACACCTCGCTCCCTTTCATCACATTACACCGAGGTGACCGCTTCCCCTCTGCCTTGCCTTTCCTGTGCTCGAGCACTGAGCCTTGCCTTCATCTGCCCAAGTTACCTGCTGGCTCTGCAAATAAAACCATTCCCGTGGTGACAAACATGCCCATGTTTCTCACTCACCTTGGGGAAATTCTCACTCAGCTTTATGCCCCTATTTCCTTGAAATCTAATCAGATAAGGATGGAGGTGAGCTCCCCTCTAATGATGGGCAGATCTAATAGTTGCAGGCTTAGATTATTATTTTTCCCTATTACGCAATTAATTTAACCAGAAAACAAGCTAGTCAAGAGGGACCTGGGCATCCTGCTTTTGGTTTGTAATACAGCCAGCCGTGAAACAGGCGGCAGTGCAGCAGAGTATGTTTCAAGACCTGCCCCGTGTGCTTGTGTTCGTCANGATACAGCCAGCCCTGAAACAGGCGGCAGTGCAGCCGTGCCCCGTGTGCTTGTGTTCGTCAGCACTGTTACCAGGCAGACTTTCATCTCTGATATCTCCAAAGAAATTAAAAAAAAAAATTACATTAAAAATTTAAAAAATGTTGCTCTCCTCCCAGCAGCAGGAGGGCAAAATTGCTGGAGATGCTGAACAATGAAGCCAAGGAAGCAGATCCCACTGAGGGATCGTGCTTAGCTTCCCTGGTTGCTACCAGAGCCCAGGGATGTGGCCAAGCACAAAGAGAGGATCTGGAGGACACAGAAGGAGTGTTTCCACCCTCCAGGCCCTGGGGCTGTCGGAAGTCCTCCAGCTTCTCAGAGTGACTGCAAGTACCCTTGCCAGCAGGCACCACTGGTTTCATTTCATACCTGCTGCCCCTCAAAAAAAAAAAATCTCAAAGTTTATTTACTGCCTGTGGAAATGTGTGGATACAAGAGGTGAAGGCAGACGCAGCTTGAGCAAGAGCTGTCGATGCAGGTGTTGTATCTCTGCCAGGGCACCTCAGCCCTACACTGCCATCCCTGCAGCAAGGGACTGCTGAACCCTGGCGCATCACAGAGGCTTGCATGGTAGCTGGAGGTACTTGTTTTGGAGATGAAGTTATAAAAAGTCATCAGCCAATGCCCATTCTTTTATCCAGAACACAGAAGTCAGACTGAGAATTTGTATGTAAACATTGAAGGAAGGAAGCCCCCTGACTAGATGGATGTGCAGTGGTAAGATAATTACTTTTTCCTCAGAGGCTCAGTTTGCTGTCACAGAACACTGGTGAGGGACTCTGAAGGACACCTTCCACTTAAACACCCCTGCAAGTGAACAGGGCTGCTGCAAGGAATGGGGTCTTCCAGAGCAGATATGGGCTGCCCCAGTGCTCAAGCCTGGGACATGTTCTGACTGCCAGAGTGGCAAAGGCACACCAGTGAAGACCAATGCCTTGCAGGCAGGTGGACAGCCACGTTTAATCACTTTCTCTTCAAGAGCCTTGTTTTTTCAAGGTCTTTAAGCCCTTGACAGATGCAGATAAATGAAATCTACGGTTGTCCATGTCCAGTGGATGAGTCATTACTCTGATACACAGAGCAAGGATCCCAACATGGAGCTTGTCCCAAACTCAACAGCATGTCATCAGCAGAGCTGTAGGAGGGAGAGCTGGGGCCAGGGCCCGCTCTGCCCCTTCTGACCGTGGCTCGCTGTGCTTCCCATCACACCACAGTCCATGAGGAGTGTCTGTGACTGCTGCAGCTATTTCCCATTCCTGGAGCATCGCTGTGAAGGGTGATAGCTGGGTAATGAGTTTCTTTAGTCTTGCTTGAATGCTTTCAGCTCTGCAGACACAACTTCTCAGCGTTTGACACCAAAGAGCAGATGAGTAACTGATGACACACCATCTTGCCCTGAACACAAATTTCAACAGTGCTCATCTCTCTACCAACCCCAGTTCTGCAAAGGCAAAAAAACCCCCCAAAAACAGCTTTCAAAAACCTCTTAAAATCTTTCTGATGTAACAAAGCCCAGGAGTGCTGCACTAAAAGAACTCAGCCCTTGGGATTTCCAGCCCTGTCTCCTTTGTACCCATGATACCCAGGGAAATGTGATGAGAACATTTTTCCTCTTCTCTCTCCAGTGACCTTCTTCCATCCCAGCTGCTTGCAGCATAAACAGTAGTGAAGGAGTAACTAATCATGCCAGAATGCAGCAGGTGACTGTCAGGGAAGCATTTTCATGTTGTTCCTAGTTTGGTGCCCTGGGAACCTTAGTAGAGCAGCTGGGTGCATGTAAAGGACAGTCCCATCGTAAAAGCTGAATGCAGGTTAGAAAGACAATAAATTCTCCACCAGTGGAGTTCAGCAACAGGTATTTGACCCTTCCTGTGTGGAGACACAACTTGCTGAGGGAACTGTAAGTTGTTACAGGGGAGATGTTTGGATTAAGGCAGCCTATCCTCTAGCTAAAGGAGGATGCTGGAAGATTTGTCACAGCCCAGTCTGACTGTACATAGTTCACTGAGTTAAACTAATCCAGGTGTGATAGGAGAAACCTTATGTGACAGAAATGGGTTCTATATCTGATACAACAAATCCCATGGGGAGGGAGTGGGAGAACCTGTCCCAGTTGGTGAGTGAGCCCACTAGGGGAGAGACTATGTTAGATCTGCTGTTTGTAAATAGAGATGGATTGGTAGGTGATGTAAAAGTCAGAGGTTGCTTAGGGCATAGTGATCATGAAATTATAGAATTCTCAATAATTGGTGAAATTAGGAAGAATATTAAAAAAACTTCTACATTGGATTTTTGGAGGGCTGACTTTGGCCTTTTTAAGAGGCTTATTCAGAAAGTTTTAGTGTTTAGAGTGTTTAGAGGGGTTGTAAGGATATGTCGGAAGAAAACTAGGGAGGCTAAAGCTCAGTTTGAAATTAAAATGGCAACTTCTATAGAGCATAATAAGAAAAGTTTTTATAAATATA
>WEIV01023271.1:387763-453184 GCA_013390005.1 Calyptomena viridis
ACAAAGTTGGTAAGAGGCTTGGAGCACAAGCCCTGTGAAGAAAGATTGAAGGAATTAGGGTTGTTCAGCCTGGAGAAAAGGAGACTTAGAGGTGACCTTATTGCTCTCTACAACTTCCTGAAAGGAGATTGTAGACAGGTTGGGGTCGGTCTCTTTCACCAGGCAGCAACAGATAGAACTAGAGGGCATTGTCTCAAGCTGTGCCAGGGTAGGTTTAGGTTAGAGATTAGGAAAAACTTCCTTACAGAAAGAATTATAAAGTGTTGGAATAACCTGCCCGGGGAGGTGGTGGAGTCCCCAACACTGGATGTGTTTAAGAAAAGATTGGACATAGTACTTGGTGCCCTCATTTAGTTATTGAGCTATGGTGTTAGGGTAGGGGTTGGACACGATGATCTCGGAGGTCCCTTCCAACCCGGCTATTCTGTGAATCTATGAATCTGTGAAACCTGTTTGACAAAGCACAATGAAGACCAACAACAGAGAGGTAATAATTTCAATTTCAATAGGGCATCTTTCGTGCTGAGGGATACAAATGATTTGACCACTGTTTGAAATTCAGCCACCTCTAGTGTGGAACACAGCTGTGCATGGCATCTGACATTGCCTCAGTGTTGATGTATTTGTTAATATGTAAATTGCCAATCAGTATATCTACAAAAGGTTATTGTAGAGTCAGATGATAAATCATCCCTGTGTAATGCTTAATATCTTTAGACCAACAGTGCTAAAACCTCAATGCCCTGACACTGTTTATATATACACATCTCTGTGTGTATTCCACTTCTATGCACACAGTAAACCTTGTGTTGTTGCACAGCCGTCCTTGTGCAAAACGAAGACTGAAAAAAGGAAAATGGCCTCTATAGCCCACTTGACTGCTATTATGGCTATTCTTACATTTATTTCTACCTTCTCTCCTCTCTATTTCATACTCTACCTGGGAAAGGGAAAGCTGGATTCCCCAGCTGGAGTAGGAAAACACAAGGCTTTTCACCAGGAGGCATATGGAGGCAAAGACTGAAAGACATAGATTTATGCAGCTTTGTATACAGGAGGCCTTTGGCCAGGGCAGCACTGGAAAAACATAATTAGCGTTGTGCAGCTTCCCCTGGGGACAGTGCAGCCAGCGTCACTGGTACCTTCAACTCTATCCTATTGAGCTGCTCTTGGCTGGAAAGTTGTCATGCGAGGCAAAGGGATTTGGGGATTAAGCTGCCTGTTCTCTTTTCCCATGGTTATTTTTGCTGCACTTCAGCTAAGTGGGCCTATGGGTTTATGAGCTCTGGACCACATTCCTGTGGTGGTGGGGAGGATGGTGCTGAGAGTCAGCCCATCTCTGAGCACCCACCTCCTAATCCCAGCCTTTCCCCAGGGGACTTCACCTACTTTCCCAGCACCCGGGATTCCTTGAAAATAGAAAGAAAATGAAAGGGCAATGTGACCACTTGTCATGACCAAGTGGTCCAAGACAGTGGCTTTCATCCTGACTCCCCCAGGGCAACCTTGAGCTGCCAGCCTTGCAGACACTCCCCACCCCAATCCCATGAGTACTTCCCTAGATCCCACTGGAGATGTGTTACCAGTGGTTTGGCCCATTTGAGTCCTGAGCATCATCTGTCATTGCTGCATGAGTGCGTCCTGCTGCAGCTGCTCTGCTGCCGCTGGCAGACACCTCCTGAAGAAACACTTTATATTTATGCTGGTTTTTAGCTCAGTGCCAGTAAAGGCGGTTCAGCCTCACTCTGTAGCTGCATCATTTCTAAAGGAGGTGCCTCTGCCTCCAGTGCATGTTTGTGCTAGCATTTTGACTTTCTGCCAAACATTTAAGTGACCTTATGGTAGGATTGAAAGGCAAGGCTCTGGAGCTCCACCACCCCACAGTCCCAGTGGGCCTCTATTCTCCCCTCTGCTGCCTCCTTCATATATTTTTGTTCAGCATCTCTGCTTGCAGGGTGGCCTGAGACAGTAAAAAGAAATGCCTTCACCACTAAAACAATGTATAGTAATAAGGAACTGGATCTCACATAAATTGGGATGTTCTGAGAACCATTTTAATTTCTGCTAATCGGCAGATGAAAAATGAATTACTTCAGATGTCAGGTCCTATTGCACAAGTCTTGTAACGTTTGGAAAAGCCATAACAGAGTTACCCAGTAATTGAAGGGCTTTACATGAGTGAACTTTGTAATTGCATATTCTTTTCCTTGAATCTGGGCGGCAGAAAGAAAAAGCGGATCAGGCCATGTCTTAATGAAACAACTCAGTCCCGCAGTGCTAGCAAAGCTAAAAGTAAACAAACCGTGCTTGTTATTTTATATCACAGCTCTCCAGCCCCATGGGGGCCCTGTGTGAGTTGTGCTGTCTCCCACCATACTTCTGCTTTCAGCCCTCTGCCAGGCTGCCCTTGGCCCCGCTGGCAGCCTTCACCTCAGGTGCACCCAAGGCCAACACCTGCCTCCATCCCAGCACTACCTCACACCACAAGAGACCCAAACAGCTTTGGAGACAGACATGGCTTTGGAGGGTTCCATCTCTGAGCTACCAATCCTGACTGGCCCAGATGGAGCAGGAAAAGTTCCTGCATAGCCATTCCCATCCAGCCCTGTTAGGACAATCCCTCCTGTCACATCTTCATCTCCTCTTCCAGCTGGGAAACACTGCCTTTGGGTACTGGAAATGTGCTCTGCACTTCTGTTCACACCTTATTATTGGCTTCCATATGCTGGATGTGCTCACGACTCCCCCAGCTCCCCACCCCACTGCCCTCAGTCCTGACTGGGGCTCACTTGAGGGTACTGTGGTAAATAAGAACTCTCAAATCCTGTGTTACCATCATCTTCCATCCCCTCTATTGATGAGCTGATGGTACCAGCATGAAGCAGCTTTTTAGCAGGTGCTGCACTTTTGGAAGGAGCATCTCATTGCTGTAAGACTGCCAACAGCACCTGGCCATTTTCTCATTTGTGAAGGAAGATGAAGCAAATATTACAGAGTAAAGATTTTCTCAGCTCTAATGTTGAAGGGTTTCCTAGCTTTCTCAGAGAAAAGAAAGAAAAAAGAAAAAAAGCCTATTGCTTTGTTTGTTTCATTGTCTTTAAAAGTGGGATCTATTGTCTGGAGAGTCAAACCAGCATCCATTTCTGTGGATTTTCCATGGCTGCTCCTCAACAGCTCATGGCGTAATGTTTTCTGAAATGGCCATTAGCTGAGTCTCTTTATGAAAGCTTCCCAAGGAAGTAGCTGCAAAGTTCAATTTGCTGAATTATGAGCACATCTTGGATAAGAATTCCATTATGTGGTACTTGCATGCTGAAACCATTAACTTTATACTTTGAACTTTTAAGATACACATTGATGGATCTGATGAGGACTGAAGAACTGGAAAGGTAAAGGTCCCCAAGGATTAGAGATAATAAGGAATAATTGTGTTTAGCTGAGGCTTTTTCTAGTGGAAAAGCCATTTGTAGCAAAAAAAAAAATTAATGGGAAACCTTTTTAATTGGTTGCAAATTTATTACAGCAAGCCATAATGTAAGGGTACTTGATTTGTGCTGAAGAGTTGTTTGGCTTCATGGTGTCGCATCAGATTTATCCCAGCATCCTCAGGAGCAAAATTGAGCTCACTCTTGTATCTCACACAGGATAAATCTGAGTATTGTTTGAAACACTTTAAATTTAATTAAGAAGAGACAGAGTGAAACAAAAGTGGATTTCTCTTTCAGAAGTAGCTAGATTCTTCTGGCTCCCAAAATGGATTGAGTCTACAGTAAATCTCCAGAAGTTTAAAGCCTCAGTACTTTGGGTAAAAGCCCAGGAGCTACAAACTAAAACATTTCTTCTCTGGGATACTGAAACAGCTCCACTCTGTATTCAGGACAAGTCTGGAGCTGAACTCACTCCAACACCCAAGTGCTCAGGGGTATTCAGGTGTCTTGATTTCACATGTGCAGCACTGTGATTTCTGTGCACTGAACGCTCTTCACTTAATCGGTGCTATTATCACACCTGATGAGGCACAGCAGGTGATATTTGAGATGCTTGCCTTTTGATTCCTTGCAACCAAGCAACATTTAGTAAGAATTACTTAAATCAGCTAATCAAAAACATGTTCAATGACATTAGGATGAAGTGGGCTGTAGAACACCTAAGTAAAGTTATTTTTCTTGTGGAAATCCTTTTACAGAGAGAAAAGCAAATAAATACCAGTATGATCTATATATTGTAAGCTCTCTGCTCCTTGGGCTATTGATAAATAATTCCTGAAAATCCTTTCTTATTTCTTATTTCAGGTAAGATTTGACTTTATTCTAGTGGGACAGGGTTTCAAAACTTTCCTGCTCATGCTTTGGTGGCATAGCCAAGACTGGCCAAGAGCCTGTGTGCTAGGTGCCAAAACCAAGGCATGCAGAGGTACAGCTGAGCTGCAGCTGGGCTCTGGAAAAACATCTGTGTGCTGCCGGGACAGCCTGGTGTCTGTCTATCCATGACAGGAAATTGGGATGGTGAGGCCATTTGCAGGTGTGATTTTGATGCTGCTACATGCAGGCAGTGGTGTGGGCCTTTCCAACATTGATCCACCAGTTCCCATTTCTATTGAATAGATTTCAACCCCTCTAGCAAGGTTGTTCTCTGACTTTAGGAAATTAATTTGCATGGCGTTTGACTACCCAAAAGAGCTGATGTTGAAAGGACAAGATGGCAGAGCTCTGAAGGCACAAAGTTTGAATCTTGGTTCAGGGGGCACAGCAGGGGCCAATTCACCTCCAACCTCATGTCACCTCCACCTTTGGGAGCTGGGCAAGTTCCTCCCATCCATGTGGAGGGGACTACAACACTTTGTGTTGCAAACGTGTGAAGGACTGACTGGGTACAGCAGGGAGACCCGAATGAACTGCCTGGACTCTGCAAACCAAGGGCATCCATTTTGGTGAGAAATGGACCAAGGGACACCTCTGGCACAAATAGCTAGAGAAAAACATCTGTGGAAAGTCAGTATCTGTGCTTTCTTCTCTCTGAAATTAGAGAGCTCTTGTGTTGTATTGCACAATGCAGAACTGTCCAGTCTGACAGGCACCAGGCAGGATCAGTCCCAGCTTCTTCGTCATGGGTTTGGTGGTGGCAGCAACGGCATGACAGGAGGGCTTTGAGGTCCCTGTGTTTGCTGAGGAAAACTGATTTGCTCTGAGGGCTAATTTGTTGTGATTTGCTCCAATTTGCTCTGAGGAAAACTGATGGATCAGGATTCCTGTTGAGAGGAATCTCCTCTGAGAAGGACCCATCTGTTGGCAAGACCTGCACACAGAGATGGAGCTCAGCACCTTTCCTCTCAGTTAAAGGAACCCTTAGGGACTGTCCTCCCTGCTCATGTCCCCAGCAATGGCTGTCCCAGGTGAGAATCAATCCGCAGCATTCCTTTCCATGCTGTTTCCCATTCCCAGCCAAGTGGGACTTAAATCTTACTTCTCTCTGCCCTTCACCTTTTACTGACCTGAAACCAGGTGTTAAAATACGTTATGGCTCATTGCACAAAAAAATACCCTAGTATTCTCTGTTTTGCATAAAAACACATGCTTTCTGCTGCTTTAACATACTTTCCTTTAAAGGAAATTGGCATTAAGCCATAAGAAACCTGGTCCTTCCTGAACAAAATCTGTTTGGATTTACCATTGGTGACATGGAAGTGTGGACTGTTGGATAGTGCCAGCCTGGGGGCAAACAAATGGGCAGGTTAGTGTCAGATAAATATTAAAACAGCCCTAGCCTAGATTAAGTCCTTTTTTTCCTTTTATAATGGGAAGGGATAGGGCCATGTCCAAATATTTTACATGAAAGTCTGCAACTTTCCTGTTTTCTGTTACCAAGGCATTCCGTAAATGTGCCCCAGCTCCCTGACAGTTCACATTAAGCTCAGTGGAGTTGCGTTCAGTCACCTTCCCCTGGAAATCAGTGAAAGAGCGAGGGCAGAGCTGTGAGGCAGAGCCACCACTCCAGACTGCTCAGAGGATGAGTCACCACAATGAAGGCTCCTGTCTGATGGAGCCAGAGCCACTGCTCTCTAATGCGCTGGGCTTTCTGCACCCAGGACTTCTCAAGCGTCTTCCTCCTTCTCTCTTTTCTTCGTGAGTTTTTATTCCTTGTCTTCATTTCTTCTGCCCTGAAGAACTCTTTAAGGTTTTGTCAATTAAGGGAGAAAGATAAGGCTTCCTCTTTTCTGCTCCCTGGCAGAGCTGAGAGTTGATCTGTGTGCAGAGGAAATCCATCCCTGCTCCTGCCCAGCTGAGTTTGTGGCACCATTGCTTACACTGTGGGAAAGGTGGAGTATGGAGGTTGCCCTCAGGCTCTTCTGACGTGGCACCCATCCCTGTTAATAAGCAATGGGGATCCCACAGGGGCACATGGACCCCGTGAGGGGTCTTGCTTTTGAACATCCTGCTCAGAGGTGGCAGAGTAGAAGCAGGGAAATTTGGTAAAGAGGGCAGCCAACACCATGGTGCAGCTCTGGGCACTCTTGGGACTTTCCTGTTCTCTGCTGATGAGGGCACAGCCCTGGGATGGAACCAGTCAGATGTCTCTTCCCCAAATCCCTGCACTGTTGCTGGGCATGAGGGCACAGGGGTTTCACCCACTGTCTACATCCAACTCAGCTGAGAGTCTTGAGTCACCTACTTTAACAAAAAAAAAAGCTTTTGACATAAAACATTGGCAAACTTCACCACTGCCCTAATGAGCAGCCAGATGAGATGATGGTCCCTCAGCTCTGCAGCGACCAAGAGTTCCCAAGGGGAATGGTAATGCTCAGAAAAAGGGAAATCTCTCTTTCTTCCCATCTCTCCATCCCACTCCCAAGTTCTGAGCTGCCACCTCTGTCATTGGCTGTCTCAGGAGTAGTGACAGGCACAAAACACTGCAGACAGGAAGGAACAGAGATAACTTAAAATTTCCTTTGTCCGTGGTAAAGCCAAAGGCTGTGGGCATCAGCTGCTCAGTTGGGAAGTCATGTCTTTTGTGGTAGCAGTGGGATGAATTTCCCAGTAGAAAGAGGCTGCAAAGGAAATCCCACGCTGCCCTCTTTGCAGCTGTGACTGCAGACTTTTGTGTTTTCATCAGAGAGGTGCGGAAAAAGCCTGAGCTGCGTGGCAGCCTCAGCACTCCTTGCAGGTGCCGCAGCAGCAGCTTCCGTGGGTGTAAAGGCAATTTGTGCTGTTTTTGGAGGATTAGGAGCTCTGCAGACGTGATGGCTTTTCAGACAGGACTCAGACTGGAACAAACATTGAGTTTCAGCTCAGGACTATATGAGACATATCCCTCTCCTGATCAGCACCCACATTGCCAGACATCACCAAAATATTCCTGATGGTCCCAAAGGGGTGTGTGGTGGTTTCACTGGATGCACTGAACCTGAGATGCCTGTCTGCTCTCACCCAGGTTTTGTTGCTAGATTTCTCATAGCCCTGTCAGAGACAAGTGCCCCATTGACAGGGCTGCCAGAAGAGCTAATATCCAATGAAAATTGCAGAAAACTGAAAAAGCAGAGCTGTGCCCCCCTACGCTCATCTCAGAGCCCACAGCCCAGCTGTGGCTGCTCGTTCTTACTGCTGTGGGGATGAGAAGCCCCAGAGAGCGAGAAACCCATACTTCTACCACAGCTGAGCCCTGGAGAGATGTGGTCCTTCCCCAGGGAGCTGCCAGGCCAAGAGCCCACAACCTCGCAACCGGGCAGTCACAGGCTTAAAGCTGAGCAACACAAACAATTGTCCAGAGCTGCATTTTTCTTCAATCCTTTAAGGCTGCACTTTCTCTTGCTGCTGTTCTGGGAGTACTCGGTGAACCCCAGGGCACACAGATCTTGCCTGCCATGGGGCAGTGCTGCCTCTGCATGCCACCAGGGACCCCAGTCTTGCAGGGGAGCTGTGGGAAGCCCTGGTCACAGAGGTGGCAGAGTCTGGATGATTTCTTTCTATAATCACTCACCTAGATTTTCCTACAGGTTCTCCAGGTTTTAGGGAGCTGCCCAGTCAGGGGATACCCCCTAGTTGGGTCTAAAAAAGTCTCTCAGCCAGTTGCTGCCAAAATGGAGATTGGGATCAGCACCCAGCTCTGCTGAGGTACCTGGGGAGATGCCATCCTGCCACAGAACCCCATACATAACCATGTCCTGTGCTGTCCTGACACCATAGGAGACCTAAGTCCCTCCTCTCTGAGTCCACACTGTGCATCAATCTCCCCCAATGCTGGAGAATTTAATGCAGGATACATAAATATATATATCTATACACAAATTCATGTATCTATACACACATACACCCCTCTTCCATGTCCCTTGTTGTCTAGCTGGCACAGTGCTTGCACCCATGAGGGTACTCATGGGAAGCATTTGAGCTGCTGGTAGTAATATGTGTGTTTAGTTTAAAAGAGTGGAAGGGCAGCTCTTGTGAATGTGTGAAGACAGAGTGATCATTAGTATATGTTTATTGACATTTACCAGCTCTGTAACAATGTGTTTCTCTTCGCCGTCAGACTTAATTTGCTGGTAATTATGTTCCTAATATAGAAATCATTTGGCATTTATTTGCCATAATAAAACTTCCCATTGCATTTAAATTCAATGTGGAGATTTAAGTATATTTAGGAGACACAGTTGAAGACTTGAAATTAAATATTCCTGGTTTCCTTTGCCAAATAAGACAAATCAGATACATGCTAGCAGTCAGATCCATGTGTGAAGATCTGTGAGCAGCAGCAGCTGCATACACACATGCAGAGAGAGGTGGTAGCCCTTGTGATGTGGACAACTCATTTAGAATCTTCTCATTGACCTGCTCTGGTCCAGGGCACTGGTCCTGTGGGTGATGCTCATGCTACTTTGCACACCTGAGCAGGGAAAATCCACTGGTGAAGAAAACTGCAGGTCTTAAGATCACCATCAGCTATCTCGGTTTCTGTACAGCTTGCACTGGCTTTCAAAATGTTTGCTTTAATGGTTGTTGTAGCAGGATATTGGTAACTAGGCTCTTTCCAGCTGAGCTGGTGCTCAGGAGCAGCCCAGGCAACAGACATAGGTCAGCACAGCTGCAGCTGGGCAAGAAGACCACATCTTGGCCCATTAACACCATTGTTCCCATCCCTGCTGTGTTTAAAAGAGACTGGGTGGGCATATTTGCTATACTTAATTTGCAGTTAAAAGAACAGGCCCCGAGAAATACGTGTCTGCCAGCTGGTGGGTGAGCAGCTGCAGCTGTGGTAGCAATGTGTGGATGGGCTCCCAGCACTGAAAAATGACAAATAAAATGGCCAGGCAAAATACTGCCACCAGCACTCCACAGGAATGATGCTGCTCCTGATGTGGTTATTTTCTCCCTTGATATACCGAGCACCAGAACCATGGACTGGTGCTAATTTTTTTTTCCATCCTTTCTCAGCACTCCTCTCAACAGGCTTAAAATAGCAGTGGCCAGATTATCATTAACTACTTTGATGTACTGCAATGGATACAGATTGGGAATTCAGAAGGAGAAGACAGAGCTGGAATAGACCTGCAGTCCCTGTTCTTCTCCAGCACTATTGTCATCCTCAGGGTAAAGCCAGTTCAGCCTGGCCTTCCCCTTGCTTCTACTAGAGACAAGCTTCCATCACAGCCAGAAATAGGAAAGAATATTGTATATAATTGCTTAATATATTACTCTCCTCAGAGGTAGGGAAGAGTAATACATAGGGAAAAGTATTTCATGTATATGTTCAGATGGTTATAGTTGAAGCTAGATCATGCTTCCCTTTTTCTTAACTCTTTTTTTTCTAATTTAAACTTGGATAACTGGGAAGAAAAAAAAGGCAGCTGCCCTAAATACAAAGCACATTTGGTTGTTTCAGAAGAACAAGATGGTACTGAGCAAGCTGAGGAGGAAGCTTGCAGCTGGAGAGCATTTCTCTACTAGTTGCTGACAAAGAAATGCTGCTTAGGTTCATCTCAGTGATGGGAAGTAACTCTACAAAGGAAAATTGCGAAAATAAGTGTTGTGAAATAGGAAATAGACCCTTCAAAGGGTCTTTGGAGAGCAGTCTCCAGAGGGAATTGATGGGAATGCTGCTGTTTGAGCACTGGAAAATATGTTATGCAGAGCCATCTTCTACAAATTTGCAGAACCAGGCATGGGGATTTAATTTCCATCTCTAATTGCTGTGATCTGCATCTCACTTTGGGCTTCCTTTTGTGTTCATGTAGTTTTTAGCAGCAGAAATCCGTGCAGTGACTCCTTCCTGTGTATCACAACCAATGGTCTGTTCCTGAGCTCTCTGTACAGCCAGCAGTGAGACTCCTTCTCCTTTGCTGTACAAAGGATTTGTTCCTTTAATGTGCCCCTGGCGTTTGTTTTTCTGTTGGTACAGGAGTGTGTGTGTGCGTGTGTGCATGTGGCAGTGTTTTACAAATGCCTGCTGTGGACAGAATTGGGCTTCACAGTATGCAAAAATAGCTGTGTGCCACATGCAAGGATATAATATTTCATACGGCTGGAGAAAATGTGATAAATAGAGTTATGCTGGATTTGCAAGAATGAAGTAACTGGGGGATTCATCTCCACAGTTGAGTCCTGAGGTTACAGAAGCTGGCAGGACTGTCTAGGTTGGAGCATCCCAGTTAGGGAAGAGGAACTGACTACCCATGGCGGTGTAGGATGTCTGTGAACATCTCTTGGCTCTGAAGAGACAAGCTCAGGTTTCATAGACTCAAATATTACAGAGCCCAAGAAGTCAATGTGAGTCCAGGCTGCAGCTACAGCTTTTCTCCTCTGCCTTTTCCTGGAGGTTCGTTGCTCCTAGTTCCTGCTCTGTTCTGCTCCATTGCTGATCCCTCATCACTGATGCCTCTAGCTGCTCATTAGACAAAACCCAGGTCCTATACTCACCATTTTGAGCCCTGCAGGAGATCCGAGTATGCAGCGAGATGGAAAGGCAGAGATGCTGCAGTGCTGGGAGGTTTCTGTGTTACCTCATTGTTGCTGGGGACACACTTGTATGCTGAGGAATGAAGATGTTGAGAAAATAAGGCACCAGGGACTGAGATGAGAAGTGTAGACCAGAGGCACAGAGCAGTGATCCTTGTACCAGGCTAGCTCTTAGTGTGGCAGAGGTTTGGTAAGTGAGAAAGCAGAGGAGCTGTGCTAAGCTCTGATCCCTCCCCTTTTGCGTCTTGTCTGGCAGTATGTGCCAATGCTGGCTCCTTACCACACTGCCCCAGCAAGATCCTGGTGTCAGCAAGAGTCACAAACATGCACAGCTGAACCTGAGCCCCTCAAACTGGACCTCACATGGGGAGGTTGAATGCCAAATGTCAGTGCTTCTCCCCAGAGGCACCTTTCTCCTGTCTCATCCTTCTCTGCTTCCCTTCTTCTGGTTTGTCCTGTCACCCCTTTCCAGGTGAAAGAGATTCATGGACCCTATAACCCTCCTTGCTCCCCCTCTCCCTTTGTGACCCCTCCAGTGTGTAATGGAAACAAGTAACATGTAGAGCTGAGGCTGGTTTTGTAGCATAAACAGTTATTTACGGTTTTGCTAAAATTTCATGGAAGATGACATTTTTAGGTCACCTAGCTGAAACAAATGAAATGATTAACATGTTTGCATTAGGTTTTATAAAAAGAAGTATTGTTCTTACCCAGTGTGGTGTTCAGTTCCTCAGATCCTGAGACTTGATGTAGTGACCTGGAAGCTGAGACAGTTTCCCACGAGGGTTAGCAAGAGCAGGATCTGGTTCCTAACTCAAGGCAGTCACAATGGATGTCTTTTACCATATCCAGGAGTGTCCAAATCCAGGGTCTGTTAGCCGGGTGCTACATCAGTGGTAGTGATGGGGCTGATCTGTGGGTGTAAGAGCAAATATCCTCTCCCCAACACTGAAAGCATGATGCCAGCCTTCCCTGTCCCATAGATATTATTTTGCCTTCAAAAGCTCTTAAATCTTGGATCACAGCTAAATACACTATTGGGATCTATACTGTAGCTTTTAAACACTAAGAGGTGAAGAGTAAAATGTAATGGCTCTGTTCTTCCTTAAATAAGCAATGGCAAACAACTGCAAAATAAACTCCTCAGCTTGTGTGCAGAGAGGAATTTACTCCCATGGTGAACAGGATGGCAGCAGATGGACCAGAATAATATTGGGTTTTCCTGGATACCCTGTTTAAAGTTACACCAGAAGCAAGGGAGCAAGCCAGGAGGTTGAGTGTTTTGGCCACCACTCATAAATGTCTCTGTCACAATCCAGGAGACAATTTGTTCTCCATCTTGCTTGTTTCTACGGTGCAAATAGCCAGCCCTGTAGGCTATGCATCAGAATGACTGCGTGGGGGAAGTGCACAGTGGGGGAGTGAAATTTGAGGATCTTTTCCTTGCTGGACTATGAGTATACAAAAACCTGGACCCAAGGCACACATCTGCCACCCATGGTCAGGTTTGTCCCTCCTGATCCAGGTGTACTGGGAAGGACAGTCTTGTGTCTAACACTGCAAATGCCCACTGCCTGCCAAGTCTTGGGAAGTACTGCATGGCACTGGGCTCAGGCCAGCTCCCAGGGAGGAACGACACCTCCACAGGTGCTACAAGCCAGCCTGGACAGAAAGCCCAAGGGCTGCCACATCTGTGGCAGGCACTCTTGCCTGCCTGGGCTTGAGGAAGCCACCCTGGGCTGATTGGGACACCAGTCTGCACCAGAGACTGTCTCACAGCTATGCCTACTACCAACCTCACTTTCTTAAATAGGTAGCAGAGAAACAGAAACCTGGGCAGTGAACCAGTGATAGCTGGTTGCCAGCAGAGCTGTGTCCACTGATTGTGGTCTAGTGTGGGTCCTCTGATGTCTGGTAAGAGTTGTGCTATCTACTTTTTCCTTCAGTGGTGATTAGGTATTGCTTATCTATCCAGCTGTCTCTTCCCACAAAAATCTTAAGACCTGAGTATTTGAGACCATTGCATCCCTGTCAATCTCTGCTCAAATCAGCCAAGCATTATTAGAGTGAAAATGGATGGAGGTGGCACAATTACCTAAGCCAAACCAGGTAAAAAGGAACAAAGGTCAAATTGGTGGATGATGGAGTTTCAGCCATGCCGTGCTGTGCTG
The DNA here is from genome assembly GCA_013390005.1 of Calyptomena viridis. Lineage (NCBI taxonomy): Eukaryota > Metazoa > Chordata > Aves > Passeriformes > Eurylaimidae > Calyptomena > Calyptomena viridis. The sequence goes on from WEIV01023271.1 coordinate 400,878, forward strand.
TGCCATGCTATGCCTGTGGGAGGAGGGGAGGAGGGGAGCCTCGCTTGATGCTGTCTCTCTTTTTCAGGGGGAGTTGCTGAGCCCATGTCGATGCGATGGATCAGTGAAGTGCACGCACCAGCCATGTCTGATCAAATGGATTAGTGAGAGAGGCTGCTGGAGCTGTGAGCTGTGTTACTACAAGTATCATGTCATTGCCATAAGCACAAAGAACCCTCTGCAGGTAAAGGTACTAGAGACATTTCAAAGTCTATTTATTCTTGTTTCAGTTTTTGTTTCTGAGAGCAAGTGGATTTTACCTGTGTGGATTTTCCTTCCCTGTGCACAGAGATCCATATGGCCGAGGTATTTAGAAAGGGTTGTCAGGGACTGGTCCAAAGAGGACCCACGTTCAGCTCAGTAGTTCTGGGGGCATCCCTCAGGAGTCCACTCTTTCCGTCCTTGGAAATTCCTACATTCGTTTGCCTTCTGTTGAAAATTCCAGTGTGACCATGATAATGCCATTCAAACGTGTTCATCCACTGGAGACCACAGATATGTCAATGTCTCCAGAGGCAGAGCCATTATGTGCTTTGCTGCGACAGAGCAGAGCAGTATGTTGAGACTCCATGTGTCTATAGTTGTGCCATTAACCTTGATCTCCTGCTGCGACTCCTTTGTGTTTGCATGAGTGCTGGAGGAGGCAGATGGAGGGTTGTTAGAGTTCTTCTCTTGTGACCTTTTTCACTTTACTGCTCTCTCATGATCATGGCATGGCACAAGGGGTATTGACTCTGATACTCTGGTGTCTCCAAGCCTGATTCTTGGTGGAGTTCTGCAGATGTGCACACAACAGGTAAAGCACATCTTGATCTAGGTGGCTTTGAAAGTCATTCAAGGACCCACCGTTTTTGTCTTCAGAGTCAAGAGGCACTGTGATTTAGTAAGCCCCACTGCAGACTGGTAATTTAAAATCAAGATTTAGAATGGGTAAAACTGTGAAACTATTAAAAATGGGATAAATTACCCTTAATAGCTATTGATTTATTGTGGGGGCAACACCTGAAGATGGATTAATTGCTGCATGCCTTTGCTGAACACCATTAATGCCTCAGATGTAAGGAAGCACATCATACTCGGCATCATCTGAACTAGAGAGACATTACAGTGACAAGGCTGATGTCTGTAGGGATGTTGGTCTGTCCAGCGCCTGCCTCTCTGCAGGTCATTCTTTACCAGGAGACAAGAACTGTGCTGGCAATGTTGTACAGGGGTGGAAGGGGAATGCAAACTCCTGCTCTCTCCTTCAAACCACAGTTTCTGTGTGTCTTTTTCCAGGCCTGAGGTCATTAACCACAGTGAGGAAACAGGGACAACCCTTTAGGACTTCAGACTTAATTTAACTAGTGAAATTAGAGGAGCATCATGAGGAAACTTTGCTGCTGGGAAGGAAAAAGCCTGCCTGTCTCTGAGAGTCCCTACAGCTTCTGATTCAATTTTCCATGAGCCATGGGCTGAAGAGATCAGTAGTTTCCTCCCAAGCCTCAGACCCAGACTGTTTGAATTTTTTGGCTCTAGTAAATCAGACCAGATTGAAACACAGGAGGGGAGATGTGGACAAAGCAGCATTTGTTTATTTCTGAAAAGCTGCTCCATGACTGCCCTGATGCTTCCTATGTCTCTGAATTGGAAATGTGATGCTGAGCAGCATTGAAGGTTTGTGGGTGCAGATTTGGGAACATGTGTGTTGCCAGTACTGCCTTTAATGAATGACCTCCAAATGCTCTGCACTTTCAGGTGGCTCAGGAGAATGAGTAGTGACTTTCTTCTTGTTCCTCACTCAGCTAAAATTTGTTGGAGCTGTTCATGGACAAGCTCCCATCCCACACACACATTTCAGAGCCTGTGCAAAGCATTGCTCTTTCTGTGCTCCCCTGTCAGAAAGTGGCCTGATCTGCTGGCCTTTGCCATGAACACAAAAACTGAGTGGCAGGAACAACTGAGTTAGAGAGCTCAGCTCTGGAAGCAAGGGTTCCAGAGGACTGTGCAGATTCCAGGCTTGGAGCCTTCATGTTGCTGGCATAGACTTCACAGTACTTCTCACAGAAGCACTGGGAGATTTGAAGGGTGGGAAGAAGCAACTGGAGTGAAAAGCCACTTGGTCTGGAATAAATGCAGCGTGTGTAGAGTTACAGCTGCGTGCCCGCGTGCCTGTCTGGTGCCAGCACAAAGGCACTGCTGGGAAGCAGATGCTACACTAGCACTGGTTTCCAAAATCCTCTGAGAAGTGGCTGATGCACCAGGTCTGGAATTCCCCCGAGGACTAAGGGCTTAGGCCTCCCATAACCTATGGCTACACATGCTTCGTTCCTCAGTTGTTCTCACCATCTGGTGAGACGCTGAGAAAGGGAGGCAGAGAGGACACAGGAGCTGCAATGCCCTGACACTATGTAACAACATTCACAGCATGTGCGGGTGGGAAGAGCATCCTTTCTACTCAGTCTTCACCCCACATGTGCATAACATGGGCCAGCTGGACATACAAGCGTATCTCTAAATAAAGCCCCAGTGTCCCTGACTTTTCTTCTCAGGGTCTACTGGAACTTCTGCCCAGCTTTATACTTACTAGAAATCTCTGAATTTCTCAAGCACAGTTCTTGGAGGACAAATGCCGTAGCCACGGTCATCTATTTATTCCAGACCAACCATAATACAGGCAAGGACCCACAAACCTCAACTCCTTGCCAAATGAAACCCACTTGGGTGATGCTCTGAGTCTGGCCAGATTCTAACCAGCAACATGGCCTATGTATCCCCTGTGTCCTCTCATCTGATAGATTACTGGAAAGCCAAACCCAAGCAGCTGGCAGGTCCTGGGCTCCCTGAAGCATGTCCAATTGGTCCAAGCACATCCAACACCCACATACTCCCCAGGATCTGCATGGTTCTTTGCCCATTTTGACATCTGCACGTTTTTTGAAGTGCTTAGGAGCACAGCGTGGGCCAGATGTGTGTGGAGACTCACTGTGTGGGCAGAGAAGTTACAGCCAGGTTCATGCATAATTAACACAGACTCCTTCCAGCCTCCAGGCTATTATGATGTTTCATACCAGAGAGAGACCTTTAGTTTGGGATTTTGGCAGAATTAATCTCTATAAATTAACCCACCCCATCCCCTCTCCCCAGATTGCAGGCATTTAAGAGCAAAGGTCTTAAAGCAACAGTACTGCTAACCTGCTGAGACTGGGGGATTAAAGTTGTTAGACAACATGGCAGGTGTCCTGCCAAGCAGCAGTCAGGCAGTGAATGAGCAAAAATATCCAACCAGCTGTGAGCAACCAGAAGATTTAGAGCTTTTGTCTGTCCGTCTGTCCGTCTGTCAGTCCATCCATCCATCCATCCATCCATCCATCCATCCATCCATCCATCCATCCTCTTGCTCTCCAGTCTGCCAGTTGCCAAGACAAGAGTCACCAGTATAGAGGCTTTAAATGCTCCTGTCCAATTCACTATTTGTGCGATGCCCATGATTTTAAAAAGGCCCTGAAGACACAGGATTTTAAAAGTAGCTGATAGTAGTGTCTGTGCTCTGGTGCTGATATATAGTGGAGTAGGTATCTGTCGTGGTGGGATTCTGCAGAGTGTTTAATCTGTACAGCTCCTTTGTAGTTGCTCCTGAGCCACATCCACTCTGATGCTCTGATTTTAGCAAATAGAAAATCTGTTTGAACCAGCCTTCCCAGACCTACAACTGTCTGCAGTCTCAAGGAGTTCAACTCTGATTTACAGTTGTTATCTCTGACTCTTCTTGTATTGTGGGCTGTTTCAGCTCCAAAGATCCTCAGTTATCCTGTGCTGGGGTTGGGATCCAGTCCCAGTTCTCCTCTGGCTCTATTCTGTCCATGGTGATCCTCTGTTAAGAGCTGATGAGTGCTCTTATATGGACTCTTCATCAAGACACTGGCATCTGCAAGAAAAGTGGCTGAGGTCGCAGGGTGTTCGAACTTCAGCCTGAGATCCTGAGCTAAAAAGCTTGAGGCAAGTTTAGTGATGTGTCCTGGTTGTCCCAGTCTGAGGAATCAGTTGTGCTGAATATGAGCTTTGCTTGGTCCCTGATGAGCTTCAGCTGCAGCCTGCAAGCAATAGGTGCAGTCATTGCAAGAGAGACTTCATGGCCTCTGCCTTGTAACAGAGACTTTCTAGGATATTGGTGGTGTAGCCTGAGTCTTACCAGAGAAGGAGAGGGGTTTTCATCAGTGCACATTTCCATTACATGGCTCTACTGAACCCTCCTGCCTCCCTGTTGCCTTTCTAGTATCTGAATAAGCCACAGCATCTGTAAGTGTACAGCAGAGAAGCTACACCACAGTGGTGTCATAATTTTGCTTGGTGAATTTATAAAAAAAAAGTCATCCTCCAAAAGAATTGAGAAGGATGTCCAGGGCCTTGGGACAGCAGCGACAGGAGAGCCAGACATAAGCAGTGTTGGAAATAATCCTCTCCAACCTTCTAGGAAAAACCTCCTCTTGCTTGTGACCCTGGGTCTGAGAATTAAATTGCTGACTAGCACAGCTCAGGATTTTAAGGATACATATTAAGGGGACATGTCAGATACAGCAATAAAAATAAACTGAACTGCCTGAGGCAGGCATGGGGGAGCTCTCAGGGGAGTGTAGGAAGGCTTTTCCAGCAAACAAGACTTCTTTGCACGCTGCTGCAGTAAGACATAGACATCTTCTCCAGGCAATAGCTGCCTTGGATCTGCCAGTACTGGTGCTTGGGAACCTTTGGAGACTGATGGTGCCAAAGAAAGGGAAATACAGACCAGGCCTTAAATACTATGGTAATGACATTATTCATCTGTTACATAGCAGTTGCAGGTTTTCACTCACAACCCTCCAAACAGAAGCACTGAAGCAAATAGGGAAAGAGGTTTGCCCAAGTACAACCCATAGGTTATGAAGGTGAAAAAGAACGAGTGACATGACTGGCAGACACCAGTTCCAGCTTGGACCCTGACTAAGGTCATCACAAATGTCAGACCTGGGCTCCTGAGAAATGCTTTCTGAAGCATCTGGGTTGCAGAGCTTTGTGATTTGGGCAAAATGGGGAAACTTGGGGAAATTGGTCCAAGAGAGAGTGATATATTGCACCTGCAGATCTGGGTACTGTGCCAAAGCACTTGTCCAAGGGGAATGGTAGCAGAAGACAGGCAGACAACTCAAGACAGCTCCTTGAGAATGGTTCAGAGGATTGGAGCCCTTTTTCCAGTGTGGGTGACAAACCATCACAGAGAGCTGCTTGAGCATGCTTTGAAGCCATTGGAGCCACTGGAGCTCGCAAAGCTGCTTCTGTTATCCTCCAGGATCTTGTAAAGCTTTCTGGTACCACCAAGTCCTTAGTTCTGCCCTGTTCAGCACTGGTAGGGCATCTGTAGAGCTTTCTCTCTGCCTAAAGGTCACATCCCTGACTGACAATCTGGATGAGCTACCAGTTGTTAAAGGTGGACTTCAGTGTAGCCCAGCAGCTACTGGGAACTCAACAGTCGTTATCAGCTGAGGGAAGAAGAGTTCAGATTTACATTTCTCCCCATGAGGTGGGATTGCTTGACTCTGTGATCTTGCTAGAGCTTGAACATCTGAGCTGGAGATTTGGAGAAAGGAGGCTGTGTCTGCAGCCAGGTGTTCAGATAAAGAGCTTTGGGGGTTTCAGATATGCCAGTAAAGGGACTCTGCAGTGTTGCTTAGACTTTTCCTTGCAGCTGTAGTGGTGACCCAAGAATGATAGGGTCACCTGCCAAATCCCTGGTCTGCTGGCCGTAATGATGGTGGAGAGGGTTAAGAAAAGAGGTGATTTTCAAAGGGCTGTTATTAAATCTGAAAGGCATAATGATGTGATTGAGGTGAGCTCCCAAGGCCAGAAGTGCAGGGACAAATCAAGCCTAGCTCCTGCAGCTGCAATTCATCAGCATGTTCCACCTTTGAACAAATCTTGGACCCTTCTGTCTGTGCACTCACTGGGTAACAGGCTTTATCTTCTCTCTCACCCCTTTTCTCCTCTCTGTGCAAACCTCATACCCTAAGATATGTAGCTAAATGGAATTAAAAGATGAAAAATAATGACTCTGGTTATTGATGGCTCAAGCTAAATGTGGGACACTAAATTGCAGTTCTCAGGGTTGTCAGAGAAGAAATACAGTATTTATTACTTACTGGTCTTTTTTTTCCTGGAAAATATTAAACTTTTCTGCAAGCTGGTTATTTTCCCCAGTGTTCAGCTCTGACCCATTTACCTCCTTGCCCAGAGGGTAATGACACCCCAGTGCCACCTCCTGAACAGAGTCAGGACTACTGCTGAGTGTGTCACTGTCACTTAGTGACAGATGCAGAGGGAGAGCCTCCTACCCCCTGGCATAGCTGACAGACTCCAGCCTCTTCATTATCACCACAGCAAACTTCCTGGCAGCAGTTGCCAGTTGAGCAGTGTCCCTGCTGGTGTTCCAGCCTCTCTGCTCCCAACCAAGGGGAGCAGGGTTTGAAATTTGCACTCAGGTGTGACTTCTCTGTTCTCTGAGCTCCATCCCCTTTGACAGTGTATTTAGTACTGCATCTAAGCCACCCTTTCTCTGCAAAACAGTGGTGTTGGTTGTACATGGCTGCTAGTTGTTCTAACAGTTCCTTTTTCTTTTTCTGTCTTTAATTGCTACCTTGGAAGGACCTGTTGCCACCACAGGCCTTGCAGTGTGCCAGACAGATGGTGAGGAGGCAGTCCATTACCTCCTTGAGAGAGAGAAATGATGCAGAATGATTTGGCTGGCACAGGCACACACAGGTCAACGTGAGGGGCCTTTGCACAGAGCACCAGGCTGTGCCCGGGCTCCCTGCACTCCCATCCCCTCGGCACAAGCCAGTTAGTGGAAGGGAGATGATGTTTGGGGAAAGCTGCAGTGGTAAATGTGAAACCCCACACACATATCCAAGCTCCTTTCCTGACACATGCATTTAGTCCTGGAGCTCTGAGCATGTGGCACTGCTTGCAGATTTGTCCTGCATTGGCTTATGGTGCTGTTGAGAACAAAGCCGAAGAGCTAATGGGAGGATGGCATGCTGATCCCACGCTCAGAAGCCAAATTTGGGGGCGATAGGTGCTGGGTGGCCTTTGCTGTGTTTTATGTCAGGAGAGGAGTTGCACAGCTGTGACTCCTGTGGACTCCAGGACCCCTGCACCTTACCTTGACCTGCTGGGATTGGCACCACCAGGCTTCCAGCTCTAGGAGGAGGCTGTTCACTATGTTAGTGTCTTAGTGGCACAAAGTGGCCACTTGTATGGCTGGATTTGGTGAGGCATGGAGCAGTTCGGGCTGTGACAGAGTGGGAATGGGCTGTTGAAGGGATCATCAAGTGTCCTCAGTGTTCAGTGTTTGCCTTTTGCTGGGCCAGCTGCTGGGGCAGGTAGTAGGAAGGAGACTGGATCTAAGTGAGCCCAGGAAGGAGATTGAGTTTAGCTGAATCCAGGCCTGCTTCAACAGGGAACAAGCTCTCTCTCTGCTCAGCAGTTCTGTGGCCATCTACTCAGCAGCCAACTACGAAATAAACTGGTACCACCCACCTCACTGATGCTGCACATCCATGATAAATGATTTGAAGGCTGTCTGCCCTTACAGGATGTAAGCCAAGGAGCAAAGCTGGCAGAGGCAGAGCAATGTCCTTCCAGTTGCAGCCCACAGACCTCAGCCTCAGGCTGAAGCTCTCATCTGTTCCTCCCTTTTCAGGGGAGTGCACTCAGTTCAGGGGTTTGGTCTTTGGACTGGTAGCAATGCCGTGCATGCCATTGCCAGCACAAGTCACCTCTTGTCCTTCTCACCCTTCAATCAGGGTCCAAAGTTCTCTCTACTCTACAAAAAACATTGCTAATTCCTGCCTGGCCTGGGCATTAAAGAGGTACCCAACAACTGAACTCCCTTTTTACCCTGCAGAAGGATGAGACAAGGCTTGATGGGTGCCCCTGCTGTCCTAGGATATGTTTGACAAACTTAAAGGGTGCCAAGGTCTCACACAAGATGACACTTTACAGGGACACTGAATTTGGGCTGAATCTAGGGTAAACATTTTCAATTCCTCTGAATCTTCTATACCTGCAGGAGGTTGAAGTCCGCCTTTGTTTATCCTTCTGTCAGTCCCACTGTGATTTCAAGGGCATGTATCTCACAGCTAGAGGTGGCCTATATACTTTGATGCCAGAAGAGACTGTCTCTCCCCAGCCTGTTTATGTTCTTGATTTTTGATTTGCAGGAGAGCCTATAGACCAAATCCCCAAGTCTTGTTAGAGACACCAATTTCTGCTCTTGGTTTTATAGGGAAGTTTTCTCAGCAGTGTAAATATGAGGTGGGAAGTTTTATGCTGGATGACAGAGAGGAATCCAGGCTTAGGATATTTATAATGTAGCTTATACAAAGCTATTTGACATAGTGAATGGATTTGGAGGAGTTATTTCTATTTTTTTCTTCTTTTGAGGAAGAAGCAATGATGTTTGCCTTGGAGCACAGCCTGAATTTGTCATCACCTAAAGGCAGGGTGTCCTGACCACACTAACTTGTGTTGTTTGTAGCAAGTTCTGCAGGATGTGCATTGCCACTGCGAGATCCTACCTAAGACTGTGATCCTGTCAGATCTCACAAAGTGGCACAGAGCCAGCTCATGTGAGGCCTCTGAAAGAAAGCTTGGCTCTCTGAGACACTTGCTCTTATAGTACTAGGATGTCCTGGCTGAGGATGTTGTCTGTCCTCTGTTTGAGGGAGCAACTGAAGTTCCTGGTTTGTGACAGCCATCATAGATCTACTGTCATGGGGATGTTATTTTTGGTGTCTTGCCCTCATCTGTGTTACCTCTCTTGGGTCTCTGTGCTTTCCTGGTGAGATGCAAGATTTCTCTCCATTGCCTCTTCAGCAGTGCTGTTAGGAAATATGAGGCCATGCGCTCTTGAAGAAATGTCATGCTCCATCCCAGATGTGAACCAGGTAAAAGCACCTATTCTCATAGGTGCCCTTTGAGATCCCTAAAACAAATGCAATGATGTAAAACAGTGATGTGCCCCAAGTAACTAATCCCTTCTCTGTTTTCCTTCCTCCCTCCCTCTTGTCCCCTCTCTCTGTTCCCTCCCCTTGCAGTGGCAGGCCATCTCTCTGACAGTCATTGAGAAGGTTCAGATAGCAGCAGCCATCCTGGGTTCCCTCTTCCTCATCGCCAGTATCTCGTGGCTCATCTGGTCGACCTTCAGTCCTTCAGCCAAATGGCAGCGCCAGGACCTCCTCTTCCAGATCTGCTATGGAATGTACGGCTTCATGGACATTGTCTGTATAGGTGGGTGATTGTATCTCACAGTGCAGCCAAGGTCACCCACTTGCACACCTGTGGAGAGGAGCGGGAGATGGCGTGGACAACCAGCCAATACAGCTTGGCTTGGTTTGAGCATCCATGGCTTTTCCTCCTCTTCTTTTGCAGCAGCTTTTTTACTGTCCTTCTCTGTTCATCTGGGCAGCCCCAGTGTCTCCTTGGCTGGGGTGACAGAGGGACTGCAGAACCCCAGAGAGAAACAAATCTCTCTTCAGATCAAGAAGTGGGTGGGGAGGTCGGGGGGAACCTGGGGATTGTAAGGCTTTAAAAAACCTCCTTTCTGTCTGGAATAGCTAATTTAGGGACTGCCCCATGGCTAGGCGCAGCAGGGTCTCTCCACATGCAGCTCCTTGGCTCTCCAGCCCAGTGTCTCTGCCAGGCAGGAGTGGCAGCCCCTTCTTTGGTCCACCTTGGAGCTGTAAGTCCCAGTAAGGTCATGGACCAGCTTGGGGTCCTTATCAGTTTGCTGGTACAGTGCAACTCTGAGGATAAAGCTGCATCAGTCATACTGCACAAGCCCAGAGAGCACAGCAGATGCTGGCAGCCTGACCCTGGAAGTCTCCCTGGGAGCTCAGGCTGTAGCCCCAGTGCAGGTCTGCAGAATGGGGGGATGTAGCTGCTGATACCTACTGTGGTTACTGAAACAGTCCAATGAACAATGGCCACCTCCAAATGTGCTCCTGAGCAGTGTCCACCCAAGCACAAGCCACTAGATAACATCAATTCAAGTGACCCTGACAGGAAGCCAAAACAGGACTAGAGAGCTCTTTATGTCTGGGTCCTTCCATCATTGATATTAAGGTGGAAGAAGCCCTCCTAAACTCAGTAGGAAAAGGCAGTCCTCTTGACTTGGTGGATATGTCTGTGTGTGGTTAGATCATTCCAGAGGGAATGAGCATAGCCCCCAGTTCAGTCCTCAGGAAGAGCAAGACAGAGCAGCAGTTGGTGAAATTTGGGTACAGAAGTAAAACAGATCCAGTAGCAGGGGCAGAATTCTGGACTGCAGACCCTGGTATCTGTGTTCAAATGGCTCTTGGCTTCAGCAGCCTTCCAGCACAGGACTTGGGCCTGCCAAAACCGAGGACAATTCCTCCCACTGTGCTAGCAATCAGACGTGAGCTTGGCCTGTAGAGATCATCCTGCTCCTTTGTGCGATGCTGGTGGAGCTACCACATCTACCCAGGAACAAAAGGAGGCAAAGAGGGTGAAAGAGAGATGGGTAGCACCCACAGGTTGGCACAGTAGCCACTGGTGATCTCCTCTTGCTGATGGAACTGAAAGTGGAAAAAAATTATCCCTACATGTGTGGTGTGCATTTGTGTCACCTTGTTGGCCTTGGCATGGTTAACTGGCTTTGATAAAGCTTCAAGAACTGAGGGGAACTGATTAGCTCCTCTGTCAATAGGAGCTAAATCCTCCCACACTGCAGAGAACAAACCATGCCAGCCTTGAACTGAAGGGGAATTGGGCACACAGATTCAGATTTGAGGTTCATTTTTAGTATTTTTTAGTTAATTTTTCTAAAAATCTGGCCTCTATTTCTCTTTTCCATCTTCTCTGAGAGAAAAATAAGTCCATTTGCATCTCCACTGATGTCACCCGTAAGCTTAATGCCCTGAGCTGGGAGATTTGATTTTTTACTGGGCAAAGTGCAAGCAGCCATCCCATTCCCAGGAACATTTCAGAGTCATGACTTGGGACAGCCCCTTGTCTTGTGTTCTTCCCTACACAGCAGGCAGTCCTGGGATGCCAGGAATGCTTGCTTTCCCACAAACTCAAAAGCCAGTGGAGCATTACAGATGCAGTGAGTTAACATGTCTGTATGTGGGTTCTCTTGCCCAGCACTGAGAAACTACCCAGAGCCAGCTGCACTTGGGCTGTGTGCAGCACGGCTGCCTGTGCTGCCAGGCCACCCACCCATGCTCAACCAGGAGAGGTGATGTTCTGGAGCACATGAGCCTCTGTATCCATTTCTATAGAAAAACTCATCTGTGCATGCTGCCACTCTCTGGTGTAAAACTTCCTTGTATAGTGCATCTGTGCTCTTTGCAACCCCAGCTGCTGCTCCCGGCTCAGCAGTGGGGAGGAAGGGCACTCCGAGCAGTGGTAGCTGAGATTGGGTGTTCACACTCCTCTCCACCTCCTTTTCCTCCTCTTCCTCTGCCCAGTTTGAACTAAGTGACATGGAGTCTTCATGGGGAGCTGTGACTCCCTGGTTGTTGATGTGGTCAGGTCTCTCCTCTGAGTGACTTCTCTTCAGTCCTACAAATTGCAGGGGGCTGCCAAAAGGCTAGTTTGTCCCCTTGGGAGGCCATGCCAGGTCAGATTAGTGGAAAGGATTGAACAAAGGGAATTCTCCACTGTGAAGACAGGCTGAAATTGTTGGGGCTATTCAGCCTGGAGAAGGCTCTAGGGATACCAGCTTTTTAGTACATAATGGGGCCTACAAGAGAGCTGGAGAGGGACTTTTTACAAGGGCATGTAGTGGTAGGACTACAAGGGGTAATGCCTTTAATTTGAAAGAGGGTAGGTTTAAATGAGGTATTAGGAAGAAATTCTTTACAGTGGGGATGGTGAGGCACTGGAACAAGTTGCCCAGAGAATCTGTGGATGCCACATCCCTGGAAGTGTTCAAGGCCAGGTTGGACGGGGCTTTGAGCAACCTGGTGTAGTGGAAAGTGTCCTTGCCCATGGCAGAGGGATTGGAACTAGATGGTCTTCAAGGTGCCTTCCAACCCAACCATTCTATAATTCTGCGAACACCACAACTGAATTTAAATCCTCATTCATTATAGCTATGTGCAGCTGTAATGGATGCAGCAATTCTTGCTCCCTAGAAGACTTACAGTGAGTTCCTCACTGTGGAACAGCTATTCTCCCTCTCTTTATCCTTCTCCTGAACCTTGCTGCCTCATGCAGGGTCTTTTGATCACAGCTGGGCAAAGCCAGCTCTGGAGATTGAAAGTTCTTCTCCTGACTGGCAGCAAGGCCCGAAGCCTCTTATTACTCCTCCCTGGGTTTTAGTTCCACTTCTGCAGGTTCAGGATAAAGCCTCTCATAGATAATTGCAGTGACAATGGATCTTGAAATGCTGGAGTGCTGTCTGTGCAATTCGGTGTCTCCTCCTCTGCAGTACAGCCCTTTTTCTCTTTTGCTACCCAGCCCGTGGGTGGGTAAGAAAGATTTAGGAACTAAGAAATGTTCAGTCATGGGGAAAGGGCAGGATATTAGGTGCATTCAGATCTACCAAACTTGTTTTTTCCAGCAAATGTAACACACACGTTGTCTGTACATTGTTTGGTTACTGGCCAGGCAGTCTTAGCTAGTAGAATGTTATACTGTAGGTCCTACACTAACTGTATGAATTCCAACTGTTTCTTCCTCCAGTCTGACCCTCAAGTTTTGCTTTCACTGGCAAAGGAGCAGAGGTTTGAAAGACAAGGTACTTACTGAAGAGCAGATGTGCTGAAACAGAGCTCCTTCAGTTGTCCTTGGAGAGCTCACATCCATTGGGTAGCCAGTAACATTTGTCCAGGAGGCCAGTTTATACACCCTGTCACTGTGTCAGTAGGACACTTCCTCTGGCACTGTCTCAAAGATGGAGAAATCACCAACTCTGCAGAGATCTGACTAACATTAAACAAGGAATACACACCTAGTCAGCAATTGCCCAGCTGTTTTGTGTGATCTCCTCTCTACCAAATCATTAAGGGACTTAGCTTGCAATTTGCCAAGACAGAGATATCTGTGGCAATTTGCTTGGGCAGATCCCATAGCAGCACTGGTCTTTCCAGTGTGGAGTCAAAGGTGAGGGCACAAGTGCTCCCTTGCACATATAGCTCCCTAAGTAGAGATAATTTTGTTGTTGTTACCTTCAGTTGAGCTGTACTTGATATGAAATAGTCTGATTGTCTCCAAGCTGAACTCTCAAAATACATCTGTTAACTCAGAGGCTGTTGATCCATGCCACAAAATCTGTGGGTCTTGGCTTTGACCCCCAGCCACTAACATTCAGTAGTACACTCCTTTTCTTTGGACTTTGTTAGATTCTAGCATGCTCCATAAAAATTGTTGGAAGGGACAGACACCATTTGCTACCTCTTCACCCACCACGGAAACAACCCCAATCTGCTCCTCATGACCAGCAGGACAGATGGTATGGTCCCAAGTACCAAAAGCTATGTCCATCTGAACAAGATGTGTATGGTGTTCTTTCAACATTGTGCTCCCCCTTGCTCTCAGACACCTAACAGGAGGGAAGAAGGCAGTGAAAAGGGTTGCTTGGGATTTCTGGGAACCTCTAGTACTGGATTTTTTTTAAGAAACTGTTAGAAAACATGTCAAGAACAGGTTGCAGAGAGATGATCCCCGTTCGTGAAGGAGGAACAGACAAAATGCTTCTTGATATCCAGCCAGCTTCAGCATCTTTGATTCTGATCTCTCTCTCTCTTTCATCTGTGCTATCTCTGGTCATGTCTGTAGGACAGATATGAGAGCTGGATTAAACTAAAAATTGGTGATGGTACCAACACAGGTACTGCTTTGCTATGGAGCCATCTACAACACAGACATCTGAGATCGGGAACCAGGAAAGGAATGAGAAGTGAGATGGGCACTGTTCATTTGATTAACTGTTCTCTCTGTGGTCCATGAGAGGTAAATCCAGAAAGCTGACATAGAGAGAGATTAGCTAAATGAAGTTATCGAAATGCACAGATAAATGGAATGAGCCTTCATAGGCCTCAGTTACTGAGTAGGCAGAGTAGCAGCTTAGAGCTGGGTTGTAAATCCTGAGAGATACCTGCCTGTTAATTAAATGACAGTCCTTGGAGGGGAAAGGCGGGGTTTGCCTCTCTCCCTGTCAAGGTGCAATTAGGGAAAGTCAGCGTTTGTAGATTAGGGTGTCATTTGGGGTCAGGAGGACAGGAAGCCATCTCCTGTTAAACAAGGAGGAACTCTGCCAGCTAATGAGAGCATGTCAGAGTCTAGGCTCAGGCATCACCAGATCAGCTCTGAGGGAGAAGTGTGTCCCAGGAGGGCCATTAGCAGGCTGTGTGTGCAGGGCTGTTACTGATAGGTTTGTGTGTGCCGTCCTGCTGGGGCTCACACAGGGGTATTCCTGAGGCCTGGTTGGCATATCCCCAACAATGCAAAAGTAATCCACTCTGCCTCTCCTTGGATCACTGTCTGATGGGCACTGTTGCTTTGTCAATGCCCACCAGTTCTTGCTCTCTGGCTCACCCTGCCTCGGTGCTGACAGCAGTGCACTTCCGCAAGGACTAATCCTCGTGCTCTTTGAACCTTTTCCTGCTCTTTCCCTGGCAGCCAGTCACTGATGATACTTGCCTTAACAACAGCAATTGCACTGCAGCTCAGGAGTACAGGAGACAGGGAAAGTAGGACCATTCATCCAGCCAACGATTTTTGTTGGCACACCATGGCAATCCATTACAGATCAGGAAGTGTCTGCCCGCTGTTTTTAATCCCAGCTGCCAGAAAGAATAATCAAAATCATCCAGTACATCTGACAGCATCTCAGCACAACCGTAGGTAATAACATAAGAAATCAATAGCCAATTAAAACTGATCCACAGCATTTGATCTTTCATAGTGCAATGGGAACGGTAATTAATGGAGCTTCCCTGAGACAGTGACAATTCAAGCTTCCTGCCAAGACTAATGTGGTTTCATTTTAAATGAGCTTTGCTTCCTAGAGGAAATGCCAGGCTGAGGTAGCCTCAGGGTGTTTTCTAGCCAGGTCACTTGGGCTCTCAGCATTCAAAAGATTTAGAAGTCAAAGTCACAAGAAAATAAAGAGAAACTGAGAAATTAGGTGTCTTCGAGGTCTTGGTCTTCATCTGTATTGATCCAATTCTCAAAAGGAAAGCAGATGTTTTCATTCAGGTCTGCATAGTTCCTCAAGGTACAAAGCAGGAAGAATTGCTACAGCAGCAGTAGGGAATCAGTTCTGAGGAAGCACCAAGCTCGTGTTGGCTTGATGACACCCAAAATGCAGAGCACAAAGCAGAGAAGTTCAGCAAATGTCTCTGGAGGAGAGACCTGACACCAGCCCACACAGAAAATGTGTGTGGCTTTGACATACCTAGAATACACCCATGAGAATACATAGAAGTCTTCCATGCCTTTCAACTTGATCCATTCAACTGTTCATGCTCGCCATGCTCTTCATGGGCTTCTTACCCAGCTTGCCTGTAAACTGGAGTTACCAGGAGCTAAGTGGAGTGGCCAGATCCAGGTCCTTCAGAGCAGACATTTGGGATAAAGTCAGGCAACCAGATCACATTTTTTTCACTGTGAACCCTTGTTTGTGCACATTCAGCCACAATGTGCACACTTGAAAAACCACTGAGCAAATTATTGATCTGTCAGCTGTAAAGAGGGGTGTGGAAACAGGAACGGTCCACACAGGTCACATTATGGGGCTCTTGATCCAGCTGGGCAGTCTGCCCCTGAGAGCAGTTACTGTGGGCCTTGTAGCTGGGCCAGCATCAGAAGAAGAAACACTGCACAGCTGATGTGACGACCAACTCCTTGGCTGCTATCCAGGAACAGTGGATGCTCAGCAAAATTGAGACATGCCACCGTGCTGTTCATGAAAGATGGGACCTATTTTTATCTAATGCTGCATTGATTATTCCATAAGAGAGCAGAGTGGGCCAGCCATTGTGCGTGCATGGGTGCTGCTCCTGCCAGCGGGCACGTCTGCACAGCCTCAATGTACCCATTGAACTCCAGTGCAGCTCTGGAAGCTCTCTGCAGAGTGAGCATGGTGCTGATGAGCAAAGAGCCACAGGGTTTGGACCTGCCTCTGAACCCTCTCCCTTTTTGTAGGGAAGGAACTTGGCTTCCAGTACAACCAGAGCAGCACCTGGCCTTTCACACATGTCTGTTCAGCTCCACATTCCTTCATCACATCCATCTCCATTCAGGGTCCCACTGTTGCAGCAGGACTCCAGAGATGTATTTTGTTGTGAATAACCATATGGTGCTCTCTGCTCCAGTGGATCAATGTGTTTAGCATTTAATGAGGGCAACATAATTAACATTTTCTGAGGGAAAAAAGAATTTCTTTTGCCCTGTGAACTGCATCTTGTGCTTTCAAGTGTGGTACATTATAATCAGAATGATGCTTCCCTGTCACTAAATTCCATGCTGAAATGAAGTGCCTGGTGTCCCTGGGTTAAGTTTCCATACGTGGGCAGAGGCAGAAGCACTCACCTGCCTGTCACAACTTCTACACTACGGCAGGAAATTCCCTTGTAGGCAGCTGGTAGGATCTCCCATGCCAGATGCACAAATTGTGCTATCTAGTAAAGGATGAAAAAAAGTCCTCAGCTCTGTGCCAGGCTGTGTTTTTCCAACTGCCTTCTGTCCCATTGCTCCTCCTACTACAGCCTGAATCCTCACAGACACATTACTCCTGGAGATGGGAAGCTGTGGTCCACAGCATGCTGTTGCACCTGTAGCAAGAGAATTCAACTCTTGTGGTCAATGGTGAGACCATAGGGAGTCATTCCCCTTGCACAGTGGATGAGGCTGCTTTTGGTGTGTCCCCAGCTCTGTGGGGAGCCAGAAGCAGAGGTAAGAGATTAATATGAAACCACGTTAATCCAGCTCTGGAATCACTTCTTAAAGTAGAGACTTATCAATGATGGCTACCAACTAACAGAGCCATCTTTCAGACCCAGATACAACATTCTGTAAGGAAGAGTACTGCAAACAAGATTATGAGATAAGTTGCTAAACTTAATTCTTCCTGGAAATTTTTAGCTGAAGCAGTGCTTTTCTTCTTGCACCAAAACCCACCCATGGCAGCCACAGCCTGAGTCCCTCTGCCTCATGGCTGATCTGGATCCATAATACCCATACAACCATGCAGTGTTTAAGTAGAAACTGTTCAATAATGTTAAATAACTCCAGGAATCCTGTGCCCAGTACTCCAGACAGCACTTTATCTTCTCAGAAGTGGTCTGGCCAGTACACAAGCCCACAACAACATTCAGGCAGTGTGGAGTGGGCAGTCATCACTACCTGTTGAATGCAGATAAGCCTGAAGAGCTGAAGGTCCAGGTGTTTACTATGCCAGGTGGGACAATTCACCCTGTTCAGCCACGGCCACATAGCAGATCTGTGTCCTACAAGGCTCTTCTCCAGACCTTTGCTGCAGGCTTAGCCACTCTTGGTTCCTTTCACTTTCAAGCTGTCACACTTGTCAGCTCAGCATTGGTGGATCCCATAGGTGCTCCTTACCTGCCCCTTTAGCCTCCAGCAGCTTTTGCTCGGCTGGATATTGCAGCTCATAAAGGTCTTCAGCTCTGATGGAAGAAGCTTGTGTACCCAGACGAGGATGGGAAAAGTTTCGTCCTCATAGAGATCGTAGCTGGTAACTGATCAGAAATAATAGACCTTTGTCCTCTTGGCTTCTACCACCTTCATTAATTTTGCATAGTGCATAGTTCTTCTGTGGGAGAAGTGAAGACCTTTGCAAGGGAGGAGGTGGGTGAGACCTGTGAGGGCACCACAAGAGAGCAAAGGAGAGGCTGCAGCACCCCAGGTGGAAGGCTTCTGGGAATCTCACAGAACTCCTGGATTTGCAATAAAAGATTTTGTCATGGCTGTGGAGGACAAAGCAGCCAAACAGGCTGCACCATGGTGTGTCCCAGGAACACATTTATCCTGACAAAAAAGCTGGCTGAAGAGCACCATGAGCACCTTCTGCCTCACATCCTTGGGATGCCTTCCTACACATCAGAGGGGAAAGATGCCCACATCTCGCTCCAACGAGGCAGTAGAAGCAATCACAATGCACATGTCAACCTGCGACTTCAGAGGCACTCTCAGGTCCATTAGTTAAGCCTCTGTGCCTTACACATAGGGATATTAAGGGTGATCTGTATTCACCTTTGTGTCTCTCCCAACTGGTTCCTATTCCTCTTAGGAGAAGAGCACTGAGGTTGCTGGAGCAGGATGGAGGAATTAAGCTCAGACAGAACCTGCATCCCTTAGAAAATGAATAATCATGAAACTATTCTCATTTTTCCTTACAGAATTCCATTTGCTAATAAAAGCAGAGAGGGAGGCACTAGTTCTACCTTCAATAAGCAAATGTCATGTTTTGATCATTATTGAACAAAGCATTTTGATTTAGCATTTAGAGATGACTGCTCATGCTGAGTATTTCAAATTCAGTGTCAGAATTTGGAATACAACATTTAAAAAAAATTCAAATCCAAATGAAACATTTTCACCTGTCTGAAAATACACATATGTTCTTCCATTCTGTGGAACAGTGTAACTTTTTCAGGTCTCACTCTAAGCAAGTGTAAATACAGATTTGAAAACCCTACACAGAACAGCACTGTTGTCCAGCTTTGCCTTTAAAGAAGTGTCCTGGGAATGGCTCAGGATCCAGCATGACTGTACAGGCAGCACTTTGAGCAAAGTAACATTAGCTATGGTATAGGAAGGTTCAGAACCCAGACCTGGAGGAAATGCTGACATTGTACAAGCATGTGAAATGGAAGCCATGAGCTTTTTCGCTTTTCACCATGAGTATTCCATTCTGTGGACTTCTGTCAGGGAATGTCTGGAAACCCGAAGGTAGAAAAGACACATAAAATCACCCAGAGACCAGGCTGTGCATTTAGCCAGTGCTCTGTCCAATCTAGCTTGAAATGATTATTTACTTCCTTCTTTTAAAGACCTTGGAGTATCTGTCATGCACACAATGAATGTCTTTCACCTCTTATGCACAAAGCCTTTTCAAGATGTGGAGTGTTGCTGTCATCTCTGTTTTAAATCTGAGGAAAAAAGGCTCCAAGAGGATCTATACAATCCTAGCCACAAAGCAAGGAGGTGGAAACTTTAAGAGACCAAAAAGGGAGTATGAGTACTGCCTCCAAGCCCTATCCCTCCTGTTCTGGCACAGTTAAGGATAGACTCACAAGTGAGGAATCCTACTCATAGGGCATGATTCAGAAGCAAGACTGTTCTGGTGGTGGAGCTCTCATCTCAGTTTATTTATTTGCTTTTTCCAAGAAGAGTCTCATTTATTGCTGCCTGCATAACTAGAGACTGCCCTTTAATCCTCTGCTTTATCATGCACCATGAATTAAATACCACAGGAGTACGAGAGCCCTTAAGGGCACAACATCCCTTTTGCTGTAGCTGTCCACAGTCAGCTGAGTTTAGTTTATGGTTTATCAGTTGCTTGAGCAAGGATTTTCTTGGGTTTCATTTTACCTATTTTCACTGTTATTTCTTGTTTTGTTCTAGGGTAGTTTTTGTCCCAGTTTTGTGGCAAGGGGTAAAAGTACTAGTCTGGGCAGCTCAGGAGAAAGTTGTTGTGGCTGGTATTTCATATGCTTACAGCTGGAAGTACTGAAGCATCTCTCAAGTGTTGCTGTGTGCAGCTCCTGGGGTCAGCCCAGCTCCTCTGTCACAGAGAGCATTCTGCAATAGGATAGCCAATGCTATTTTCCCACTGCAAACAAACTATGTGGGAATGCTGAATGGAAAGAAATTTCCTGTTCATTGGACACCTCCTATCAGCTCCTTAGTTTAGCCAGCCTTTCATCATTTTGGGTCTTACAAGCTCAGCCCTACAGGGCCCAGTCTGCGTTGTTGTAGAGGAGCACACAGGAGGGCAGAGCACATGGCTGAGAGTGACTGCCCTGGGATGGAGGCAGCACCTCGCAGAGAAGATGCATCTAGCTTGCAGCCATAAAAGATGCCCAAATGCTTCTACAACATGCTGCCCCCAGCTCCCACAAGCTCCACAAGCACCATGACAGGCAATCCTACCTGTTGACTCAATTAATCTTGCTGGATAAAGCATTCCTTTTCCCACAGCTACAAATGCTGTGTTTGTGGAACAGACTGCTCCTTCTTCCAAGAGGAATCCATAGCATTCTGTGCACACAGGAATTAGTGCTGCACACCTGTGTTACATGAACTCATGACATGCTGCAGTGTCACAACCTGAAAATTGTTTCTTGCCATATAGCTCAGCAGCATCCTGCAAAGTCACAGTGCTGCCTGGGGGACAGACACTGATAGCTGCCACACCAAACACTTCCAGCAGTAATAAAAGAGCTGCCTCCTCTCCCCAGCCCCATGATCACTCACCTGGTGGAGCAGCAGCTGTGGGGAGATGCCAGCACACTGGATCCCTCTCCCGCCCGGCAGGGCTCTTGCTGAGACTGGGAGTGGGTGTTAATGGCTGCAGAGTTTGGGACATAGTGTAACCACCTGCCCAGCTGGGATGTGCTGGTCCCATGGCTCTGCCAGATGGAGCGGAGGAAGCAGGGAAGGAGAAGGGCTCTTGATGCAATTGTAGGGGGTCCTGACCCACCAGGAGCTGAGGAAGCTTTGAGGTGCAGTTGCTCTTGAACAAGAGGAGATAAGCTGTAATAAACACAAGGTTTTCTGGTTAGTCAGCAATTGAAGGTTGTGAGCCAGCCTGTTTGTGCTGTAATGACCCAAAATGGAAGAGTCCAAACCTCCATAAAATACCTCCCCAAGACAGCTGCATGAGCAGCTGAGAAGTACACTGATGGGGGCTCTTCACTGGCCATGGCCTCTGAGGGGCTCAGTTTCAGTTTTGCTGGAGTTGTGGCCCCTGTGGCCCGAGGAGATCCAAGCATGGCATACACACTGCTGTGAAAGCCATGGGACAGTGAAACCTCATTACAGTGAATGCACTTAGTAGAAAGAGTGTTTTTCCTTCCCCAGACCCATGGGTTCCATGATGGCACATGCCATCTAGTGATCAACAGTACTCAACAGAGTCCAGCCATGCAGACATCCCAGTTTTGCTGAGCCAGAATACAGTTCAGATTCATACATAATCAGTTCTTTAGATGCTAAAAATAATTGAGCATTGAGCATTGAGAATGATTGATAAGAAAATTTATGATTATAATCAGCTAATTATTTTTCCACATGTTAAGCATTCATTCTAGCTCTAATCATGATGAATACATTATCAATTTATACTATATCTCATTCAATGCTGGCAATTGCTAAGTTTGCACACCCTACTGGTACAGTTCCAGTGTTACTCAGAGCAGGCCTTTGGTAGATGTCTTGTGGACTACAGAAACTCTGATCACTGGTCCAGTGTCTTGCAACTACCAGGAGTGTCTAAAAGACAGTACCAGAAGTTCCATGTCATCCATTATGAATTAGTCCTGTATGCAGGGTAAACTGTCCACTAAGCTCTTGAAACATTCTGGGGACAAAATTTATATTTTGGAAAGTAGAGGTGACAGTAGAGGTGGCTTCCTATTTGATTTCAAAGATTCCCTGAAAATCTGAATGTAGTAGTAGTTTGTATGGAAAGTGACTGTTCTATGAAAGCATTCCTGAGCTGAAGAAAAGTAAGATGTGAGGATAATGGACTCCAGAAAAGCAGAGGCAGCAGCCTCAGGGGATTAGAGCAGGAAGTGTCTCCTGGGAAGAGAATTTGAAGGATAAAAGAGTTGAAAACAGCAAACAGATGCCAAAAGGGATGATACTAAAGGCACAACAGCAAACTGTGCCTGTGCAAGGGAAAGCTCAGAAGCTTGGGAAGCGTGGGAAGAGAGCACTGAGGCTGCATCAGGAACTCTTTGAGGACCCAAAATCAGAAGCTGCAATCACACAAAAGGTAGAAAGAATAACCTTCAACTAACAAAGTTTCTAGAAATCACACAGCCATGGGGAGCTGTCAGGGTTGAACCCCAAGATGACCATTCAGGAATACAAAAGGCAAAACAAGTGGGTGCATAAACATATGCAAAGAAGAAGAACAAGGCAAGTCTAAGAGCTCAAATAATATTTGATACACAAAGGGCCAAGTAGTTAAATGTTGCCTTTGTTTCAATCTTCAAAACTTGACTAAAATAATTTTAATGAGGAGAAAGAAGCCCAGGGCAGAATCAGAAGAGAACAGCCTCAAAAATATTCAAATGAGTTAGCTCTGTCCTTGTCAGCATGTCCTAATGAACTTCAGAGGAAGCTGCAAGAGCAGTCTCTCACCTGTGACCATTTCATCACCAGGAACTTGAAGAGGATGTAGAGGTGTCAGGCAGCTGGGGAAATGCAAACAGAGTACCTATCTTTAAATATAATCTCTATTATTAAAGAAGGTAGGGACTGAAGATCAAGGAAATGAAGGGCAAATCAGCTTAACTGGTGCATAGAAAGATACTAGAATATTTTTTTAGCTAACCAACTGATGAGCACAGGAGTGTAACCATATCCAATTTGGAGAGGTAATTGTACTAGAGGCTAAGGAGGAAGCAGTTAGTTTGATATGCTGTGGTTTAGGCAATGCTTTTGCTGCTTTGCCTCTGGATTCTCCTAAATAAACCAGAGAAATGTGCTCTAGATTAAATAACTATAAGGCAGGTGTACAGCCAATGGAAAAATCTGCTCTCTCAATAGTTGTCAATGGTGTTCTGTAAACTGGAAACACATCTCAAGTAGAGACTGTTTTGGACTCTGCTCTCTTCAACATTTTTATTAACACCTTAGATAATTAAATAGGAAGTGCTGTTATAAAATTCACAGATGACACCAAGCTTGGAGAGGCTGCAAGCACTTTGGAGGATCAAATCAGCATTTGAAATTTGAAATGATCTTGGCAAATTGGAGGAATCAACAAGATGTAATTGAATAAAGAGAAGTGCAAAGCATTACCCTTAGGAAGGAGAAATCAGAATCCCAAATACAAGCTGGACCAGGCAGTCACACTGCTGAAGGCAGGAATTCTGTGATATATCAGCTTATTTCAACAGGGAATCAAAAGGTAGGTGGGATGTACAGTGCTGATTCTGCACCTCTAAGGTCTGGGGACTGCTCTGTCCTGGGGAATTCATGTGCATAAAAAGGGGGATGAAATTAACAGGTTCTGGAGATAATAAACAGGAGTGAGGAGAAGAAGGACATCATTACCTCATTCACAGCCTCCAAGCTTCACATTTCTTCTTCCAAATCAGCCCAAGTTCAGAGTCCTGTTGGTGCTATGACATTATTTTCAATTATGAAACTACCTCTCCCTGCTCCTTGAGGTTCACCCTCTTCCCCATTTCCTGAAAAGCACAACTCTGCAGCCTTGAGTATCAGTCACAGGAGGATATCAGTATATTCTAAATTGTTTAAAGAACTTGTCATATTCAGCTGGAACTGGCCTGGTCATGATGTTGAGGGATGCCGGATACTAGGTACCCCTTTCCCAGCATGTATTTCCTGGAACAGATCCCTCTGGTTCTCTTTTCCTGATTTATCATCAGCCACTTTCCTGCTCTTAGGTCAAGATAAAAGGTGACTAAGGATGGAGCAAATAGGATGAGATTAAGGCAAAGAGATTAAGGCAAGTGAGGGCTGAGCTGCTGAAGCTTCAGAAATAAAAGTGGAGAAATTTGAGATTGTCACAAAAGATTAAAGAATTCACAGAAAGGGAGGGAAGGGTTTATGTACACAATGATGTCAATGGAGAAAAAGCCTGGCAGTGAAAGTGTTATCTCCCAGAAAGCTTGGTTTACCTTGGCCTGAGTCACCACTGCTGTGGATGCAAACATTAAGCTTTGATCACAGCTGCCATAATCTTCCCCTGACACCCACTAATGAAAGCAACAGAAATAATAGGCTAACGCTTGGCAGCTGTCTGGCTGAGATTTGGAAAGGAAAACAAAAGGGCAAAGTGCTGCTGAAGGTGGAAACAAAAAGTGACAGGTCAGGTGGCAAGACATGGCCTTTTTGAGAAGGTAACTGGTTGGAATTGACTGTGATTTTTCCTCCTGTAGATAAGAGGAGTGTTAGTGCACAGGTGATGTACCACCTGCTGTCAGCAGAAGCCCTGTTTTGTTGGTTTCTTTCCAAAGAATTTACCAGTTTCTTCCATGAAAATCATGACAAGTGTTGAAATAAGAGGAAGGTTAATCAGTCCTGGTGAAAAGATCGCTTGGTGGCAGAGGCTGACCATGTTTGTCATTTCTGAGAAGATGCTGCTCCGAAGTTGCCTTAAATTGGAGGTTCACAACTGCTCAGGTTTATCTCACAGGATGGTGGTACATCAACTGATCCCCTTTCCTCTCCCAGACACACAAATACAGTTGTCCATTTTGTATCTGCCAATGTTCTTCCAACAGCCCCTTCTAGCCCATGGGCTGAGGACCTTTCTCTTGATCAGTTTTGTCACCAGTCTGTTGATCCAATGCACTTCTGTCCCATCTATTTCAAAAGATTCCAGCTTTGAACAACTTTCAGCTCAAGGAATTTTGTCCAGTGCTGGTCCAGTCAGGTCTCTACGTGAGAAAATGGGAATGAGAACAGCATTTCATCAGTGCCCACATTCCATGGGAGTTTCATTTCACCAGCACCACAAACTAGAGATTTCATGAACCAGGCAACAATCTGGACCAACAAGTTTTGTGTTAAAATCACAGAGATTTTCCTTCTGAAGAGGATGGTTTTCACAGAGGATCCACTGAGAACAGATTTTGTGAAGCAGAAGAGGGCGAGATAAACTGGGAAGGAGTGGAAAATAACCGGGACACTACCAGAATCCATCTGAAACTCTCATATAGATATTTCTGTGTTGAAAAGACAAAATTGCACAAAGAGAGAAGTTCACACCAACCTACAATCTTACACACACAGAGGATTTTGCTTATGGAATAATTGCATCTAGCTAGATACCTCAAGGTGAATACAGTTCTTCCTGAAGGATTTCCCACTGAATTCTGGCCTTAAATTTGAAAGTTTCACCTCTATCAACAAGAATGATCCTCGATGGTTTTGTTAAGGTACACACAACCAATCCTAATTTATCTCAGACAGACAAAATTTGTCTCAATAGGAGCATTAGGCATCTTGCAGCTTGATACAAAGTGATAGACTCTTGCTTACTCTTGGCATTTATTCTTGCAAATGAATCACTATTACTTCCGCCTCCCTGCCCACCTCTCCACTTGGTTCCTTCTTAATTTTACAGCTTCCTGAACTTGAAACTAGGAAATCAATAAGTAATTTAGAGCCCAGTAGATACAGATGAAAACAAGTTATTTTGTATTTTTATAAATATTTGGAAACCAAAATTATCTAAGAAAACAGGTGCTAAGTTGACTCAACAACCCACCCATCAGCATCATACAGTTAATTGCATAAGATCATAAACATTTATAATTAGAAGGCAAACAAACAAGAATTTTATAAACAGCCCTCTTGAATCAGGCTGCGCATTAAATATTTGTGATAAGGTAATTAAGAATAGATTTACAATCCTGGCTCAGTGTTTAATACTTTGTAGAATGGATTTGATTCTATGGAGAATGTGCTACAGCCAAAAAGAAAACATTTTATTTCGGCTCTTTTATCCCAGGCTTAAAGTGGTCTCCAAGAAACACTGGCTCTGTCATTGATCAGAGTGGAGTTTCATTCTTACAGAACAGACAGCTCATTTAAATATATGTCTAATGTCCCTTGTCATGGGCTGATCCACTTCAGGCCAGCTTCAAAGCTCTGTCTCCTTGGCTGGATCTGCAGGGTTTCCCTAACTCTTGCTTTTTTATGGTTGATGCTTTGATCAGACCACATAAGAATTTTCAACCATTCTCAAAGCAGGTAGGAAAACCCAAATTTTTCTATTATGACATCATGGTGTTCACTTATGAAAAGCCAGCACCACTGCAGGATTACAAATGTGTAATCTCCATGGCCTATGGGAACCAGAGGGTAGAGCTCTCTCATACTGCAGTGCCCCATGCCATTCCCTGCCCCAAAATAGTCAGATCTGCATACTTAAACTATCCAGTGTAATTACTTCTGCAGCCAGTGAGCAGGCTCAGCATCCCATTTCAATGAATGTGAGTCCCCCTGAAGCCAATCTGTGATCAAGTCAGCAGGGCTCCTAGTTATGCTTAAACCCAAGAAAGCTAGAAATTCAGTCTGTACTGAAGCAGTGATTTAAACTCTCTAACATCAGATACAGACCCTAAGAAACTGGGTTGCTTCTTCCCATCAGTGAGTAATGGGGAGATTAGCCCTAAGGGTAAGATGACCTTTAGATATTTTGGGTTTTGATGTAGCACAGATTTACTGCAGCAACTACCTGCCATCAGAAAGTAGAACAATCTAGAAAAGGTAGATAGTGGGTAAAGCTGTAGCATTTGATTCATTGGGATTAGCTGTAAACCACTTTATTCTGTGGTGACCATCCTCTCTCCACACGTTGCTGATCCAGTCAGTCCCTTTGTTTAGGCACAAGTTTGATTCTTATTTCTTGTGAGTCTTTTGTTCTTGTATTTTTATGCTTGCAACAGTCAGGCAAGAGAGCTGTCATTCCTAGAAATGTTTTTGATAATCTTGATCCTGACCAAGAATGGTGAAGCCATACTCATTAAGAACAATGGAGCTATCTATGTGCTAACTTGTCCAGTCCTGCCTGCTGGTCTACCTTTAGTTACAGGGATATAAAGGCACTTTCCTAGGAGACAGATTGCTGCAAAACAAGGAGACTCAGACCCCCTTCATTCCACATAAATCCCATTGTCTAGCAAAGCTTACGGGATATATTACAGTGTGCCAGCTAATTTACATGAGATGCTGCAGCTTCCTCCAGCCTCAGTGGAGAACAATACCTCTGCGTTGCAGCCACTGATGGACCTAGAGCTTCCAAAGGGTGTAACCAGAGAACCTGGCTACTTGAATAATAACAGAGCTTAATACTCAAGTACTGTCATCATCTAAAGAACTAAAAATATTTAATTCCTTATTCATCTGGCAAGGGTAGGGAGAATGACGGAGACAGCTGGGAGATGAGATAACTGTTGGGTGGAAGGGCCTGAGCTGCTCATTCCCCATCAAATGTGGAGACCATTAGAAGTCAGGTGTCCTGCAGCCCAGTGCCATCCCCAGACATCAGCTCTGGTGAATGCAGGTGGGCAGCAGGACACTCCGTGAGCTCATCTGCCCTTTCTGTCAAGTTCCCCCTTGAAAGGAAGCAATGACGTAGGATGAAATACCTGCTCTGCAGAGAAGCAAAACTTTGCCTTGGATAACAACCACTTATGGGTATAGACAGACCCTTTTTTTCACTCGGTTGCTGCCTCTGGTCTCCACATGCATGTCTGCTCTGCTGATGTGTGTGTGGGGAGAGACATGGGCTGCGCACACACATGACGCTGGTGCAGCAGCCGTCACTGACACGTCAGATCCAGTTACACCCCCTCCAAACACACGCCGTTAGCTCGGTGAATCATGCCTATGCAGCGTGCAAAATTAGTCCAGTGATAGATAAACCTTGGGCATTTATTGGTAAACAGATACTCTGTTGCTGTAAGAGCATAACTCATTGTGCTGCATTTATGATCTCTTTATCAATGGCTGAGATAAAACTGTAATCCTTTTAATTCAGGGGAAAAGGAATCCAGCAGAGGAAGAGCACCAGTGCTCTGCCCTCTGTAATTAAAATACAGGATTCATCATTGAATAGACGCTGACTGAAGGAGAGCTGAGCTTAACCAGCTATCTGGGGGGAGATGCTCGGGTAGGCTTATGGTTCTTTCTAAAGTTTTGTTTCTGTTTTATGTTTATTTCTTTCCCCCTTCCCTCCAGGTCTAATAATACACGAAGGGCCCTCGGTTTACCGGATTTTTAAACGGTGGCAGGCGGTCAATCAGCAGTGGAAAGTGCTGAACTATGACAAAACAAAGGACATGGAGGAACAAAAAACAGGGACCAGGACAAATCAGCGCCCCTCCTCCCAAACCACCCACTCGTCCTCCACTGGTGGTACAGCCACTAACTCCGCTCCAGCTGACAGCGGGGCACGGGCTGCCGGCCATGCCACAGGCACCCTCTCTGACCACCACTGTGCTTATACCATCCTGCATATACTCAGCCACCTGAGGCCTCACGAACAGAGGAGTCAGTCTAGTAGTAACAGAGAGCTCGTCATGAGGGTCACGACGGTCTGAGCCGAGGAATTCAGGAGGCCTTAACATGAAGCGGAGGAGACAAAGAACTCAAAAAGCAGAGGAGCATGGTGTGCCTTTTTCTTTCTCTTTTCTTTTTTTTTTTTCCTCCTCTCCTTTTCTTTTTTCAGTAACTGCACAAGATATAAGAGGTGGCACCTGGCCAGCTGAGGAAAAAAAGCAGGTGGAGGGAGAGCTGCACACTCATGCTAAAGAGGTTAATGTTTTCCAGCCTGTTTAAAAAAAAAGGAAAAAAAAAGGAAAAAAAAAACAACAACACAAATCACAAAAAAACAACAAAACAAGTGCAATACAGACTACAAACTGAGTAGGCAGAGTTCTGGGGAAGCAGAGGAACAGATGGTTTAGCATGTCTTACAAATCCTATTACCTGGAATAGGTAACGCTCTGTACACACCCCCCGTACACACACGCACATGCACACACACACACACACACATAGTGTGAGATTTATAAAAACATGGAAGGGAACAAAATATTTGGAGTGTTTTTATTTTTCAGACTGTGATTAACCAGGGCTATGAGTTCTTTTGTTTCAAGTCACTGGAGCCTTGTTTGATTTACCATGGGGTACCTGAAGTTAAATGGCTGGGGATTTTTCAGTATTGATTTACAGAAGGAGAGATTGAATCATCTCACCAACAAAATCTTAAAAAAATCCAGGCATACCCAAAATTTCACCAAAAATCCTGTTCTTTTCATAATGTTCCTGACAAGGGGTTTGTGAGGGTAGAACTGGGAGGGGGGAGGGTGCTCCATGACCTTTATTTGACATATAGGCATTTTTGGCAAATTTTGTACAAACTTTCCGCAGGTGTTTCAAGCACAAGTACTAGTGTTATTCATGCCTTCATAATCCCAAATCCCGCATCCAAATCTTGTCACTCACACACATCATTTTCCATGCAGACATTCCAGGTTAATTTACTTCCATTTTACTCCAGTCACAAGAAGCTGACCCATCTTTGGTGGGTTTCTGCTCCCTTGCTGACTCAGACACTCATGCATTAGAGATGTACTTTTTTTTTGGTGTCTGTATCCCTGCTGCTCGATCTGCAACAGTCTCACTCAGTCTTGTAGGCTGATCCTTTCACATTCAGTCTGTTAGTTTATTACAGAGTCTATTCCATTCAATCATCCAAAAGAGAGTTAGTCTGAAGAGGGGAGCACAGTTACTGATTGACTGTGTAAGACTTCTAATAAGTCTCCTTCTCTGGGATATATCCTTGGAGGTACCAATTGCTCTTCAGGAACATTCTCTTTCAATGCACAATGGCTGAATCATTTGTGGATATTAAAGGGACACTGTCAAGTACTTTTTAAATAGTTTTTAGGGTTTGGGCTTTTTTTACTCTCCATTGTTTGTAATATTCTCTTACAAGCTTGAAAATAAAATTTCTTTCCCTACTGATTTTGTCCTTTTCCATTTGGGCATGTATGGTTCTCTCCACTCGCTCCATTCCTTTCACCATCCCTGTCCTTCTCCTCCCCACCTTTCTTCTACAACAGGAGGAAATCCATATTGCTTATTTCCTGCTGACTGTCCTTGCTCTATGGAGGGTATCTCCCAACTCTAAAGGGTTGAGCTATTTTGCAACTGCCACAAAGGAAGCATAAGCACAGGAACTCTAAAAACACAGAGATCAGCTAATTGAGGAGCAACAGCTCAACAACCCCAAAACAATGAAACCATAGTGATCAAGTCTGAACCCAGCTCCCCTCAGATCAAGATTAGGACTTTAGCCAAACTGCATCCATTTAGCAGCAGTGCCAAGCAATGTTGCATGATGGCTGCATTCAGCTGCCCTCCATCATCGTACCAGCACCTCTCACAGCTTCTGTTGGAGATGGGGCAAATGTGGGCTACCAGCTCCTTTGGCAGCTAGGCACCATAGGTCAGGTGTTCTTACACCAAAGAAGATGTCAAATTTCTTCTGGGTTTGAGCACACCATCCATTCTGCAACATTAAAGATGGAGGTTAGCATCTTAAGGCAAGGTCATATTTTTCACCTCAATTACTTGACAGTGTCCCTTTAAATATCAGGATGCAACAGAACAGGTACTTCTCTGGCAGAGAATTTGGGAGGTGAAACACCATGTAAGGAAGTTGACTTACTGAAGATCCATGAAACATGGTTTCTGAGACCATTGTACCTTTATCTGACCAGATTTACTATCTACCAAAGAGTGCTTTTGGCAGACAAAAGGAAAGGGATGTTGGTGGGCATAGGGGGAGGGAAGGGGCAGTTCCAATCATCTCTGAAAGTAGCTGCCGCCAGAAGGAAGGTGTTGCAACAAACAGTCTCTGGAAGAACTGCTTCTGATACACAGTAGAGAGAAACCTGGCCAAAGCAATCAAACCCAGCAGCCTCTCGCCCCTATGCCTGTTCTGGGAGCTGTCCTCATTTCAAGGGGAATCCCAATTATGATGTTTTGGGGAAGGGGGAAGCGTATAGAGATGAAGGGACAGCTGTCACCTATGATGATGTTTCCCTCCCTGCCCTCCACTCATTTAATATGGAGAAATCAAATTCCTTTAATTTGGCTAACAACTAAAAGTTTATGAGGTCAGAAGCACAACTTGCTGTGAAAGAGTGGTGTGATCTAGTACTCTGAGCACACAGGACTCTGCATACTCTCACTCCAGCTCTGCCACTGACTCTGTAGCCTTGGGCTGTTTGGCTCAGTCCCCCCTCCACGCAAAGGGGGAATAACAATACGTACCTACCTCACAGGGATGTTGTGAGAATCCACGTTGGTAAAGCCTGTTGAAGTGCTAAGTCTACCACCGGTAGTCACGAGGCGTGTGGTGGGGGTGAGCAGCACTGCCCTTTTGCTGGTTACAGTCTGAATCACTCAGCAGGAGTCCCATCGGCCTTCTCCTGCTTGGAGATCCTCCTTGATCCGAAGCAGAGGGTGTTGTCTGAGTGCCCTCTCCTCCATTGCATGACATTTTAAGCGGCTGTGAGGTGCAGGGTAGTGACAGACATGAAGTCCTACTTGACCAGGGATTTGCTACAACGTTTTCTATATCTGTGGGGTTTGTTGGTTTGGTTTTTCCATATATTGTGCTTAGAAATAAACTTTCCACTTAGGGCTGGCGGTTTGGGGTCTATTCTGTTGCATGGCAATGTATACAAGTCTTATCGTCTGTCTTACTGTGCAAATGATCCCGCAGCCCAATTTCAGAGATGGGTGTGGTCTGAGCCTTTTCATAGTGGCATAAGACTCAAAAGCCTGTCTAGACTGTTTAATATTTAAACAACACTATGAACTTGTCAATTGTATGTGTTCTGTGCAATACAAAGCATGTCATTAGCTGGCTTGATGGACAGAGGGGCTAAAGGAAGGTCAAAACTTGTTCAAAGAGCTTCATACATGTGCCAGCATGAAGCCGAAGGGCTGCCACCAGCAAAGCAAACTCGGGGAAGCCACTGGAAACTGTTTTCAGAACAGTTTACTCCAGGACAAGGTACTTCTGAGTTTATGAACTTCTAGGCTGCCAGCCTGAGAGAACAAGTGCAAATTTAGTGTGGGTGTTGGGGTTTTGAATTCTTTTTTTCTTTCCTCCCCAAAGTATTGATGGAAGAAATACTGATAAGGATCTCTTCCTTCCATAGCACAGTTCTCTCATCTCCCACAATCTCCTTGTGCCATCCCCTTTGTGCTACTATGCAGGACTTTCAAAGGTGCAAATGGAGACAGTATGCTCCTGAGACATGAAAAATAAGTTGTGTACTGGGGGATTCTAGCATAGAGAAGAGATGGGACAGAGCTATGCTACAGAAGACATCTCTTCTTCTCCGTGTCTTTTCCTCTAGTCTTGTCTGAAGGGTCCCTGAAGAGACGTTCCCTGTATTTTGTTACAAAGCTCTCAGATTGCCTTCCACTGACAAACAAAGCTTGCAGAGTTTGGCAGCTGTTTCTCCTAGTGGAGAAAATATCACTGTGGAGACCCCTCAGTTCTTGGGCTTTGTTGTCCTCCAACATTGTTTGGGGGTGGTCAGTGTGAAGGACTGTGTTCAGTCATCATCAGAAAACGTGTATATGGTCCTGCTCAATCTTGTGATTTCTGCCAGTCTCCTGATTTTCTGTCAGCTTTGACAGTTCTTTCTGGTAATGCTTTTCTGGTTATGCTCTCGAGAGTTGTTTTGCTCTGTGTCAGTTGCCAATGCTGTTCTTGCCTACTGAAAAATCAGTGCTGGCCTTTAGCTTCCACAGCTCTTCCATTCTTGCTGTCCTGTTTCTTGGTAAATACTCACTGCCAAGTTCAAACCCTCTTCCTCTGTGCCTGCAATGGATCAAGCACATGCACTAACCCAAGGGTCATCAGAGAACACAGGGACCATTAAGAGTCTGTATCAATGAGTCAAACTCTATAACCATCAGTCTGTCCTCTTTGATATAAACTTACATTGCCAATTTCAGTGCCTGCTGTCAATTGATTGCCACAGAAAAAGACAATAATGGTAGCAAAACCTATACACCCAAATAACACTTGGTTTCCAATTTAAAATGTAAGAAATGATGGGCTTCTTTCCAAGTAAATCAGGTATGTTCCCTGTTGTGGTTTCCCAAGCAAGGTGCTGAAGAGGTCCATGTCTTACCTTACCATGATGGGTGACCCAAGGAAAGAGCAAGTCAGCAGCATAGATTTTAGTCAAGAGAAGTGTTGGCTGTCCTGTTTTTACTCAGAGAAACAGCAAAATACTACTCATGCCTGCCAGGTCCCTGAGCCTTCTCAAAGTCTTTGATCTGGCAGCAGTAAAACATCAGAGCCAATGCCCATAACTGGAGGACAATCCTGAAGACTTTCCAGTTCTGAAGACCATCCTCTGCCCACAGGTTCTGGTCAGTCATTCAAGTACCCTCTCTTGTTTTCCTTGAGAGAAAAAGATTATTTTGATTAAGCAAAGCACTACTACATTTCAGTGTAGGAGGAGGCCGCACCGTCAGCACTTCCAACCTGTAGTTCATCCATCAGGATCCCTGCACATCTCCTTGTGAGAATGCGTGGCCAGAAGACCTATTCCTTCCTCTTAGTATTATATGTCAGTCAAGCACTTGGAGGGCAACAGTCAGCAGTGCAATTGCTTTAGTGACTACTGTCTGAGTATCCTAATCTCCATCATCACCTCACCTGTGACTGCTTCTTCTAATTCCTGAGTCAACAGATGCCTCATCCCTTCTGCTGTCACTAGACTACAGCCCTGAAGATCTCCTGAGCAGACACAGAATTCCTCACAGACTAGTTTTAGAGTCTTCTACATCCTTCATGTTTCCAGACGGGCAAATAGATTTCATTGATGAACAATGACTTATTTGAATCCTAGGAGGGGAAACAAGTGTAGGAGCTTATTTCATCTCTTCTTACATGTTGAAGGAGATACGGTGAAAATGCCAATTGGTTTCCCCCATTCGGCAGCAATGAACCTATGGCTCTAGGAATTACTTCCTTCAATAATGCAAGTCTGACATGCAGCAGTTACCGAAGGCAGTCTTTGATCTCACATCTATCATGTTGGATTCAAGGAGAGCAGAATCTGACAGTTCTGTGCTGTTTTCACAAACATCAAAAACTACCTTAGTTCATTATTCAAGTTACCTCCAGGTCAGTGGGTGAATTTCTCATTTGATAAAAGAATGATGTTTTCTCTTTCAGAACTGGAATTTCAAGATAAAATATATGTAAACATAAACATATATATTCATAAATGTTATCCTGAAAAGATAAAGAAGAGGGAAAAAAACCCTAAATAAACCTGAAAGAATACTTAACTGTATTGAGTAAGTCTGACAGGGGCTAAGGAGCTGCTGTGTAGAAAATGCGACATATGATTTGACTTCAGACAAAGAGAAGATGGAAGAGGGAAATGCTTTTATGCAACTTCTGGCCTATCTTTGGTTCATGCTCATTATTAATTAAAACAGAAGTATGTGGAAAATAGATGCTCAGCTCCAGCAGTGGAAAACAGACTGAAGGCCCCTCAAACTTATCTGAGCCATACTCAAACAAGCACAATGATGCAAAAGCACAAACACATGCCATCACAACTGTTTGAGAAGAGATAGATTTCTGAATGGGACAAGACAGAAATTCTTTTCCAAGTTGCATTGTCAGTATTTTTTTCCCATTTTTTTATTTTCCTTTTTTTCCCCATGCATTTTGGGAAAGAAATGGAAAAAAAAGGAAAGGAATAAAGGGAGAAAAGAAAGAAAAAAAAATAAAAAAGAAGGTTCTGATATCCAAGTCTTAAAGAATTAACAGTAGAGTACTAAGGGGAGATGCTCCTTTATATGTTACATTATGCATCATGATGTGCTTTACCAAACAGAATTAGGGCATCACATTCAGTTCTCTGATTGCTCAAAGAAAGTCTGAGTGATCAAGTCTGCTCAAGGAGCTTTTCTAGAGTGTAGCCTTCTACAGAAGACCACAGCTTCCCTCTGGATGGGATAGCCAGCTGTTTGCCTCCAGTTACACCCCTCTATGGCAGGATGAACACCTGTTGTTAGCAAGTCACCACTGGGCAGCATCTGTCAGCTTATATAGGTTTTGATATTAATAATCACAAAAATTGCACATGCCCACTGTACCCCTGCAAGTGACCTGTCTCATCCTTTTACAGCTCAGGTTAGTGAGGGAGCTGCTCTGCTCTTTGCCCTTCATCACAGGACAGATTTCCTTTAAAATCCAGCCTGGCACACTTCTCTGGGATTTCTTCCACTACACTTTACAGAGGTTCTTTTTCCTATAAGGATTAACGGACTTCTACCTAACCCACATGATATTCTTTTCCAGCTAGAAAGACAAAAATTTATGTTCTCTGATCAGCTGATCTCAGTACCTATGTTCTTACAAGATTATATTCCCACTCCCTTTTCACTGACTACTCCATAATCTTTGCCTTCCTTTGGAAAGAGGTGATTCATTGCTACTAAATGGTAAAACCTCTCTCTGAGATAGGAATGTGGACAGCCCTTCTACTCCTTGCTAACAGGCACACAAACCTTCCTCCCATCCCTCTAGACTGATGGGGCCAGCAGAACCCTTTTTCATGGAGTTTCGCTTCTTGATCCAGAAGAGCAACCACTTTCAAGCTATTTAGCTGTGGGATAATGGCATGGGGAATCTTTTGTTTCTTAGCCTCAGGGTAACTACAGCAGATGATGTACCTGAGCCAAACACACGGTTAGGACAAATCACTTTTAGATGGTGGTAAACTTGGGTGAGGTGTGCTCTTATGACAGAGGAGCAAGAATCTTCATCAGATTTATACAGCAGCAAATCAAAATGGCCTTGTCCCTCGTGTTTTTAGCTCAAACACATCAGCTCTCTGTTACAAACAAACCCTTTGTAGGCAATGCAGGCCAGGCTTGGGGAGGAAATCTTCCTCATTCCAGAAGCACAACCAGCCCATAGCTATGCATCAACCCCTTCAGGACTTTTGCTGAGCATAAGAATGGAGGTAGCAGGGATGGCAAGAACACTTCCCTGGATCTTTACCCCCAGTGGGCAGAGTCCCAGTAGGCTAATTTTGTCTCTACATGTGAGTCCCCTTTGAAATCACTCCTAAGGACTCCTTCACTACTACAGGATCTGCCCAGGACAGGAAGCAGTGTCTCTGCATGGATCCCCAAGGTCTGTTGCTGGAGTCATCATTCAGGCCTGAAAGCAAATCACTGTGTTCACTGAGGGTTGATATGAATCAGTGGTGTGTCCATGCAGAAATACTCTCTTTGAGACTTCTACAGAGATATCTGTGGGGTTGGGAGGAAGGGGGTGGTTTTGTCCAGGGCAGGAAGCATGGGGAAGAGAAAGCTGCAACTTAAGAAAAAATCAGCCCGCAAGGGAGGGGTTGACTAAGAGGAATGACCATGTCAACTGTGTTACTGTCCCATCATTCTCCTGAACCCAGAATGGAAACTTCCAAGTGCTCTTCATGAGCTTACGTTTATTAGAAAACTATTCCTGGGTGTTCAAGGTTGTTTTCTAATGAAAATATACATAATAAAAAAGCAAATGAATGACTCTTGTTAATCTTTTCCTCTCCTCTGTTAACTTTTATCACATTGTGAAACTTACCTCCTTTCTTGCTGCTTTACTTCAATAAAAACCTCTTTCTTTCTGGTCACAATTCACACAGGGCCTTATACAGTAGGCTTTCACCATCTTTCTACACATCAGAGGCCAAGACTTCACGTAAGGAGGTTTGAACAAAATGCCGTAGCTCAGCATGCATAGCACAACGTGTTAGCACTTTGACTTAGCATTTGTGGCATTAAACAGCAAAAATTTTATAGCAAACACCACTCTAAAGTTCCTGTGTAGTGCCTCCCCTTTCTGCACAAGAGAAGCTTGAGGCAACCATGGTAAGTACAGGCAAGAACTGAAAATTGGTGCTATTTTCAGAGTACCCACTCAGGTGTTCTGCATCCTTCCCAGGCATGGTACAGAACTGTCTCAACAGTGAACATCAACCTGTCTAAGCAGTGCTGGAGTCACCCTTACTCCAGGGCTTTATCTTCTACAGATTGCTGTGAGAACTCCAGGATACAAAGAATGCTCAGAGCAAGGATGCATAAAGAAAGGGAGGACTGTGGAAGCAATCACCAATGCCATGGTTGGAAGGGGATGGAAAACAGCTAGGCTAGGTCTGGAGCTCCTCTCCTGAATGCTGGGCACATGACAGCAAGCTGTACCCCAGGACATCTTTTGAGGCTACCCCTTGTTTCTGTAGTGCCCACTGAATGCCTAGAGCATCACTTTTCAAGGTGATGCTCCTAGAAGCCCAGTGCAATCAATCTCACAGCATTCCTGTCTCAGGAGGAAAGCAGGGGCAGTGTTTCACCAGCAAAAGACAGGTACAAGAAGCTCTAAAAACTCTTACTTTTGCTGAAGGATCACAGAACTTTGGATGCTTGCAAAGTGAGGATCCTTCTCTAGAGAGAGGCAGTCTGTTCTTCATCCTTTCCCTTGGAAATCAGATAAGTTCTTTTCCCCTTTCCCCTTTCCTCTCCTTTCCCTTTTCTCCTTTCTTTTCCTTTCCCCTTTCTTTTCCTTTCCCCTTTCCCCTTCCCTTTCCTTTTTCTCTTTTTTTGTTTTTATATAGATCTGTCCAAGTAAGTTTATTGAAAGACAGGGAGGGAGAATGGAACAAATGGAGAAGAAATGAGCAGACAAACAGCTGCTCAGACAAACAGCTGTGCTAATCAGAAATGGAGACAAAAAAACAGGAGAAGGGATATGACAGTGGGAGCAGGGATAGGACTGGCAGAGGGAAGGAAGATATGTGGTGTGAAGAGACTGGTGGCAACTATTGATTACTGCAGCAATAACACTGATGGTTTGGAATAAAGAGGACAAGACACACCCCAGAGGATCCTCAGGGAAAGGAAGAAGGAGCCATGAAACCCAGGCAGACTGGACTTCGAGTCCTCTCCAACCAGCCTTTCACTGAGTCCAGCACCAAAAATGGGTCTTTCACAGACTGCAGCCTGACCACCAACCTTCATGTTAGATCATGCCCCCTGATAAACAAAAGGCTGCATCACTCAGGCTGGGCAAACACAACTTACTGCACACATTACCTTACCTCTAACCCAATTACTCTGAACAAAACATATTATTCCTCGTTCAAGGTGGCCTCCAAGGGCTAGTTTTATTCTGTGCACACAGCTACATTGCTAAAAGCCGTCATGTGTCCTGCAGCTGCTCAGACCAAAACTAATTTCCTACACCAGCCAGCCAGGGCTCTGCCACATTGTAGCAGCTATAACACAATGTGGTCTTCGCCAACTCAGTGGATTTCAGAACAGGAATGCTGAAACACTGGGTTGCTCTTCGGAGATATAAGGTATTTGGTAAAACAAGAAGGCTTGAGTGATACTGCAGCCTGGATTCCCTCACACACAGACAGAAGTGTTGCCAAAACATTGGGATCTGAGCTCAAGTTGCAAAATTCACAGTAGAACTGCAAAAATCACAGACTTGAGAGTAAATAGCATTTGAGGGAAGGTGGTGGCAGGAAGATGTTTTAACCACTGGAAATATGAAACTATTTTGCCTTAGAAACAGGTGGACATTTCAAAACCTAACCTACAATGAATGTCAGGGCATCTGATATATATCTGAATATATTTACCTGAATCTTAAAGAAGAAATAACCTGGTTTGAAAATTTCAAGCAGCGAATCAGTGTCTCCCACCCAGAAGTTACTGGCCACTTCTAGAGGTGGTACAACAGCTGTGTGCTCAATGGTCAGAGGATGCCAGTCCCTGAAGAAAACGGCCAACAACTGTCTGAAATTACAGTGACAAAAATCCCAATGTAATGTAAGTCTATCAGACAACTAGTTTATTAATTTTGAATGAGAACACCTAAGGGGCTGACATAAACCTGACTGAAACCAGTAAGATTTTTCCTCAGGCTTGAATAGGAACATAAGATCAGGACTGTGCCCTTGGGGCACTTTGTGCTTCCAGCTCCTCAGTACTCAGTATTTTTCTGGTTTTACAATCCATAAGCAAAAGCACAGGAGAGTGTTAGTGAATCAATTCTGTAAGGTCAATGGAGTCAGTCTTACTGCAGGATTTCTAAAAATTACTATTTTTACCATCCACCTCCCAAAAAACCCCGCGTCTCCCAATGAATTAATAGCCATTAATCTTAAAGCATCATCTTTGCAAGAAAATTTGTGTGAATATGCACACCTACGTCCAGCCATGCTTACATGAGCACATACATGCCTGTGTGAGATGGCACTCAAACTGCTATGGACACACAGAAAATTGGTGCAAGGCAAGCCCAGGGGTGTGCAGCAGCTACACTGAGATGAATCCTGCCATGTATTGTCTTACTGCCCCACAAACTGGCATCAGCTGAAGTGGAAATGTAGTTACCCAGCATCTGCATCTGCAGGGGAAAAGAGCCTGCTCACAGGCAGTTCTGGTAGATTAGCTGAAACACTGTCAGTTCACTACCAAGATCAATTACTCATACATCTATAAACAAGGCCTCACATCCCCCAAAATAGCCATCAGTAACCCCATGCATCCTGGCAAAACACAGTCACAGAGTAGCACACCTTACAGAGAATGAGTGAAGTATTCCACCCACTCTCATTTTGAGTTTAGCTGAGAGCAACAAGGACTGCTTACTTAATGTAAGCAGTGCCCTGGTTATCTAATGCACTAAATAACAACAGACATCCATAAACTCAATTTATATACTTTTTTAATGCCCACAGCCTTTTCTAATTAGTGGATACTGTCAACTTTATTGCATCACTAAAGCCTTATCAAACTGTGGAGCAGCCTAAGGTCAGAGCATAATGGATCATTTTCAAAACTGTAACTGGAGTACAGGGAGGCTAAATCATTTCACTGGAGTCCCACTTTCACATACAATCCATATGCTTGCCTTTTCCATTCAGATAAGGTTTCTTGGTGGTGAAAGATGCCAGATCTGGAATCTTTCCATCCACACATCCACAGCACATGGAATAACCCTGGAAGCTGTATCTGTCCTCAGTCTACAGTAACCACTTCTACAAGCTGACCAATGCTTAAGACCATCTATTTCAACCTGCCTTTGTACGTATTTAACACAGGCATTTACAGCTACAACTCACCCAAATTTATACATGTAAAGGCCACTTGTCAAATTCTAAGCTGCCTTAGTAATCATCAGAGAAAAATAGGTGCCTCCTAGGAATTATTCATCCCAATTGTATTCAGCACTAAACTGCCTACACAGTTGTCTGGTATGATTTGAGATGCTTGACTGGCCTCCACTGTCTCAATTTTCAATTGACACCTATCTCTAAAGTTAGTTAAAAAGCACCCACCCCTCTTTGGCATGTAGCAGGTACCTAGCAGTCACATGAGTCATCTTTCCCCTGATTTTATTAATCAGAAGGAGAAGGTTAGGCTATTCAGGCTGAATATGAGATGTGGTCCCCAAAGCATTTGTTTCCTTGCTTATCTCACTGAAAAGGGGAGAAGAACCCTAAGGGACTAGTGAGGTTCTCCTACCATCCAGAGTCAGTATGAGACTTCACCTACCAAACCTCTTAGCCCTGCAGTTAATTGTGTTCATGGTCTATAGATTGATATGTCACTTGCAACCTGTCTCCTATTCCTAACTTCTGTTCTGAATTTGCAAAAAGCATGAAATAAGATACTGTCCAACTTTTCCTAAAAATAAAGAACCACTTTCTAGGCCAATTTAGGGCCTTTAAATTACTGTTACCTCTTGAAAATTCAAGCCTGAATTTCTAAACTCTCAGGGGAAAGCCAGCATTTTTTAAACAGCAAATTCTGCAAGGCTGTGGATAAAGCCTGGCAAAGAACTGTTCTTTGAACAGCAAGGCAGCTTAGTCCTATGTCTGTCACCATTTGTGACTCTCAGCATTACAGTGTTTCTTGCAACAGAAGCATCTTTCAGAGCTTTGGGGAATTGTTTGTTTTCTTGTTTAAGGTCTGCAGTGAGAAGGGAAAAATCCTGAGAAAACGGAAAAGGGAAGATGGAAAGAGGCTGAGTACCCCAGCAAAATGGAACGAGGACAGCCACCATAGCCAACAAGCTGGTCTGATGGAAAGCACAGCCTCATGCTAAAGGATAGCCCCTGGATTAGAAATCATCCCTCAAAATGTTTAACTAAGGCATTTGCCTGACAGCCAAAGCAAACAAGAAGAGGCATACAGAAGTGTGTGGAGGATTTAAAATGCTATTTACAAGGTTGAAGGGGATCAGGGACTCAACAAGCCAAAGTTGTTGGTGCCCATTATATTTTCCAAAATAATTGATCTATGAAAAGGAATCACTCATGACCTCACACAACAAGCAACTGATGTTTTCAGGGAGAGCTCTGCACTCAGGAGACATTCCTTGGACTGCCTTTTTCAGCTACCCAAACAGCAGTGCTCCTCTCCTATCATTTGCCTGCAGACAGTCTCCCCTTCAGGGAAGCCAAGATTTGCTATTCTTCTGCAGGGCAGGGATGGATGTCACTGGCTTCCCATCCCCACCAGCAAGTGGCCACTGGGCCTGAGCTCACAAGCACCACCAGCTATGGAGGGATCACCCATATACTGCACGTGAGCAGCATCAAAGGGGAACAGCAATCCTGTTCCCTGCTGTGGACTTGATTTGAACCCATCAAGTTACACTACAACTAAAGCCAGGAGGCATTTGCAATATTCAGAGTACAGTCTAAGCACACTGTTTCTGACCATGTGTAAAATAATCATATTACCTCTCCAGAAAAAAAATCCACTGTTGCCTTTGGCATCTGTCTCCACACTTCTTCCACACTTTTCTCTGGCTTGTGGTGATGGTGGTATTTGCTGC
This sequence comes from Calyptomena viridis, assembly GCA_013390005.1. Classification (NCBI taxonomy): domain Eukaryota; kingdom Metazoa; phylum Chordata; class Aves; order Passeriformes; family Eurylaimidae; genus Calyptomena; species Calyptomena viridis. The sequence continues at coordinate 442,606 of WEIV01023271.1, forward strand.
TGTTACTAAAATGTATGAGATTATGCAACTGTCTAACATTTTGATTCAATCAGCCAGGGGAAAAAAACCTGCTCCAAATTCTATTAATAACTAGCAGCCAGCTCCCTTCTTCCCTCCCTCCCCAAGTTCCCATAGAGGGAGGATCACAGACAGATCCCTGCAAGCACAAACGAGCAGCCTGACTGGATCAATAACATCCATGGTGCCAGGAATTTGCAATGAATTCTGGGTAATTAATCTGCCAGGGAAAGACAACCTTAATTAAGAACAGCCAAGCTGTTCTTTTTCCAAATCTTTTGATTAATAAAGCCACAATATTGGTTTGGCCGAGGATTTTGGTCTAACTTTTAATGGGTTTCGTGTTCCTAAAAAATGTTTTGAGAGCAACGATGCAGGCAGCAGTAAAGTCTTCGTGCAACAGTCAGAGAGATAAACTCTTTACTTTGACTTCTTGACACCACATTAAAGGTGAATGATCTAATTTAGGATGGCCTCAGTGCCAGGGAGAAGCACTGGCTTCACAGCTGGGTTGGACCACGGAGAGGTTGCCCTCATCCTCATACAAATAGGCCACAGCTGAGATAAAACTGCGACCTTCCCTCCACTTCTTCTCAGGACGAGCATCCAGGACAAAAGGTTTCCTCAGCAGGCCAAAGTCCCTGTTTTCACATCCCTTTCAGGCAACCCTGGAAATGCCATTGGGCAGCAAAGGCAGCTTGCCAGCACCGATATTAGGCTGCAAGCAGCTATTTGGATATGAGCAGTTGTATAGGTCACTCCAAAATTCCTGAAGCAGCTGGTGTCACAAGGCAATGAGAAATCCTCCCAGGCATCATATGATGATTTAGGAGGAGTATTGGTTATATCTCAGAAACCTAGGATTTAAGTTCTTTGTTCTTTTTTTTCTGGTTCTGCTTCAAACTCTTAATTTCATGCATGCTAAGTATCTATGGCAACACCTATCCTGGTATGCTCAGTGTGCTCAGGACCTTTTTCTGGTGCTGCTGCCAATTGGCACAGACTCAGCCAAGTCCAAACTCTTATTCCTCAGGGCAAAAAAGGCCAAAGTGTGGCCACATCCAAACTGTCTATTGCTCCTGATCTGCATTAACTCCTGAGCCCTGCTGGGTACTCTCATGGAGACAGCCTGGGCCAAAAGCATGTCAAAAGCTATGCTAACAACTTACCAAGACAAGCCTGGAAGTGTTTCCTGGGCATCCATTCATGGTGGAGGACATGTCTGAAACAACTTTGGCAGGGTACATTTAAAAAGTCCCAAGAAAGTGCTCCCAAACTGGCACGATACCCCCACAAGGATTTAGTCAGCTGTGAGCAAAGCCTTCCTGAAGCAACTTGCACATGCAGTTTTGAGGGCCTAAAAAAGTGTCTTCTTTTTATTTCTCCAAGGTAGGAAGGCTGTTTTGGTCTGTGAAACATGTGACAGTTGATCACATTTCTGTCTTAACACAGTGCAAAGAGCCAGGAGACCAGTTCAGGACAGGACATTTCTGGAGGCACTGGGTGAGTCGCAAAGAAATTCCAGAGACTTTCAAAGGCATCACTAATTTCACCAGCACTGATCATTTTTATGGGTCAAACTCTACTGACCTGTCTGAAGCCAGGGAAGACCTCTGTATTTATTGGCAAAAATTAGCATTTTCCTTAATGGTATCCTGGATAGAAGGTAATTATGGTAAAGACTGGAGAAAATAATTTAACTCCTACTATGGGGACAGCATGATGACAGCTAGATTAAAGATGTCCTTTATAAACCACCACGGAGCAAGAGAACATGATAATGCATGAGTTAATTACACCACCATTTGAGGCTGATACTACCCATCTGCTGCTTTGATTAATTAAAACTCTGATGGACAACAATGAGGCCCTTCTCAGGTCTGAAAGCAATTAATTGCCAAAGTCTTCAATAAATCTAACAGCATCACTAACTGAACTGGCAGAAGAGACCACTTTGAACAGCCCCAGAACAGAGGCAGCAGAGCATATCATGGAGTTTGAAGCATTCCCAACATGATGCATTAATCTTTTGATGCAACACCATGAGCTGGGGCCCAGCAATTTTAACTTCTTGCTTAACCTCCTTCTCTATCCCTTCTTTCTTTCTCTCAACATCAGTGAAAGGCACAGTCTCAGTAAAGGACATGAACTGCTGAGGAAATTACAGGGGCTTTCACCCTTTTTTCCTTTCTCCAGAGTCTGCAAGCTGTAATGAATGGGTTAAATTTTTGCTCTTGAGTTGCTGTTGTCCTTGGAATAGTTGTAACCAGTCCTGACAAAGCAGGATTTTGGAAACGCAATGGGGAGATGAACTCTTCCAATGCTTCCTATATTCATCATTCAAAGAATGACAAAAAGCAGCAGCAGTTGCTCAGAAAGTGGTGGCAAATTAAATTCCCCTTTGGGCACATAAAGGAAAAACTCTGAGAAACCAGACAGTCTGTGTCCTGACTTAGTCAGGAGCAAAGAGGGGGCATGAGGAACAGAATCATACAATATCCTGAGTGGGAAGGGACCCAGAATGTTCATCAAGTCCAACAAGATGAAGCTGATCAAAGGACTTTCTACTGTGAGAAATCCTAGACTCCAGAACCACTTTCCAAAGAAGGCAAAAGGGGAAAGCCCTAATGCACAACCATTTAAATGCAAAAAATGTTGTCAGTGTACTGCAGGGGAAAATGGCCACAGCCAGAGGGAAGGAATTAGTCCTTTTCATTTTTTGCCCTCTGTCTGCACTGATCATCAGTCTTGCAAACTAAGTCTGGCTGGGTCACAGTGGGATTTTGAGGGAACACAATGAAAGACCATTTTCCTTTGCACCAAACAGAGCTAGATGACACCAGACCATCTTCAAAGCCAGTGCAGCTCACATGTGTAGTTTGGAGACCTTGCAATGCAAGGTGCTGCTTTTTCAGAGAGGTGGGGGAAGAAAGCCTTTTCTTCCATTTTTATCCTACATATGCATTGTTAGTCAGTTCTTGCATTTCACCTTGAACAGTAACAACTGAGGAATTAAAGCTTCACACTACTGATCCAAGACAATGATTAATAACAATTATCAGCAGTGATTAGTTAATACGACCATAATACAACAATCCCACTGCCTGTCAATTGCAGCTATCAGCACATTGCAGCGTGACAGCTGTTCTCATTAAACACTGCCTCACTCCTGAGGACAAGAGCAGAATCCTCTTTGCAGCAGCAGCCGCAGCTGAGTGGTGCAGGCTGCAGCTTTCCATAATTTCCCATGCTGGAATAAGGCAGGAAACAGTGGGATTAGACACGCTGAAGTCAATACAGGGATCTATAATCATAGAATGGTTTGGGTTGGAAGGGACCTTAAAGATCATTTAGTTTCAATCCCCCTGACATAGGCAGAGACACCTTCCACTAGACCAGGTTGCTCAGAGCCCAATCCAACCTGCCCTTGAACACATTCAGGGATGGGGCATCCACAACTTCTCTGGGCAACTTGTTCCAGTGTATCACCACCCTCATGTTAGAAAGAAGATGATTATATTCTTAGGTGCATGGTTCTTGCTTATTGCTGGATTTTCACTTCAAAATTGAAAAGGAACCACCTATCAAAGTAAAACAGCAACAAGTAAGCAGAGGACAACAAATACTTACAGGTCTTCTGTTTTAAACTACAGTAGATGTTTCTTGAAGTGTTTCAAAAGAGTTCAGAATGGAAAGGAACTTTTAATATACAAGTAAACAACAGACCCTTTTTCCAGTTACAGAAAAAGATGAAAATAATCAAGGAAAGAAATAGATCTGAAAGGGGGATGGTAGGAAGGCACTTTCCAACAGATGCAGTGGCAGTGCAAATACTGACAACTCTTTGTCTCCATCTAAACCAAGGAGGGTGAGAGACAGATGCCACATACATACCTAGATTTCCCAGGAGAAGAATGGAAGACAAATTAGGACAGACCAGATGTTCAAGGATTAACATTATTGAAGAATAACTGAAACACACAAGGAGCTATTATTGCTCAGGTAAGCCCCAGCTGCCCCAAGGTATGTCTGTATCATGAAGAACAGAAGCATGCAGATGTGTCCTAGGCAGGTTAGCTAGGTCAGAGTCATGCCAGTATTTCTTCAGAACACCACGATCCCCTGAGCTCAAAGGGCAAGAGGAGGTTAATCTTCTGCCAGTGCATTTCAAGCCATCTTCAGGAAGCAGATAATGCAGTATGTCTCTGCAGATAAGTTGATGTGACAGATATGTACAGACATGTGCATCCACTGTGGAGTGAATCCATCACTCAACCTAAGATTTGGGTCAGATTTTTCAACTACACCTGCAATTCAACTAAAGACCACTCAACAAAAAAAACCCAGAGAGCAAGGATGTGGTGGGAATTTGGGGTTTTCATATTTTTTTACTTTTTCCCATTCCCAGTATCACACACTTATCTTATTCTCCAAAAGTCCTTTCCCTGTTGTGCAGCCCCAAAAGACTGCACATTCAGGAAAGATACCAAGAAACTGCTCTTCAAGGGCAGGGATACTTTTTTGTTCCAGTTTTAGGTTTAAGCCCATTTCACATATTGACTTCGAATGTTAAAGCCATAACTCCCTCAAAAAATCAAGTTAGAAGAAACAACTTTCAAAACAACATTAAAACCTTACAGCATATTGCAAGCAGAACCATTGTTCCAAGTTCTCTGCAGTATTTGATAAGATGGGGATGTGGATAAAACTTTAGCTTCAAATTTCTTTCTTTCTACTGTCAGTTCAAGGTAAGCCCCAATGTTATTTTTATCCACTGTATAGACCAGGTGCTACAGAAGTACTTGGTGTAACCTGCCACACTGCAAAACAAGTGTCATATTGAATTAGTGATTCTCTACTACATTTCTGCCCTGTTCATCCACAAACAGACATGTAGTAGAAGTGTAATAAAAAAATCACTTTCTAACTCCTATTTTATAAATCAATTAATACCTCCAATTACACAATGTTATTGTCATGGACAGTTAAGAGAAGGATTAATTAGACTGGCACATTAGACACTTGTTAATTGCATTCTCAGTTCTCAGTGTCAGGAGAGTCTCTCATTTGTACCTTCAAAAGCTGTAAGAGGAGGAAGAGGGGAAAACAAAAGCAACTCTTCAAGCTGTGTAGTTCTTGGCTAACCAGTTACTGCATTGTGGCTGCCTTAGTTTTATCACAGACTGATGTATGCACCTGGATATGCAGAGGGACTGACTTTATCCACAAGAATATACAAAACAAGCATCTTTCTGCTGAAGTCAATGAAATGCATTGGTATGTACACCAGCAAAAATACAATCAAAATGCAACACATCACTCCTAGCATTTTGATCTTGATCTGAGATCTGCGATCACAGATGATGTTTCAGAGTATTCACTCTTGTCTGCAGTCGAGCAGTTTGGTCCAGTTCAGCTGATAAGAGCTCAATTCATGAGACAAAAGTACCACCTAAATTTGAAGGAATTAGAGATAATAATTTTTGACTGAGGCTCTACTCTAACTTGACCTGATTTTTCCCTCACCCATGTATATGGTACATCTTTTAATATCTTCCTCTGTAACAAAATTATTACACTTTTCTCATGCCTTGACATCTCATGTATTTAACACTGTGTTTTCACAGTTCCTTCACAGGTGGCCTCTGAGTCAAATACCCCTTCTGAAGCACAGAAAGGGGAAGGATGTCTGTCCAAGAAACTGTAAAAGATGTGTTGAATGTACCAAAGGGCTCAAGAACTGCCCAGTAAGTTGCTCTCAAAGGAGCTCTGAAAGTGCATTGTCCCTCTTGCACAAAAACTGAACAAAGCAAAGGGTGTGACAGCAAGGACAGATGAGTGCATGTGCTGAGCAGCACTGAAAACTGCAGTTGAAGTGCTGCTGCTAGCTCTGCTCAGACAATTGACCTAAACTACCTCCCCTACTACAGCAAAACTTAGAGTAGAACTCATAAACCCCAATCACAAGTACCACCAATTAACTACCAGCACATAAAATATGGCTAGTAGCACAATCTAGTAACAAGATCTTTGAAATGCTTTCATATGCCTTGAGTTGCGAGGCAGAGAACAACACAACTCTGATAACACATTCCTGCATTGTGTCCTCCATCAGCCAAGCTGCAACAGACAGCAAAGCGTGCATAAACAATCTCTTGCAGTGAAGCAGTTGTGTCTGGAGCTCTCTTGCAAGCTGCCATGGAATTAAGCATAAACACATTATTAGATTCCTTTGATACTTTTGAAAATGCTCCTTTAGACATTTTAAAAAGCAATCAAGGGAGTATGTTTGCTCCATTTGGAGCAAAGATCTCAGGCAGCTGCATAAGACAGCAAACCTGCACACACTGGACTACAGCACTGTTCTGGGTTCAGCTGGGAAAGAGTTAATTTTTTTCTCAGTAACTGGTACAGTGCTGTGTTTTGGACTTAATATGAGAATAATGTTGATAACACACTGATGTCTTAGTTGTTGCTAAGTAGCACTTACCCTAAATCAAGGACATTTTCGTTTCTGATGCTCTAGCAGTGAGTACATGCACAGAAAGCCAGGAGAAAGCATGGCCAGGACAGCTGACCCAAACTGACAGAAGGGATATTCCATACCATAGTATGTCATGCTCAGTACCTAAACTGGGGGAGTTGGCCAGGAAGCACCAACTGCTTCTTGGGAACTGGCTGGGCATCGGTCAGCAGCTGGTGAGCAATTAATTGTACTGCACACATAAAGACATGACACCACCATCACTTCCACACTGGCTTTGACTTGCCCAGCTAAAGAGTGCAGAGCAAGTCCACAAGGATCTGTGGCAAGGACATGACTTGTCTCTGCCAGCCTAGAGCCCTGCCTGAGGACTGCACCTTCCCTCCTCTAACAGGCACGATTCTGTGCTGATGTTGTGAATTTACATATCTTCAGTTGTTGCTTGTAACACCGAATAGTTCACAAGCAAACTTGATGCCAACACATAAGGAAGGTTCCACAATGAGTTTTCTTAGGATACCAGACCACCACCTTGCTAATTACTAGATCAATCAAATGCAGGTGCTCTCTTAGCTGCACTACACAAATTCAGATGCAGCTCCTCTCAGGCAACACAGTGACCCCAAAAGCCCAGTGGCAGGGGCTCAAGGCCATCATTTTGCAGAGTAGGTGGAGCCAGTATCAGATGAGATGTCAGAAGCTTTTGCTTTAGGATCATGACTCTATGTTGCCTTCTCTGCAGCCTAGACTAGCTTTCGGTCTTGAAAGCATACATGGGTGATGCTCTTTCCTTCCTCATGCTGATCTACAGATCAATATGAACCTCTTTATTATCTAATTATAGCTGCAGGGGGCTCTTCGCAGCTCAAGTACATTTGTCTCCCTGTGATGTTAATACAATCAGGCGCAAAGATCACTTCATTAAAAGATCATCTATGCTCGATCTTATTTGAGCTATAAAAATCACTCCTTTGTTATACAAATTGTATGGAAAAAAGCACAAAGCTGGATGACTCGCTATAGCCCAGGGAGCAGAGTCCAGCTCCAAAGAGCAGCTGGAAGAGGAGCTGTCACTGACTAAATGCAGCATTTCCACCATGATTCAGATGGAGGATCTATCCACTGCACAGATAAATGGGCACTCTGCAATCTTGTAAGGGGAGGAAGTGAGGAGTACATTGAATGTAAGGTGCAGAGTATCTGTGGCAGAACCCAGAACAAAGTCTAGATCTCCTTTGCTGTAAAATGATGTCTTTTTTTTCTTATTTCAGTCCACCCCCTCCACCTTCCTACTACATATCCCTCCTGAAGTGCAAAATGCAGGGTTTGTTTATTTATAGCACAGTCAGATAGACACTGTCCTCAGAGAAAAGGGGCTCTTTTCTAAGTAGCTCATGGCCTAGAGGGGATGTTGTCTGCAATGGAGGCTGAGAGTGTCCCAGCAAATGCATCTCTAGATTGGTACTTCAGAGTCACCTGACATATGTAGCTTCCAGCTGTCACCAGGTAAATATTACACTTATATCAAAGAGCACATCTTCAGTGCCAAAGATTACAACTGAAGATTAACAGCCAAGAGGAATCAGGTAAAGGAAGGATTTGAATTTGAAACTCTGTTATTGCTAGAAAATGCTTTAGCCTCTTGAGTAGGACATACAATAATGGGGTAAGAGAACAGCACAACCAATTTGCCACCACTAGATTTTTTTCAGATCTAACCTATTTTTGCAGACATCATCTGAGGACACCTACCCTCAAGGCCTGTGGGTGAAGAACAGTTTCTTTGTTAATTCTGCAAGGAAATCAATGCAGCCTTGGGACACTGTAGCATGCACAGATAATATGCAGGCAGAGCACAGCCTCTGCTGCTGTGTCCCAGTCCAAATGGGACATCTTCAAAATCCTCCACAGAAACAATATTGCCCTGCCTACATTTCTACCAATATTGACCTATCTGTGTGCATATTGACCCTCTAGATTATAAATCATTCATCTGAAAAATAGGAGCAACACAATGTTCTTTTGAAAACCTCAGGATGAAAGTAAGCTATTACAGCACTCTCTGTGCCACTAAGTTATTAATAAACACACAAAGTCCTGAAATCTTTTTAGAAGATTCTCACTGAAAAAACCCTACCACCTGTACATGCTAGAAATTCAGCAGCAGGGAAACCTGAATCCTTGGTTCAGAAGTTTGGAACAGAAGTTTCTGGACACAAATTAAATACACATGCTTAAGACCAAAATAGCAGCACCATAATGCAAGTTGCTTGCACCTTATCACATTTTCAAGAACTAGTGATTGCAAGAAAACTCAGGGAGAGATAATTATAGGTCAACAAGTTGACACTGGCCTCAGAAAGCAGAAACTAGTTGTACAGCGGGGACAAAAAACTATAATGGAGCATCCTAGCACTAAAGAAAGTAAATTGGCAAGAGGTCTTCCATGCATTGGAGAAATGCTACATCCCCAAAGAATGGTGCCTTGAAGCTTCCTTGGTACCTTTTGGAGAGGTGAATTTTGAAAGCCACTAAGATAGAAGGATTTGAGGACTCATTCCAGTCCCCAAGGGTCAGAATCAGATGGCAGTTCCTTGCAACCAGTGGTTGTGATTCCCAAACCTGGAAGTGCAGCACACATTGCTGATTTCATCTGAAGGTAAGAGCTGAGAATAGAGCACAGCAGCAAAACAGGCTGAAGGGAGCTGTCAACCTAGTAACAGTAAGAGAGAAAAGCTGGACAAATGCCTGTAGCCAAGTTCAGAAGTGCTTTGTACATGCACATGGCACATGAAGGAGGCAAGGGAACGCACTAAGAAGGTGCCATGCATGAAAAGAGATAGAAAAACAAAAGTTACAGTAATTCCATGTGGGGTTCTCTCCCCAGAAAACCATCACAGCTTTGCTTTCTGCTGACTAGGAGGTGGTAATGGTTACAGCACAAACCTCCAGACCCTCAGCCTTAGACATTTGTAAACCAATCCTTGCTTCTTATCCACTAACTGTAATTTGGGATCTCTGCATTCTTATATGCAAAAGCAGTGGGATAGCAGTTGTACAAGGGGCCTAATGAGCTGATAGTACCAGATACACAGCAGAGCCATGGCAACAGTAAGGGAGGAAAGAGAAGACATGGGAGACAGCACACAAAGCCAGGCCAACTCCCAACCCAACTCTGCTAGTTCAGAGTGATGGCATTTCTCTGTCTCTTGACATCGAAGTGTTGATGTGAGTCTGGAGCTGCTCAAACACCAACTAGCAAAGCCAGTCACTCAACACATTGCCTTTCCCTTAAAATGTTACAGAGAAGTATCACCCAGTTGAAGGAGTTGCTTTGTTGTCTGTTCTGTACATGAGAGGCAAAGTATGGGAATGCACTTTGTGCCCAAAGGCCTGCTGAGCTTGGGGTGAGACTATCCCCAGGTTCTGTTAATAAATATATACATTTTATCCCAGGGTGCTAACAGACAGCAAACGAGCCTGCTAATGATCCCAGGGCACCCATAAAATAAAAAAATAAATCATACACACAGCCTATGGCACCTCATAAAGCACTCGCTTCTTGCTCCAAATTAAAACAGCATGCAAAGACAGGAGAAGGACATAACCCATTTAATTCACATCTTAAAAATTAATTTGGGGGTTGTCAGTGTTTGTTCTGTACTGCTATGAAACTGTGAGCTTGTATGGGAACATCTGACATTTGTGCACATGCATTCACATGTTCACAGACATCACCACCATAGAGGCAATCTTTCCCAAAGGAAACAAAGAAACTGAGAATCTGACTTGGGCTTGCCAAAANTGACTTGGGCTTGCCAAAAGGTTCCCATCATGTTGAACTCAGAAAAAACAACTGCAGAGGGAGTGAAGGCTGTTTACATCATCATTTTGATAAACTTTTTTCTGTGTGTTAGTCTTGTTTTGCTATAGGTGCAGCTTCACAAGGATGGCTACACAGGCACGCAGGATAACCGTGATACCCCACCCTGGATCCCCATGCATGCAACCTTGATACAGACAGGCCAGATGCATCTTTCAGGGCTTCTACAGCAATGCTGGCAGAAGTGACAAACC
>WEIV01023273.1:3446-50965 GCA_013390005.1 Calyptomena viridis
TTTTTTTTTCTTTTTATAAGTGATAACTTCGTCTACCAAATGCTTTGATACCTATGTAAACTGATTTTTATTGCTGAAAATTTGTTGTTGTTCAGTGTTAGCACCACCATCATTGTTAGCTGTTGGGGTCATTGGGACTGTGCATGCACAGAGTGTAAACAGAAATGATGTCAACTGATATCAGACAATTGGATTTTGTGATCTAACTTACACAGTTGGCCTTTTAATTTGCTCAAATACACACTGAATTAGTTATTTCTTCAAGATATATATATATCATTCCTTGTGTATCTTAAGGTATCTTATTGTATTGCTTGTATATCTTATTCATCCCAGCCTCAGTTAGAAAGGTGTAACTACAGATAGAAGTCTGTGTGTATACTTAACATCTAAATAAATGTTAGAGGCATATAGAAGGACAAATTCTTCACTGAATTCTATCCAGTAGAACAGTTTTACTGTGGAGGACTTGGGCAGCAGTTGGGCAGCACGTTAATCAGTGGACAGCCTTGGTCAGAAAGTTTCCTAAACTGTATTATTAAGTAAGTGTGCTTGGAACTATTTCATGTTGAGAGTTTGCTTGTTTTGAGTTTTATTCCATGTGTCATTAAAGGGATTATTTCTCAAAACAGAAGAATTTTTTGAAACAAGAAAAATAAAAGGGGCCTGCTTTAAAAACATACAAGAAAATTATGTTGCTAACATGTTCAGAATTTCAAAAAGTACAATTAATGTGTGGGGTCTTTAGATATGCTAACATAAAGCATGCCAACCCTTGATGTTTACAGTTGTACTTTTATTATATCATGTCCTGAATAATTCAGCTATCTCTTATTTGTTTCACAGTCCTTTCCAAGTTAGAGGCACTGTCCAATTTATATAGAGAAAAAGAAAACAATACAAAGGGCAATAATTAGCTATGAAAATTGAATTGTTAAATTCAGTTTTTGCATTCAATTATTTCTACATGCAAGAGTAGTAAGAGGAACATAGTATCTCTCATGACTTAGATTGAATCAAAGATACATTTGTAGTTATGAACAATTCTGTTCTCTGCTTCTGTTAAAAACACTTATTTTTTCTCAGAACACTAATTGTCATTTTCAAATATTGATGCTCAATTTTCAACTCATTCACCGGGAATTTAATGCCAAAGTATTTTTTAATTCATTTTAAGGCATATATCTAAAACAATTGTTTCCTTGCTTCTCTGGATTTTAGATACCACTCTACGCTGATTAAGTGATGAGTTCTGAGCATGTATAAATAAGCAGTAATCTTGTTAAAACCTGATTTATATCTTTTGCTAGCTAGGAGATCACAGTGATCCTGTCCTGCTTCCAGTAAATGAATTACTGCTGGTCTTTTACTTTTATTACAGATTGCCTGTAGCACTGGCAGTTTTAGTAAGAGAACATCTCCTGATCTTCTATGAGTGGGCTCATGCCACTGTTCCTCTAATCTCTTTTAAAAAATATTTTCTGTTCATTGGATTTTGAAGCAGTGACACTAAGGAATAAAGCTTATTGACTGTAGAAAAGAGGGAATCAGTGATACATAATAAATTGTGGAGTTGTATACTTATTAGATAGAAAACAACAAATGAGGCAGTAAATTGTCATCAGAACAAAAGGACCAGTTATCTCAAATCTTGGTTTTGACTCCATCCTTCCATTTCTTACTAACTTTCACTTCTGCACAATTCACTACTTACTCTCACTTTTCTTCTGAAAATATTTGTTTTCTGTAAGCCTTCTTTTACAGCTGCTTTGCTAAGTCCGGTTTCAGTCTGACAATTGGGAAGAGTATTTCTAAGGCACACTGGTTCAGTGGAAGTTGTCTCCATTAATCCTCCAGTCATTTGACTGGACATTGCCTCAATTGCAGTTTGTCTTTAATGCCAAGTCACACTCAAACAGTGTAAACTTTGTGTCAAAATGCTGATGTTTGTGTTTTCTTTGGCAATTTTTAGAATAGTCCTTATGAGTTTTGGTTATTGTAAATGAGGTTTCAGGAGAATGTTTTCTGAGTGAGAGCTGATCCATATGAAATAACATTTGTAAATGTAAACTTACTACTTGACATTTCTATTACCATAATCTAAAAGGCTGCAAATGGTACCTACCACTAATGAAAGCTTTCATTTCTGTATTTTAGGCTGACCAAATTTCTGGCTTTCACATAAGATCTGTTCTGTGTGTTCCAATATGGAATAACACCCACCAAATAATTGGTAAGACCTTCCTCATAGCTGCACGATTTTTGTGCTAATGTAAATTTAGTTCTATCTTTTTAATTCTTTGTTCCTTTTCTTCATTTTCCTAGCTGAATATTGTTAAGTTACGGTACCTGGGATGCATGCTAAGTATCCAAGAAGGGACGTTTTGACTTGGATACTGCATGGATTTTTTTCAGTTTTCCAGTTGTGTCACTGCTATATATTGCATTGAAACTTTAGTGAGATGAAAACAGAAATTCTAACAATACTAGTGAAAAATGTTTGATATGTTTGCTATTTTTCTTGAGTCTCCCTCTTTAGTACACAACCTGAGCAACTGTTTCTGCAGTCAAGGAAAGTGGTAATTTCCCTCTAATGATACACACAGTTGGGGGAGATTTACTGGAGGGGCTGTGGCAGCTGTTGGAGTTGCCTGTCGCAGTGGTGTTTGCTGGATCAGAGTTAGATCCCTGTGTGTTGTGGCTGTCGGTGGGAGCTGACATCAGTAGTTACTGAAGGCACTTGGTGTCATGGAGAATCTTTGAGCTCCTTTAGCAGAGGTGATGTGGGAATTAAGTCTTAAAAATGCATCTTGTTGTTTTTTGTGAAGTGTGAAATGTGCATTATCTTAAAGAAGTAGAAAGAATCTGAACCCTTGACTGTTAATGACTCTTAAAGTATTTTTCTAAGGGCATATCGTAGCTAAATGAAATAGAAATGGTTGGTTGCAGTTGAAATCAGTGTTAATTCAGTTACAGACAAGAGCTTTAAACACTTTTCAACTGGTTTAAGGAAAATGCATTTCTTCCATTGGCTCAGTAAATTAATGGAATAAGTGAAAAAGGACTTATATACCCAGGTGATGCTAAATCAACTAAGATTTTAGGAATGAAGGTACTGATTCAGCAAAATATATTGCTAGGACAACTTATGTGATTGCTGTTAGCAAACTGATCAAGTTCTTTCTCAAACAGATCTTTAGTCTTTTGTGAGAATCTTTGTGAGTAACTTTTAGATTTGCAGTATTATACTTAGTAAAGCATAACAGTTGAAAGTAAACTGAATACTGGTATCAGGACAATCAGACTTTTGCATGTTTATGTCTGTTTAATGATTTTCAGAATAAATATTTGCTGTTTTGCTTTTCAGTTTGAATTATGTATTTTACATTTTACCAATGAATAAAACATTCTGCATTGAGAATTACTGAATGACAATTATAATTCACATTAACTCTTTTAAAGGGGTGGCTCAAGTGTTGAACAGGCTTGATGGGAAATCCTTTGATGATGCTGACCAGCGACTGTTTGAGGTAAGAGGCCATTTAGTTTTTTAGCATTAACATAGTTTTCAGCAGGATTTGGTATTTCTGAGTAATGCCAGGGAGGGGGAAAGAATATGTTGTCTATATTTGCGGTTTGACATTAATTCTCAGAACTCCTCATTTAATAAGGTTGCATCCTAATTAAAACAAGTTTCTGACATCTAATCTCTCTCTTCTGGAGGCCTGTGCCTTACCTACATTCTTTAGATAACTTTTCTAAGCATGATTATTCCTCATATTTGCGAGCAATTTCTTTTAGTGATTAAGCCAGCATTCATCTTTTTGTTTGTATTATAATTGATTTATAATTGACTTTCTTTTCCTTTTTCCTTTTTTTTATTTTAGGCTTTTGTTATTTTTTGTGGCCTGGGTATCAACAACACAATTATGTATGACCAAGTGAAGAAATCCTGGGCAAAACAGTCTGTGGCTCTTGACGTATGTGCACGTTTTCATGAAACCTGTTCTTGCTCCTAAATGTCACATGTAAAGGAGGCTACTGCTTCTGAGTTTATTCTACTTAGAATAATTCTAGTTAGAATGACCTCTCTGCACCTTAAGAGTGTTGTCTTATTAAGTTAATGCTGAAGGGAAGCTTTCTCAGTGTACACTTAGCAGTAGAGCTCATGCATAGCTTAAGTAATTTTAAATCTAGATATGTCATTTGGTCCCTGTGCTTTTTACATTAGAAGGTGGGAGAATGGGATAATGGAGAATCTTGTTTCTTGGAGATACAAGTGTAGGACTTAAATATATCTCTTGCTAGAACAGTGTCAAAGCAAATGGGTGGCAGCTCAGTAAGAGCTCTGCTGTTGGTCAAGGCCAATACATGCTGCAAGGTCCTGGCATTCCAACACATCACATCTTTCTGTAAAATGCATAAAGAGGAGATAAATGGATGGAAAGCTTTCTCTTTTTTTTGTCTATTGCATTCGTAGAAATTGCTTTTCCTATTTCAGCTCTCCCCCAATCATGCTCTCTACCGGCTCCTGTGAAATAAATTGTAAAATGCAGATCATTTCAAAAAATATGATTACTTAAACTTCTATAAGCCAATTCAAAAGTACAGCTCTATTCTCATATTATCATATATCTGGAAATTGTAAACTTAATCATATTAAAAATTATCTTGGCAAGAACAAAGCTTGGAGTTTTGAGGATAGCTTTACAAATTTACTTTAGTTCTACTGAAACAATAATTAAGAATGGTTTGAATGAAATTTCAGGTCTTTTATAAAGCATTATGAAAGACTGATTAATCTTAAAAAACTTCTCTGATGAAAGGGTAACATTGCTAAGATTTCAGTATTGTTTCAAATTTCACATGAGTTAAGAAAAGAAAATAATCTAGTGACTCTTGGGGATGATTTTGTGAAGGGTTAAGAGTTGGACTTGATGATCCTTGTGGGTCCCTTCCAACCCAGCATATTCTGTGATTCTGTGACTTCTGATGTGTGTGCCCTTTACCTGTGTAGCTCTGTTGAGTTTATACAGTACCCACCATTACAATAAGAACCACAAACATAGTATTTGTCTGAATGAGATATGAATCTCTCTTCATTAAAACAAAAATCAAACCAATGAAGGGTTTTTCTTTTTGCTTTAAGGTTGAGATATTAATCTGTGTATTTGGGTTCTGTCCTGTGATGCACACAGGCACATTAAGGCTTTTTGAAGTCAGTAAGACTGTGTTAGAAAACATTCTAAGCATAAGTGGCTTTATTTATTATTCCTCTATACTTATTCATTTAGGAGGAATCGTTAAAAGCTTAACTTTTCAGGCCTCCTGCAACAGCTCTCTTCTTTGCATGTCACAGTCATGAATTAGTATAAGCCCTCATATGTCCCAGATATTTGTGCAATATGACACCTTAGAATGAATACTCCTCCTGACAAAAAAAAAAGCAGTGCCAGATATCACACTTAGATACACAGGGATGAAGGTTAACATAGAAGTTTGTTATTTGCTAGTGAAATAAAAGAAAATTAATATTTCTTGGTTTAAAATACAGCTTCTTTCTTATATCTAAAAAAGACTGATCACCATATATATTTCATATAGAGTATAGGTTTGATGAATGGCCATTATGCTTCAATGAAGAGTAATTCTTTCTATAAATGAGCAACAGTTCTTGATAATATTTGTGTAAAGTGATAGAAGATAGCAGAAAAGTACTGAACAATAGAATGATACAAGGTGAAAGACTATGAATCCATTTTGCAGTAATACAAAATTTCATTAGTATTTATGTATTTAGCTAGAATGGCAATGAATGGCACTTGAAAATGACATTGATACCAGATGTAAAATAAATCAATTTGATATATACCATAAGATTTTTATCCAGATATATTGATACAGATTTTTATATAGAGTTCTCATAAGAGTGACTAATAAATAAAAGACCAAAACATAAATAAATGATGGGGAGAGGTCGACAGCAGTATACCATGTAATTCAAAACCAGGCTAAATGCTCTTTTTATATTAAGGATACAAAATCTGCAAATGATTAAAAGATTAGAACAATAAATATTAAGGAAGACTGTAAAAATTTAGAGGTATATAATGAATGCAGATAAAGGAGAAACTTGACAAGAATTTTGGTATTAAATGTAAGGTGTCATAGCAGAAGACATAATTTCAATAAGCTTACCAATTTGCGAGAAAAGTTACAATATGGTTGGACAGAAAAATAGATACTATTTGAGAAAGGACATGATGTATTGATAAGAATAAATACATCTTGGGACTTATTGCCACAAGGTATTGCAAGTCAGAGGCCTTTGAGATACAGTTTAGGTATTTGTATGAGTAACAGAGACATTCACAGATGAAAATTATTTCAAAATGAGAAGCATATATCAAAGCTTTAGCACGTAAGCAGATCGGGTGTTGCTGTGTGGTGAGGAGGATCTGTCCTGGCTCAGTGCTCTGACTCTGTGAGCATCCTCACTGACCAGCACCTTGTCCCATGCACAGTCAGTACTGGTGGCTCTTGCACATTCTGGAGTGCTTGTTTAATGTTAATATTGTCACATAAGGATAGAATGTATTCCATAGAAATGGATGCATACTCAGAGGTAATAAGAGGTGTGCAGTGCTTTGTGCATTTTATTCGATGCTGTCATCTCCAGAACAGAATTGAAGAGAATGTCAGGTGTAGCACAGAGGTGCTGATTTACATGTAGTGATGTGGCACTAGCACAGGCATTAAAGCAAAAGACATTATTTAAAGTCTGTAAATCTACTGTTATTATTACATTAAATTCTTTCCCTTTCGATTTTAGAACTCTGGGAGAAAATGATAGGAATTCTTGTAATATTAAATTACTTACTGTCCATGATTCCCTATAAAATTCCCTGCAACATAAATGCCAAATGTATGACTGATAACCTGCAATTAGCCATTATGTGCTGTCATTCAGAACTGAATTACCACATATAAATATTAATTAAATTTGTTTTAAACATAATTGATTAGGGTGCATCAAAGAGCCCTGATAGTTCTATTTGTGAAGTGTACAAAAATGTTTTTTATCTTTTCTTCTGGGGCAGGTGTTGTCTTATCATGCAACATGTTCGAAGGCAGAAGTTGATAAATTTAAGGTAAGATTTAAGTCTTTAGTTATTTCTGAAAATATAAAAATAAATTAAAATGAACATAGATTATTTGAGAGAAAAGTTTCAGATCAAAAGCAGAAAAATCTTAATTAATTATGATTTTCAAGGGGTGTATCACATGTTAGGATGTTAAACAGGAAATGTGAAAAAAATCTTTCAAAGGATAAAGAGCTGCAGTGGTGGGTGCATGGCAACCCACCAAAATACCATTGCCCCTGCACCAGCTGCTGGAACTGCATGTCAGTGTGGTTTGGTCACCTCCTCAGCATGAGCCACCACAGGAAAGTCATACCATGTAGGAGATGAGGAAGAAACTAGAGAAAATGAGAGGAACTTGAGACTTTACGTGCTTACAGTGTGGAAGCTGTCCTGTGTTTACTAAAAAAAAGTGGAGCATCATTGACTTCCAAGATTTTGCACAGACTCAGAAGGCTGGACAGGAAGGTGAGGAATCTTCTAACTGCTGTAAGCGCCCTGGGCAGAATGTTAAAGTGATGTATTCTGAATGTAGCATTGCTAGAGACCAATAATTACATGTTCTCTCGGAATCCTGCCTTGCCATGGACTAGAAAGTAGGGGGAGCAGTGACCTTGCTCTTTCATCACTGCCAACTCTTCAGAACTGCTTTCGTGATAGACTTAATTTGGTTTTTTCTGCTTGAGGAAACACTTGTGGGGACACTTCCCTTGGCTATGAGGACACAGTGTGGTGGGTATCAGTGTTGGGCTNTGGGGACACTTCCCTCGGCCATGAGGACACAGTGTTGTAGAGGGCTCCTCAAAGCTGTTTGGGAGGCTCTTGTGGTGGGTATCAGTGTTGGGCTCCTGTACGCAAAGTGCATCAGAGACTGTAGTGAGGTCTGGGAAGGAGATCTGGGCTGTTGTGACCCTGCAATGCTGGCATTCCCTGCTGTAGCACCCTGGCACCTGTCTGGCTGAAAAATAGCTGTTGGAGGGTTATTTTGACATTTGGCTGTCGGGCTGCAACCTGCTTTCTGCACCATGGGGATGGTTGTGGTGGAAGGGGGAAGACATGGGTGACTTAGCAGAGCTGATACTGATACCTGGGCTGAGGAAGGGCAACTCTTGCCAGGTTTTTAGTTTGTAGATTGTTGCCCAAGTGATGGCTGCAACTTAAGACTGTGTTGATATCTGGTGGTGAGGGTGTAATATTCCCCCTCTGTTGTAGTTACTGGTGTAGTTATAGTGGTATATACTATTCTCCCACCATTGTAATTGCTGCTGCAGATTACTGAATTATTGCTGGAATGTGTTTGAAGATCATTCCAACACTGCAGCCAGCAGAAAATACTTTTGTGTGCATACTAAGTTGTAGTCTGTGTCTGGCAAAAAGAACACTGAACACTGTGTTGAGAGGAAAAAAAGGCATGAAGGACCATAATTTTTTTATTTTGTTTTGTATTTTCATTTGCCTTAGAATAAGCACCTGTAGTATACTTTCTATGACTGTCAGAATTCCTCCAGTATCTTTGTACATACCAGAAAGCCATATTTCTTGATTGCTGTCAGATGTTGAAGGATAATTCTCCTTCATGGTCTATGTAGTTGAAATAACAGCCTGCTATATTACTGTTTGGGCTTAGATGCTAGTGTGATAAGAAGCTATTCTGCTTGTTTTCCCAGGTGACTTCATTAATAGATGTGCCAGTCTTCAAGTTAGAAATGTCTTGTCATTATCCATTTACCTTGGAGGCATACGACTATCCATTTAATGGCTAATGATAAGGTAAAAGGAAATGAAAAGCATTTATTCCATAATAACCCTAAAAGACACGTGTTTTTACAAAGGACAGAGATGAAAAAATAAGGAATATAACCAAGCTATGCTTAAACTAAGCTATTTTTTCAGAAAAATATTCACTTGCTTATATCCAGTTGTCCCACTTTCAATTCCTGACAAAATGAGTCACAGGGAGTCTTCGTTAATGCTTCACAAATAAAAAGAACAAAAGCCCAGAGATGACCAGCATGTCTTGTGGGCCTGTGACACAGAGCTCATCCCCAGAGAGGGCCATCCATCTGTGGGATGAAATTACTCCCATCTCCCCACTTGCAGAGCTCTGGCAGCCGGTCTACCTGCTGAGGTCTCTCGAGGCATCCTACCCTGAAATCACTGCTCTTTCTCCGTTTGTTATATCGTTATATTTTGTATAAGCCCTTTGTTATATTAGGGTCATCTTCTGGACTTGACTGGCTAATAAACCATCCCTCCCTCTGGGGATGTTTGGGGCTAAAACTCTCCTCTCTCTCTTTGGTGATTTATTGGCAGATGTCAGAGGAAATGTCTGTTACAATTTACCTGATGTTCTGGTTCAGGCAGAGCAGTAACACACACACATGATAGAAACATCTAAATGAGAGTAATGCCAGTAGTTCACTATTGGCTCCTGACTGACACAAGACCCAACAGTAATTAATGACTTTGGAGTGACAATCCATCTGAGCTGACAACTTTTCAACGTATTGCCCCGAACATACTGTAACTGGACCCCAGCAACTTGGAAATAATTGCACTCCTGTAGGACAAGTTGTTTATTTCCTCTTCGTAATCTTATTTTTTATGGTCTTAATAAAATGCTTTTCCAATAATATTTTTTTTCCTGAGATCTCAAGAATATTCTGATTAAAAGTGAAAAATTGCAAGTGTATTGAAGTTTATTTTTCATCTGGCTTTTACCAGTGAATTACTTTATTGCATTATAGAAAGCCTAGCAAGACTAGTTAAAGTTGATTTTTTTACTTGAATTTTTTTTCAGCAATTTCTTACTGTTAGTGGGTGAATTCACAAATATACAAAGTCACAAAATACCTAGTATCTTTTTAGGAATTAAACATAATCACTGTGCCCAGTGATTTTTTATTCTAAACCCATCTAAGAATTAATAAAAAAAAAAAAAGAAATCCCCTTAGTAAGAAACCCTTGCAAAATTAAATACCTTTCTCCAGATGCTTGGCTGAGAAAAGGGCAAAGAACTATGGGTTGTGGAGCTGGAAAATACAGAGTAAATACACAGTGTGAAACAATGAAACATGAGTGTATGAGAATGGACCACATCATGCAATTGGCCAATCCCATATTTGGTTTCTACAATTGTCTAAAAACAAATCAGCAACATAGATTCATACTGAACATTGATAGGATTTTGCACATTTTTTAAGGGATTCCATTTCTGGTGTTACTAAAATATAGCTTTTATAAGAAAAATCTGAAAGCCAAGTTTAAAAGTGCTTATATGACTAGAAATTTTTTTATTAATGAATGTAGAATTTTTTTCTCAAAAGAGAATCTGATTATGTCAATTGTTACTGTAAAAATCAGTGTCACCAGTCCTTTTCATTATTTTCCTTGAAGCTTTGGGGATTCACTAGCACTTAGGCTCACAGGTACACATTTCTCTGGAGGGCACTGGGAGCAGGACTGGTGTGAGCTCAGACAGTGTAGGCAAGTGCTGCTCTGCTGACCTCCATGGAGCCACTCACTCAGTCTGCTGCCCATGCCCAGGGCAAGTGGGAATGGAAAATTCAAGGCCTTAACCCAATGTGAGCTTGTTTTAGTGGTAAACCCCTCAGATGCTAGACTGCAGAGATCTGGATTCAGAGCCTGAGCAAATCCCTTAATCTCTGTAGGTGATAGTCTGGCCCACGAGGAGGTGATGGGAGGTTTGCCACTGATTTCAGCAGGATGTTTGGCATTTTTAAAACCACATTAATGTTTCCTCTGCCACCTTCCCACTATTTATTCTGGGTAGCCAGTCTTTTGCAATGCATTTGCTGATAAAACATCTCTGAAAAAAAAAATTAAGATGCAGTCCTCTTGTAATGCTAGTTAAAAATGTAGGTTAAGTGAAAACTTGAGTTGTGATGGAGTAGAAAATGATTTGTTTTTCCTGAAAACATGTAGGTTTTTAAAACAGAGGAAAACATGGAAGTTTAATTTACAGAGTTTCAATAATGGGCAATGGAATCTGAATTAATGATTAATCAGAATTAATTTTCTTGTATCCATGTTTATTCTTGTATTTGAGCCTAAATATAGTCGTGTGAATATAGAAAGCCAAGATACATGAGTAAAGAACACAGATTTTTGTCCAGAACAGGATATTTATAACAAGAATTACTGACTTCTGAGACAGTAAATGAACAAGTCCTGTGACTTAACAAGCAGTCCTTCAAACACATCACCTTTAAATTTACCTAATATAGTTTCCAAAGAGAATATGTAAACACTGTCCTATTATGGGTAATATACAAGAAGCTATTTTTAAGAAGCAAACCTAATTGCACAGCTGTGAATGGTATAAACCAGATCAATATTTAATGATTATAATGCATTATTTATAGCCCTGTGAGAGATTCCCTTTTTTAGGTCAAACCCTACGCAGGAGAGATACACAGTGGAAAATAATGTATCACCTGCTTTACAGAATCTTCATTTCAAAATGTAGCATGAATAACAATTCCTGCATTTCCCAGTTTTGTAGCCTGAGGTGTGGCTGTTTAAGAACTACCTTCACATAGGGAGGCTTTTGTGTCTCTCCTGAAAACATTAATTCAACTAAAAAATTATGAAAACAGTTGAACCAAAGAAAGAGACAACTTGAGACTGCCACTGTGTATGACAATGTAAACGGTTGAATCCATGAAAAATGATGGATCTAAGTTAATTTGATACTTGGAGTGAGTTACATATGTGATTTAAAATGAACTTGTTATTCATGTCTTATGCAGTCTTAAATGCTTAACAGGGGGCAGCACAATGAAAAAAAAATTATTTTTTATACTAATTCTATCTCCAATCTCTGAAAGGATTGGGAAAGCATTCCTAGGCTATGTCAATCTCTGCTGCTATGTCATCTTTCAATTTAGAACTATTTTAGTTACTTTTATATCCTTGTAATTAAATACTTTGTAGTGGTTTATAATAATTACTTTATAGTCTTCTCCAGTAATTAAATTCAGAAAGGCAGTCTGGGCTTTGTGTTTGAGGCCATTTATGAAATATTGTCATAGAATAGGAGGTTTTTATGCATTGATGACACTCTGTTTCAATCTGTTTGGTAACCTGGGTTTGCCAAAACCCAAAGGCATGTAGTCACACTGCCAAGCCTGTATTGCAAGCCATGGTCCCAGACATGCCTATGGTGAAACACCCACAGTTCTGTAGAGAACTACAATTCTGTGTAAGTGCATGAAACTCTTCATATATTTCAGTATTTTCCAGATTGTCCTTCAAGGCTAATCACACAGACTCCTGTTTGGCTGTCACAGGAGGGTGTGAGCTTTTTCCCCAAAGCTATTCCAACTGCTCCAATTCCACTGAGAATAGAAACAATAGGAAAAAGAGTAAGGCAAAACACTGAGGGTAAACAGGGCTTAAGTGTTAATATTGAACTGTGTTCTCTTTTTCTCTTTTGAGAAAAGCACGTGATCACAAGATGTAAAACACAGTTTATTTCTCTGCTTTTCCACATCCACTGCCCACGTAAGACAAGACCTAAGACACCATGTTACGAGTTTCATAATTCATGAAATTGAGGTCTTTATTGTATTACATTACTTTGTACACTTTGACATGTGCCTATGTCTTCAGTTGTCATGGAAATATGAAGTCAGGAACACATTGCATACACTGAAAATTATTAAAAATAATAATAATAATTAAAGATAAAATACTGAGGGTTTATGCTAGTTTCTGAAATGTGAGGCTGTCACCTGTTGACTTCAGATTAGTGCTTTGTAGTTCAATTTTTTTCAATTTCAATGAATAGAGGGAATGGCATGGAGAAAAGGAGGAGGGAAAGATTTTTCATGGCCTTTTCTCATGCAATGTTTTAGATTTAGAGACATCAAATGAAATTATCAGGATTTCAATCTGATTAAAGATCTATCTTCAGCAAACATGTAGTTAAACTATCTGACCTATCACTGTAGATGTTAATAAGTTACAGTGATGAATTAACAGCAGGAAAAGGCAAATGGACACTGAAGTTCTCTGGGTCAGGAAATCTCCAAAGTGCAGTAAAGCAGAGAAGAATGCACCAAGAGAGTATGTTTTCTCAGTTCAAATAATATTCTCTGAGGCTTTTTGTTTTAATTTCTTCCATTAATTTCTTCCATGAGGTGTTTTATCAGAAAGATAATGGGATGACTTCAGTCTGTCAGAGACATGAGAGACACCTGTTCAGGAATTTTGGAGCTGTCTTGCAAGGCCAGTGTCATATTACAGTGCCTACCCTAATTCCGGGCTTAGTTCATAGAAAAAGCTAGTGGGAATTCTCAATTTGGTTTCAAAAAATTAAACATTTGGTTTTATTGAAATTTCAACATTTGTGTTGTGTTTATTGGCTTCATAGGTGGTCAAGGTGACTTTAAATTGCTGCAAAAGGTCACTGGAATGTTTCCTCTTGTGTTTCTAAAATGACCACACTTACTATTTCAGATGAAAACATGGAGCTCCCAGAGTACAATGTTCCCTTCTCTCCCGGGCAAATGAAATACGAGCTTTTCAGGATGTTGTGGAGGGGAGGCTAACAAGGAGTGCTTTGACCTGCTGACGCTCAAGCACTGAGCTGCCTTCTTGAAGGGGCCAGCCAGCCCTACTTGTTGGCTGTGGACGAGCTAAAGGGGAGCCACAGTGGTCATAAGGAAACATCCACCCACCTCTGCTTGTAGTCTAACTGGGCAAGTTCCTTGCCTTTGTGTTGTCACATCATCTGAGCAGGGCAGGGCACGTCTTCATGTTTTGGTTTCCCGTTTGCAAAGAGGGTACAGAAATATTAACACATGTGTGAAAGGTTTCAACAATTCTGCTTTCTGACTGCAGAAGAGTTATGTGGTGCAACTATGTTGCATTTTTATGATAAGCCTGCTCAAAACCAGTTTATTCCGTAGTGTAGGAGATAAATAAATCATATTTTAAAATAAATTTTTCACTTGAGGAAAAGCTCTCTGTGATTAAAGAGTTAAGGCAAAAGAAAGAAGCCTGTGGCCTGGAAGCTAGATAAAGCCCACAATTTAAAAATACATCCATGCCCAGACAATTTTTTCTGTTAATTTATGAGTTTAGCACAGGTCATTAAGTGAATTTTTCAAAGGGATAGGCTTATTTCAGCAAAGAACAGATTCTGTGCAAGGAATAGGTCTGTGGATTACATCAGGGCAAGGGCTTAAAGCAGAAGTCAATAAGGAACTTCTTGTGGAATTTTTTGAATATGCAAAGACAAAATGTATTTGTTCTGAAGTGTTTATGCCATACAGAATAATCTTTGAATACATTTACATTGTAGGTCAAAAAGAAGGGGGCCTTAAGGGTTATGATTAAAAAAAAAGGTGAATAATCAACGTTGATATTCTGACTGCAAAGTAAAGACATACAGTAACTGGAAATATTAAATAGAAAATGCCTACTTGTAAGATCAGCTACTTCATAGTTAGACCAGAGCTTAAATCTCCCAGTTAAACACCTTAACAAGCAATAAACTTCAATCAATGAAAATAATGGAAAACTAAAATATGTGCATGGTCAAAATATAGTCTTTGTACCGGTTATTTTAAAAAGTCTTTTCTCTAAAGTTGAAATAGATTTCAATTGAATTAGATAATTCAAAGAATTTCTGTTATATTTACAGCACTAAAAAAAAAACCACCAAAAAACCATTCTAAGTAATTTAAAATATTACTGACTTATTGCCTTTAATAGTGGCTGTTTTTCAGTTTCTTAGTAATTATGCACAGTAATGCAGTGGTACTTAAACAACAGACATTTTGATCACAGAAGCAATAAAACACTTATGATTATTAGGTAATCCATGCTAAAAAAAGTGTGCTGCTACTTTGTTGCTCTTTGCTGGATTTTGTTATTTACATGGGAAATTTTGTGTTTCTTGCATCTTATTTCATATGCAAAACCACAATTTGTCCAGGCCTTCAGAATGCTTAGAAAAACAAGTTAGAAATAGCAATTGTTGTGGACATAGTATTGCTCACAAGTGAAGATGAAATGATTTATTATCCAGCAGACCTATTGTCTGTCCTTCAATCTGATCGGCCATTACACTCCATAAGAATGTCTTGTCAGCTGGAAAACATCAAGGAATAAACACAGTTCACTAATGCTACACCATTTAGCCAATGACCATGCAAAAAGTGATAAGGCATAGAATATATTTAAAATACCATGCAAGCCAGAGGGATGTCTGATGAATGATTAAAAATGAAAAAAAACCCAATACTGGTCAGATAATAAAGTAGTACACTTCAGTCAGTGGCAGACTTAGGAATTTATATGTGGAAAGGTTTTCAAATTGGAAGAAAAATCTATCTAGCAAAGACTTGTGCACTTAAAGTGGACATAATAATTTTAAAAACTGAGGTACTTCAGTGAAAGGTGGTACTTTAGGAGTTTTTCACTGTGAGTTTATTGTGGTTCTTTTGCGACCAATAAGGAGCAAATTATTCCCCACACAGTTGATAGACATTCCTGGAGCTAGCCCTGTATGTGACAACTCACTGTTCTGAGACCTGCATTCCCAGACTGGTCCAGTAAGATCAGTGTACTGTTTGTTTTATCTCATGGGAGAAAAAAATGTTCCAAGAAATCTGTAAAAATGACATAATGTTTCACATTTTAAATTATTCTTTATTTATCTGTGCTTGGATTTCTTTTGTAGCCCCAGCAGACTAACAGTTAAAACTAGGAATTTTCTGGTTAAAAAAATTTGCTTTTCACCAGATGTTATTTAGATAAACACTTTCTAGTTGGCATTGATATTATAAATGTTAATTTTAAAATTAAGTAAGTTCCTTAGTAGTTGTACTGACTTTAAAACTAGGGAAAAAATATTTTTCCCTTGGCATAAACCCTACAAAAGGAAAAAAAATATTTTTCTCTGTTTATCTCTGCCTCTATACAATATTCCAGCTGCAAACAGTTGTTTATCAAAATGTTTACTGGTGTTGATTTAAACTATTAATGGCAATATTTCTATAGGCTTTTTAAAAAAATATTTTATAGGCAGAAAAATAAATGTTCCCCAGAGTAAGAAGGCAGTGTTATTTAAAGGCATTGACATTTCCAATAAGTTGACATTAGGGCTAGAACCTTTTTATAACTAAAACTCCCAAAAGTGAAGCATGGAAAATAGATGAGGGATGTTTTTCTGAGATGAATCTCTTTGGCCACTGGGTGCCATCCTTGCTCCACTGTAAGGCTGGTTGCCTAGTAGCATTTCTGTTAAGCTGTAAAATCCTGACAAAAATGTAATGTCAATGCAATTTCACACCATCATAATGTTTGTGTGTGTGTATGTGGTGGAATAAGTTATCAGCACAGGCAGCGTGTTCTTCTTGCATGAGTCACTGAGGGACTTGGGAGAAATATCCTCACTGGTTCAGCCATATTACATCCAGTTTCATACCCAGCAATTTTTAAAATTTTTTCTTTGCATTTGTCCATCAGCTGGAGAGAATGAGGTTGTGCTGAAAGAGCTGTTCCCACACAAGGTATGAGTGTCCTCCTGTGCACTATTAACTATTAGGCTCTGGGATTGTTTGAAAGAAAAAAATTACATAGATGCACACCTGTTTTCTAGATCAATGTAGGATGTATGGGCCTGTGTCGTCCAAAGAAAACATTATCTAGCATATATTATGTAAAATATATTTGTCATTGCAGTCTTCCACAGGTTATTTATTGCACTGTTTCATTGTCTGCCTAGGGAGGTTCTGCTATTGTTATAGTCTGGGAAAAATCCCAGGCAGAGTAAATATAGTTTCTAACAGAGAAATTATGTCAGTAATTCTGTGGTTTTAGTCTTTCAAATTTAAAGTGTAAACACTTTAGTTGTATGAGAAATACACTGTAGTGCATTCACCCCATCAAAATCTGCACACAGAGTATCCTGTTTGGTTGAAAGTTAGCTCAGCTAACCCTTTTTTCTGTGCTACCATGCAGCAGTGTGTGTTTTATCTCTGCAACAAACTTACTGGCACACGAAAAAACCCACCCCAAAAATAACAAAAAAACAATTTCTATTTGTGGCCCTCATAAACTCTACTGTTAAACTGATTTCAGGTATCTACTTGAGTTACCTGTACTTTCCCCAAAGGAAACCTGTTGCTGTGAGGAGTGGTAAGGAAAAGTTATAAGAAGCATAATGTATATATATATTCAAAACACGAATGACCAGAAGTATTTGTGGCTGTGTTGCAGCCTTTCACCCCTAAGTAGCGACATATGAAAGCAACTTTTGTTTAAAGAAAATTTATAAATCTAGTAATATGTAGGTAGTAAGTAAGGAGCTAAATAAATATAGGATTTAAGTGCCTATTATTTGTTATTGCTAAAAGAATGGGATCTGTACATATAATTTTTTGTCAGATAGCACATGGTGATGAGGCTGTGAGTTCTGTATGAACTAGAGCTCTGTGCTGTTGTGCAGTTGAGTGCTCAAGCTTTTTCTGCTGATGTGCTTTGTGAGATAAAGGTTGCTGTGGAGGATGTACATTCTGCTACAGGAAGAGGAGCTAGGCTCAGTGTTCAGCCTGCCCTGCAGAAGGCTCAGACAGGATAAGCCTTGCTAGACTGTAGTAAGATGAACGTCTGGGAGAAAGCTCTTTTGGGCAGTCCTGAGTGCTCCTAGGGAATTATGAGTTAAGAATAGGATGGCTGGATTTCTTTTAAACATGCAATCAGAACTTGATAAACACTGAGAAAAATACAAAGATAAAACATGCTTTAAGAATAATCACTGAAAATTTCGCTGTAGCTTTTCTGTAAATGCATGCTGTAAGGTAGAAGGTGTTGTCATTATTATTTATTGTCTACGTGACAGGATTCCGCTATAGCTGTCACTCTAGCAGGTCTGAAATAGGACTTTCTCCCCAGTGGAGCAGTAACCCACTCATACATTTGCATAACTTTCACCACCAGTCACTGTACTGCCAGCCTGATTTGTCACAGCTCCTCAGAAAGATAATTTCAGTGGCTCACAGGAACCCTGTCCAGTGCCATTGTTGTGTGCTCCTGCAGAACCACCATGGCCCCAGGGTGGCACAGGACGAGTGGTCCTGTAGGTTGGCTTGGGTGCAGTGAGTGCTGCTGGAATATCCTGGGATGGAAAAAGTAGTGCAATAGCAGTGGATGCACCTTCGTGGCACTGGTGGAGTTTTTGAGGTTCTGTTTGGGGTTTTTTCTTACTGTGTGTTCTTGCCAACACCTTGACTTTTTTCACATGCTCTCTTGCACCATGTGTCCAAGTGAGAACTGCAGGGTACAGTTTGGGCTGTTGGCCACCAAAAGAGCAAGTTCCTCCCTGTGCCTCCACATTGTGTCCTCTGTGAAAAGGACCTGTCCCTGTTCCTTCCACCCTTAATCAGGTTTTTCTTCTTCTGAGCCTTCAAGAAAGGAGCTAGAACCTTTCCTCCCTTTTCTGGGCAGGAAAAGACTATGTTCTATCCCTCTTTCCTCAGCCTCCCAAGTTTACAGGCATGAGATGGGGGCAGTCCACATTGCCCATTCTGATCTCCATCAGAGCAACAAAGCTGACTTTCTGCTACCAAAACCAAGTGAAACTCTTGTGGGAAATGGCACTCTGCATGCTTGACACTTTTGTATTACAGAGAAATACTTGCCCTAGGTTTGCTGCTTGTGTGTGTTTGAAATTGTGGGACAGAGACTGAATAGACCCTTTTGTGTGAACTTCTCATCTGCACCAATGGTCATAAAAATTCGACAGTTGCTAGCCTGCAGTATGTGACACACTGGTTATTTCCTAATCACCATAAGCCAAAAGGACGTGAACACTCCCCTGAGCGCCTCGGGAGATCATTGTGTCGAATGTGCATGCCCTGTAAAACTCCGGTCCGAGGCTGCTGTGGTTATGGACTTTGGCCTTAAGAATAATAGATGCTCAGACCATTAATTGCTTTTATTTTATGTCTCTGTTCTTTTAAAATCAAAATTTCTTGTTGCTTTTATAGGCTGCCATATATTTTGTTTCTGTGTACTAGGAAACAATTTTAGCATCAAGGATTGATTCTTAGCAACAAAAAATAACATATTTTGTGTCTTTTCTATTGTAGTTTGTAAAAGAAATTTCATATTTTTATCTCTGAAATGTATTATTCTTTGTTGATGGGTTCCAATTTCAGAAAGTGACATATTCAGACAGGATTGATTGACTGATTAGAAACATTCAATATGCTTTCTGCTTTTTAGCTATAATTCTGGGCCTATCTTTGGAAATACCATGTGTAATGCTGTAATCACATATCTTCCCTTGCCCTTTTAAAGTTAAAATTATAAGAAGACAAATCCTTTCCTCAGGCACATACAATTTTATCCCAAAAGCAGAAAGTAAATACTGTATTTTTGCTCTAAGCCCACAGAGTATGATAATAATAATTTAAAAAAAAATCCTAAATGCTGTATTTGATAGTGATATATTGCTTAGTGGTTACTTTTTTGTTCTAATAGAAGAAGCAGATTAAATAACTTTCTTAATGCCATGAAGTTTCTCTTTTAATTAAAATAAATACCATTATTCACACAAAGCAGTAGTTATGTTTGGTAAATGGTCAAACCAAATACAACTTTTTGAAACAAGACTAAATGGAACTTTCTTTGTTCCACATTTCATGTATGAATTACATGTTATGCTGTTAATTTATCAGTTGAAGATTTAGCAGTTGCACCACATTATACGTGCTTCGGCTGCTGATTTTGAAGCTGGATGCAAGAACAGCATTATTCTTTATTTACAGATGTAA
Source organism: Calyptomena viridis (assembly GCA_013390005.1). Lineage (NCBI taxonomy): Eukaryota > Metazoa > Chordata > Aves > Passeriformes > Eurylaimidae > Calyptomena > Calyptomena viridis. Next base: position 23,401 of record WEIV01023273.1, read on the forward strand.
AACTTTGACTAAAGCAAGAAATTACCTTTTCCAGCAAAAGGCTCAGACATCTACTGCAGGACTTTGAGCAGGGTTTGGGCATTTGATTTCACAATTGCAACTCTCTATTTATGTATTGGTTACTCTGGAGAGGTTTAAAATACACAAATGTTCCAGGATGTCTTTTATCCAACAACTGCTCAGATGTAAAACATTCACAGAGACTGGAACTTAGAAATAAGGAGTCATAAGGGTAGATCTGAGTGGCAGAACATGTCTATATGGCAGCATGAAGTCTCCCTATGTCATGTTTACATCCAACTGCCTTAAAGTGACTCCAAAGCCCCTCTTCCCTCTCATTCAAAGAACTGGAATTTGATGCAAGTTGTTGACCTGGCTTGAGCAGGGACATAGGACTGAGTGGTCTCAAAAGCTCCTTTCCAACCTGAATGAATCTGTGTTTCTGGACGATTTCATTAGTGATGGCTACAGCAGTGCTACTGTGCTAATCATGTTAAAAAATTATTAGAATCAAAATCAAGAGGAAGGTATACATGCACACTTTAAGTCTCTTCCACACCCACACCCCTTTACTATAAATACTGTAAAATCCACTTTAATGCCACTGTCCTGCTTCTGCTTCAGTTGGTCATTGGAAACGAGGTGCTAACTCAGGATCATGAAGGACAGAGAGATGCCATTCACAGTCTGCAGTAACAGATGGAGGCCTTTAAAAATCAGTTTGCTCTGGGTATTAAACATGCCTGAGCTGCAACATTTGATTCTTTCTGTTTTAGGAAGAGTAAATATGTCAGACTGGAATATAACAGGGTTTGGTCTTCCATGACTACAAAGAAGTGCAAAGTTTGTCCCCTACTGCTGATAACTGACTCTAGAGATACATTTTAAAACATACCTGCAGCTATAAATATAAGCAAGTATTTTAGAGGCCTTTATGTATGAAAAGAGCTCTTTACAAATAAAAATCATTGCCATCAGAAAACACTGCCTCCAAATGGCTTCATAAGATTAAGTGAGAGATAAAGAAGGCATCAGTTTTAAATATGCTTCACTTTGATGCTTTCTGTGCAGGTTTTGATGATCATCCTTTAAGGTTTTTCAGTTCCTAATCTTCTGAGAGAGATCCTAGGTGAAGAGATACTTGAAAGGGGAGACTTATTTTTTTTGTGTATGTCACATTGTCTGGAGCTCCAGTTTCACTCTAGAGTGTATGAAATATGAGGTCAGATCCTGACCCGCTATCCAAATAGTACATGGAATCTGGACTCTTAACAGTGCCCCTGGGATTTCAGATGCACACCATATTGTTGTGCTCTTCTTTTGCCACATTGGGATATATATTTCGTGGGATATCTGTATATGTGTTATATATAATCAAATTTCTTGTTACCTTTTTCCAACTGTCTGGCAGTATTTTGTAAAGAGGAAACCTTGTTAACCATTCCACATGCCATTGTAAACAAGGCTATACACAAAATGGATTACGTTCAGGGAGTGGAAGTTACTGTTACAGATAGTTCTGATATCACATAGGAAGGAAGCTGAGTATATCAAATGGCAGAATGTGCCTTTTTCTTAAATGAAGCAATACTAATATACTTATCAGTATGTTTCAAAATGCTCTCCTTGCATAATAAGCACTGATGCCTTATGCACACAGGGACTAAATCTGAAGTAAAGAGAGTTTAAGATGACAGCAAAGTAGGATTTCAGTCTGGCGTTTTTTGTTTATCTGGACTGCTTCTATAGTAGTGAACGTTTTGTGAGGTATAAAGAACTTGTGAGTTTCTTTGCATTTTATTTTATCACATTATCAAATATGGGCATGAGAGATTGTGAAGAATATGCTACTAGACAAGTTAGTGCAAAATTATTTAAGTAAGCCTTCCCTGTCAGTCTGTGAAATAACATTTTTTTCCTGTGTTCTTAGTATCAGATGTGATCAAAAACTGTTTCATATAACATGCTAAATAAGTTAATTGTGATCAAACCCCTGAGCTTAAGAAACAACTTAAGCAGTCTACCAGTGTGTGCCAGTTTGTAGGAAATCAGGACTGAATAAGAGGATTGTGGCAAGACAAGACAAAATGTAATTAGTGCCTTAAAATTGCCTTCTTTCCACTGCAGACCCAGACTGCCCCATAATCCAATTCTGCTATAGAAGATTATTATTGCAATTTCATATTTATTCCTGACATGATACAGTTTTCCCCTACATAAGGAGTTATCACCCTCTGACTATTTTTTATGCTGACAGCATGTGACCTGTCTGGAGGTCTCCACATCTAACTAGCTGAATGAGAAGATTTTTAGCTTGATACAGCTTTCACATAGTGAAACCTCGACTTTCAACTCACACAGAAAGTTTGGTTGTAAAACTGTGATCTAGGGAAATCCATGAAGTTTCTTCCATGTTTGGAAAGACTGGCACTGTAGCAAGACACCTATCATGAACTTATAGCAACTATTACACCTGCAAATTACTCAGGACAGGAAGCTTCTCCCCTTTACTTTCACCCAACTTCAGGGGATCATTCTTTTACTATTTATAACTTTAAACTGATTTAAAGTTAACATGTAAGAGGATATTTAATAGTATGCTTTGCATATGCTTTCTTACAGCAGTATTGGTCATTATGTAGGTACTTGTGTGTTGAAAGTCAGAAAACAAAGGTAGGATTAAAAGGAAAGCCATTTGCAGTAACATTAACACAGCTGAATGTAAAATCTCTGTCTTGTTCAGGAAATGTGTTTAGTAAGAACAGCAGAAGACTTCACTGTTGGTTCTGTTGATTGATTGCAATCACTTTGTTCAGCCCTTACAGTGAGAATGTTGTTAATCACTCTGTGTGTATCTGTGTGCTTATTATACTGCATTTTTCTGACATGCATTTACACAACAATACATGCTGCACAGAAGAAAAAATGAGTATAAATGAATATTAGTCCTTATTGTTATATAGTTGCATGCTAACTATATAACGAACTCGTTCTATACAGCACATTTTATACCGATGTAAGGTAAGGCTCAACCAGTCACTTGTCTCCTACCTGTTCACTTGTGCTGAGCAGGCTGTGACACAATTTACGTGATATCAAAGAGCAATGAGGCAAGGAGAATCTGTCTCCAATCTCAATTTAGTACAAAGGCTCTTTTCCTCCTTTCTGTATTCATTCCACCCTATCCCATGCACACCTGCGTATGGAGTAGTTACAGACCTTATCTTTATGGTCTCATTTGGAGGTATGACATCCTCTTTTTCAAGCTGCCTACAAGTGATGATAGTTTCCCAGTCTGGCATCTGCTGAGTTTGTACCTCATTAGGCAAGACCAGTTGCCTTCCATGTGTTCAGCCAAACTCGTGTTCTTGATTCCTTTCAAGACAAATTTTTGGTTTAGTACTGGAGTTATGGACATGTGACCAGAGGATGCACATCCAGCTTTAATTTACCATTAACTCACAGAAGAGTCATGTGAATTTTTCTCAAGGATGAAGAGCGCTGAAATTTCTTGATTTGCAGGATAAAAAGATTTCAGAGCATAATGTTCTTATTTGTTTTTAGAAAAGGGAAATTAAACTTCAAAATGTTCAAAAGGAGGCAAGCCTTTTAAGTGATTCTAAAACACTGGGGTGCTTTAAAAAATAATTTCACTGTAACTCAGAATTTTAATAACCTGCCCTTCCTCTTACTGTCATGGTACTTTTGTCCTCACTGTTTTCCTGGAAGAGAGTGTTGTTACTGCTGTTTATTTTAAGAAACCACCGGAATTTTTCCCATAGCACAGCAAAATTTCAATGGTGAATATGTTTTGATATTCTGTATTATTAATATTTTTTATATCTCTATAATTAAAAAATTAAGTTTTAATGACTGGTCTCATATAAACCTTGGACTTCTGCATTTCTAGCATAAGAAGTTGAGGATAGTCAATGCCAGGTGCAGCCAGAATATTGCTGCAACCCCACAACATATTTTTTTAACATTATTCAAATTAGTCTCTACACTCATAATTCTGTTGTTTCCTTTATTGCTGTTGTAAAGCAAATGGTTCTTTTATACAAATGTTATCTCCTGGCTATTAATTCAGCAGTTATTTTGGATTATGGCACTTCTGTTAAATTTAGGAATGTAAAACCTCATAAATATTTAAAAGTTTCAGACTGACATGGGAAGAAATTGTTTTTGACTTGTTTTTTTAATATCCTGTTGTTCAGTTTGTAATAGTTTGGAATATATTGTTATTTCTCCACTGTTAGACAAATGGAAAAACAATTTTAGTTGAGCAATTGCTTCAAATGTTTTCCCTTTAATTGTAACAGGCTGGTAGAAGTGTTGGTTTCCAGTAAAAAGTAGCAACAAAAAGATCTGTTTTCCTTTAAGAGGACAAAAAAAAGTGAAAAATTTAATCAGACTCCACTTCAAAGTTAATGAAAATGCAGCAGTAGGTTTGTAAAAATAGTGTTGATAAAACAATTTCAAGAAGTTCTACTGACAATCGGGTGCTCCTGTTTTAGAATCTTTGTTTTTTAAACTTTTCACTAAGGAACAAATGAATAAAAGGTGTATAAATATGTTTCTTCCCTCAAAGGCATTTTATAGAGATTCTCTTTCTATGCAGTGAGTGTATTCATAGAGTAAATATTAATGTGCATCTTGAGTATCCCCCAAAGCTCTGAAGAATAACTGAATGATTAAAAAGTCACAATTTTTATAAGACTGCTGAGAGTCTGGACAGCGCAGTCTCTGGGCCAGCTTTCCTGCTTCACACCAAACCATATTTTCTTTCTTTCTTTACCTCAGAAGTATATACATAGTTTTTCAGCCAAATCTTAAATGCTATTAAGGTGTAACTGCTGTTGAGATCATCTAGAAGTATTTAAAATGTTTCAATAAAAAAAGATGCTGAATTGATTCAACATGGGTTAATATGCTAGCAGACAACTAAATGTGCAGTTAAGAGAACTTACATCTCTGCCTGCATTCTCCCGAAGTTCTTCAGCTGTGTCCTGGGATGACACTTGATTTGATGGGTCTGTTGTATTTCTTATATCAGTTAAACTCACTCATGTAGTGCCATGATTTTTTGTGGTACTATTGTGCTTTACTGGGTACTGAACCAAAAAAACTTTTCTTCTAGTTAGCAAGTAAGTTAAAACCACAGTGTTAATAGTATTTTATGACAGGTTTACACCATCTTCTCTTACATTGTATAGCTAAAGCAACTTCATCTCTGCATAAAGTAATCATTGAGGTGGCACCTTCTCTTCAGCCAGAAGCAGCTTTTTACATATCAGTAATTTGTTGTAGTTAGGGTTCAGTATTTCAAAACACAAGTTTTTGAAAAGGAAGCCATAAGATGCTCACATGGAATCTGTAACCGTGAAGGTGAACTTACAGTTGCATGAACTAATTGGTATTTTATACAAGTGAGTAGTCGGATGTGCCACACCAGCTGAGTCCATGTGATTTTAACTAATTCAGCATTGTCCAGCTCATAACCTGTGGGCTGGATTTAGTCCCTTTGTGAGGCTTCTACCTGACCCATCACCTTCTCACTGCAAGAGATAGGGAACAGGTGCTCCTTCAGCAAATGTATCCTCCTCCACCTGCCCTCTCTAGGGAGACGAGTGGCAAGTCTGAAGGGGTGTAAAGAAGGGCAAGGAAGCCCATGAGAGTTGTCAGCACCTCTGCCTGGCTCATGCAGGTGTTGCCATTGGGTGAGCCACAGCACATCTGTGTGCTCCATTGTGTGCAGTAGCCAGTCTGGCACACTCATTCATATGTTTTTGTGTACTTGAGAAGCTCATTCCTCTCTTCCAAACAGAACAAAAGTCCCAGTTATATAAACAAAGCAAAATATAAGGCTTGTGCTGTTGTTATATTGATTTATTACATAATCAGCATATTGAAAATTCTTCTATTTTACTTTGGAAGTACTTCTGCTAGACATTTTTTGTATTACTCTTCATTCTATGTATGTGTAGTGAAGAGTGTAAAGCAAAGGGCACTTGTATGCTTATGATTGTAAAGGCATTTGGATGAAGAAATTCTGCAGAGCAGTATATTTACTTTGCATTTCTAAATGTAGCAATTAAAATTCCCAGCTGCTGGCTGTCCAGATGTTTCTTGCATTACACCACTGTAATTTGCATTGGAATATATTCTTACTGCAGTGGCTGTAAAGTGGTCAGCTTTTAGTCTAAATGCTTTATCTGGGCTCCAGTTGGGATAGTGAACACATTTTCTACTCATACCAGTTTCTTCTCCTTCCCACTGTTTCCACACTCTATTAGCCTGACATGTTTGTATTTCTCAGATGAAAACTTTTACTGCTCAGCATTTGAATCAAGCAGGGGATGTATTGGCAAGTCAGAACTGATGTACAGATTGTTTCTTGTAAGAGTAACACAAAAAAAAGACTGAAGTTTTGAATCAGAAATTTCCCTTTGGCATTTTCAGGCAGCAAACATCCCTCTGGTGTCAGAGCTTGGCATTGATGATATCCATTTTGACGACTTCTCGCTTGATGTGGATGCTATGATTACTGCAGCCCTGCGGATGTTCATGGAACTTGGAATGGTTCAGAAATTTAAAATTGACTATGAGGTAGCCATCTGCACTGCAGATATCTGCGGCTTTTGTTCTGGCACTGCTCTGTCCATTTGTACACATTTGGTAGCCCTGATACAAACTGTACTTTTAATTTCAGACACTGTGTAGGTGGCTTTTGACGGTTAGGAAGAATTATCGAATGGTTTTGTATCACAACTGGAGGCATGCTTTCAACGTCTGCCAGCTAATGTTTGCCATGTTAACTGTAAGTATCCAGCTTCAGACACAATCCCCTAAGAGCTTTTACTGCCCCATTGCCTTACCTGTCTAAACATTTTCCAGTATTCAATTCTTTTGTAGTTATTATGCTACTCATTTCCAATAGCAAAGCACACAGAACTTATTCAACTCAAGACAGCACATATTTGGCAAAACCTTATAGTGTTTTAGTGACAGTGATATCATAAGCACATTAAAGTGACTGAAAACAGATGGCAGTCTTGGAGTGAGCTTGTTATTATAGATCTTGATCTTACAAAATGTTTTTCTTTCGGAACTCTTTGATTTGACATTTATTTCAGACTCTTAAATTGGAATGTACAAAACCAAAGAAGATTAGAATCCCAGAGTATTTGTTATGTTGATATTTATTACCTCCTTATCCAGCTTCATGTAAACAGTTGTAGAAAGTATTGCCTTAAAACATTTCAAAATTATCTTCTAACACAGAGATCTAAGTGAATCTTGTATCTCCATTGGACACGTAGGGTTTTTATTAACATGTATTTCCATCAGTACCTGTATCTCCTTTCAGCATACAAGTAAATTCTGTTGAAAGTTCCACTGCTAGTATATTAGAACAAGTATAATTGCTGGCTCTCCCTACCCCACAGCAACCTCACTGTGTGAAATAATCCATGCTTGGCTAGTTAATTCTTGCAAATGCATCAATAAAAACCTCAGTGATCCTGGATGTTTAATATTCTGATTAATATAGCAAAAGAGAAGCAACATATCTGTGTGCACGCAGCACTTTTTGCTGTAGTTTACATTTAGGGTTTGCCTTATTTTCCAATAAAAATAAGAATTCAAGCTTTTTAAATTTTTTTCTTCATGTTCAGTTTTAATGCCTGGAGTTATCTATCGTGAACATTAACTTGGCTGTATTTGTAGCATTTGTGCGAGTATTTATTTGTCTGGGATATCACGTGCTTGCTCCCTAATTTTTGATCCACGAATGTCTGTGTTCTTGTTGCTGACTGATCTCTGTGGTGCAGTTAGCATTTGAACCCTGTTTGTAGAGGTGGAGACTCCACAGCCTGTGCCATTCCCAACACAGGTCAGTGCACTGTTATGTGGATTCAAGTTGGTCTGTGGCCTTTTTCCTGCACACAGGGCATGCATGTCTCATGCATGGGTTCCCGGCTGTCCTCCTCTGTTTGGCATTGTCAGACAGAACTTTGTGTGCCACAACTTGGTGTGTTGGGCAGGAAGCAAAGGAGTCTGATGTCCCCTAGCAGGTGGATACTGGTCTAGTGTTTGGTCCCTCCCAGCCGCGTGGGTTTGTTTCTGTGAGCATTTATGGAGGTGTAACAAAGCTGTAGCGTGCACCATGAGACAAAGGGAATGGAGGCATTCAACAAGAGAAAACAGTCACTTCTCTTTCTGGGTGTGAGGCTGTTCAGCTGAGCGCAATTTAACGTTGTTTCAGCAGGCACTTTCTGATGCTCTCTAATGGAAGCCGGTGGAATGGAATGCGTGGTATCGGTTGTTTTTAAAGTTTTACAAATTTGACATTGGTTTGGTTTTTTTTCACTTTTAGAAAAATGAAAAGCCTTTTACTGTGATGCATAAGGGCAAAGGCGGGCAGCGCCATTCTGTGTGAATTACAGTAATTTCTGCCAGACGCAGCCCGGGGTGAGCAGCCCCCCAGCCTCACCGGTGAGACCCCTAGGTGGAGCTCCGAGGCCAGGTTTGCGGCACTGCTCTTTCGCTGGGGAACGCGCTCACCAGGCATCTCCATCTCGCCTAGCAGTGCCCGCGTAGGCAGCCAGCAGGGAGAGAGCAGATCCCTGCTGCTCCAGCACCCTGCCAGGCCTCTGCTATAAACTGCTTTGACCGTGGTTCTCACAGCGGAATTTCAGGATTCTTTTAGCAGTCAGCACAGGGATGTAACTGTCTGTGCGATGTGATCTGGCATTTTCAAGCCAAGTTCATTTTATTGCCTACACTCGTGGTAATAAACTGAGCAATTCCATGAGCAGGGTTGGATGCATGTGTTCACAGCATTGGACTCGCCATGCATCCCACCCCGCTTTGCTATGGCTCTGGCTCTGGCTGAGAACAGGGTAAGTTCAGGTGTGTGATCTGTTTGGTCTGCTCTTCCTTCCAGAGACGGGAAGACTGATCTTGTTAAAAAACAAAACAAAACACACACACAAAAAAACCCCAACAACCCACAAAAGAGTCAAGAGACTAGTGATACCACAAGGCTTGCTCCTATTGTATTTGTCTTGGAGATACCATCCAAGTATGTGCCTTCTTTTTTCACTGCAAAAAGAGGAAAAATCTTCGACAAGCCCTTTGAAGGGCTTATCAGAGCCCCTCTCTGGTGGTCAAGAGGGCACTGCTTTGTGCAGTTATTGCACCTTATTTCTGATTTCTCCATGATAGTCAGCAGTATAGACTGCATCACAAAAATAAGCCAATAGGTCTATTTTAGGGCATTTTCAGGTAGGATTTACCATAGCATAGTACTGTCTAATCTGTAATGCAGTAGCCTCTAATGGCACAACCATACTGCCACTGAATGCAGAAGGAAAATTCAACTGGGTTGAATAAGCCAAAACCCAGAAATCCATAAAGTGTAAACCAGTTGTTTCACTCCTGGTGAACTCAGCATTTTGCATATCTAAAGTATGTTCCTATATATCTGAGTATGTATTTTATCTCTCCTGAACAATTATAAGCCCAGTTCTGCGAGCCATAGTTCTGTATTTCAGATGCCCAAGTATTCTGAAGACAAGCACTGCAACAAGGCTGCTCCTGCAAGTAAAGTGCATCACATAAGAGTAAACCACGGAATCAAGCCCAGGCTTCGTTATCAATGCCTTTGCCAACACAGTTCACATTGATACTTATTTCAAAGGGTGAAAATGAACATGTAAGCAATACAAAATTAAAATCCCATCTGGTGTGCTAATAACAAAACATATAGATGTGGGGCAAGGTATAATGAATGCAATTCATTTCCTCACATGAAAGAATGACCTCCATAACTCACTGGAGACTCTGCCATTCATGAGTTATGGGTCATTCCTTTTCTGGTGAAAATAAATTTTACTGCACCAGCATCTATAGCCATGTATTTTTTTTCTCTCTGTGTAAATCCAGAAAATGGGGAAATGTAATCCTCTGTTTTCTTGCATTATATTCAAAGAAGATACCCCCTTAGCATAACATTGTTTTAAATTAAGTGTTTTTTAGTAAATGACATATGCTATATTTCTTTCATATATTCACTGACTAGACTTTTCATTATATAAAATGTGGCGTTTATTTTTGAGATATTGCTACTGTTAATAAATTCCTTAATCGGCTTTCCTGCATTTGCAATACAGATTGAATCCTTGAGTTTAATCAAAGCTTGTGTTATGCTAAAGAATATTTATTGCAACATCAATTTTATATGATAAAATTTCTCTTTTAAGTTGTTTTAACTTAGCCGTGAATATTTTCTCTCGACTGAAACTTGACACATGGCATGTTGTCAGTTACAAGCCTATTTTTTAACCCCTTTTTAAAAACAGACCTTTATTATTATTTGTTATAATAATAACAATTAATAGCAGTGTTTAAGAAATAAAAAGAGAAAACACTATTTTTTGAAGGATTTCCTCTGCCTGGGTAGATGTTACTAAAATTTTTAAAAAGTAATGCCACTAGAAATCAGGAGAATCTCTTCCCTAATATTCAAGTTATTCTGCACACCAGTAGATTGTACACAAAATTAATCTTTTTTTCCTTACACTTCATCATCTTTTCTAGTGCGTAAGCTTTAAGCCATTATAAAGCTTTTGTAGCAAGTCCTGCACTTCCTCAGTTCCCAATCAAATGCATTCCTGAGCACCTGGGGGAGCTTGGCTCTCTGTACTGCCTAAGTATTAACCGAAGCCACATTTCAGACTATCTAAACAAAAGCTACTTAGAGTTGAATGCGCATTTCTTTAAATAGAACGTGTGGTCTTCAGGGTGAATAGCAGAGTTTTCAGAGTGTTGCAGCAATTGATTTGCATTTCTGAGTGGGCTGTCAGTTCATACCACTGGGGAAGAGCAACAAGTCCCACTGTATCACTTATTCCCTCTTCTTAACAGCGAGTTAAATTATGCCCCATTGAAAATCAATGGAATTTGGGATTTCTCACATGGCATTAGTCTTCAGCCTTGATTTGGTACTCCAATATAAATGTATTTTATATTTCTTGTATATAATTTCCTTTCATACGAACTAGGTCATGTGGCTAATTGAGAAGTGTCATTGGGGACTGGCACTGTGCAAAGACAAGTATTATGATTTTCCAGCTCAGCCAGTCCTTTTTATGCCCATCTGCTTCTGAAGAATTGAAGAACCAGGTTGCATCTGCCATGGGTAAGATGCCCAGCACCAATGAGGTGGTATCCCACACAGGCTCTAGCACCTCCTTCAGACAGGATCTGTTTGGGATGCTTGAGGTAGCACTACCTGACATGAGGCAGTTCAGGCAGGGAGACTGCTATGGCAAGTATTCATGAGGAGAAGTATAGTGGCAAAAAAATGTTTCTAGGATCAGCTTCCCCATTCACACAGTCATGTCTGAGCTGCTTGTAGGCAATTTCACTAATCCGTTTTCAAAAATCTCTCCCAAATTCAGGTGGGTATCTGCCACAGAAATATGACATTTGAGACATTTCGTCTTTAAATCATACCACTTGATTTCATTGTCCCAGATTAAAAAAAATCCCTTAACAGTTCATAACAGTTCCATAGAGTCTATTGTATCTGTGTTCTTTTTTAGGTCCTTTGATTTAACACCTCAGCTCTCTCAGACAGTAGGGATTGGCTAAGGTGGTCATCTCAGAATTGAAGAAATCTTTCTAAATACTTCTCTGAACAATAATTTCAAAATGGAATCGGTTTAGTTTGGGGTTTTCTTAATTTCTCTGATAGGAAAATCCAGTTCCTGTCTTAGTCTGCAGTTACTGGTGTTTGTTTTCAGCTCTTTTTGCCTTTAGTGCCTTCTGGGTAGCAGAGAAATGGCATGCTGAAATGCAACAAAGAAATAATAACAGATCACTCCAAGGATGTTATCTATTCTGCTAACCACCTAACATACAGCAGGGAATAGAATATGACAATAAAGCATTTATCTTCTCCTTACTGAAACGTTCATGGTATCAAAACAAAGTTGACTGTTGCTCGATGGACTAACATTACTTATCCTTTTTGCTACTGATAGTTACAGCTGCTATTTTTTTTTCTGCTCTCAGACCGCAGGATTTCAGGAGATTCTAACTGAAATTGAAATTTTAGCTTTGATTGTGGGATGCTTATGTCACGACCTTGACCACAGGGGAACCAACAATGCCTTCCAAGCTAAGTAAGCTTTCTAATTCTTGCTATTTTAATTTGGTTTTCTTCCACAGGAGAGCAAAAGGTGACCAGGATAAAGAATGAAGCATTAATTTCAAGCCTCCTAGGCCAAGGCCAAGTATTCTTATTCCTGTATGCAGTAAGGGACAATCCATCTTTATCATTCTCTGTTCCTTTAGGTAATTGCTGGCTTGTCCTTTGTAACAGGCTGTTGAAATGACACCACATATTGAAATGTGGTACCAAAACTTGATGTTCTTTTCAGGCTCAGCTATTATTGATTCTGGTATTCAACCCAGGAAACATCTAAACTGTCTGTCTGGGTTGTTCTTGCTGGCTGGAATGCACAATATTAAGCAAAACTTTATTCCTCTATTAAGAAGAAAAGAAAATAAGTAAAACTGAAATAAGGCTTTCACCAAATCTTCCATACCAGTATAAGCAAGCATACATAAATTAATTCCTAGCTTATGAAGTATGCAGCCATTGCCATTCTGCTGGAGCTCTGATGCATATCATCTGCAGTGGGTGGCTGGAGTAGTCAGCCTGTCACATACCTGTCAGTTCTGGAGCACACAGGGTCCCTGGGGTGTAAAAATGCCTCCTCCCTCGCCTGCCCCACATGCCAGAGCACACAGAGCCTGTTCATGCTCTGTGGGCAGGGGTGGGCTGCCTGCCTTTTGCAATGGTCAGTACCCAACAGAACACAAAGCTGGGTCTCAAAGGCAAATTCTTACATCACTGATATGAAATCTTGATCTCCAGACTGTTTTCAATTCTGAACATGAATTTTATTCTATTCAAACTTTTCATGACCTGATTTAGCAGCCCTATCTTGCATATATTTTTACTGTCCAAGCTGCTGCCATCAGGCACAGTAGGTAGAAGAGGTAGAAGCAGGTCTGTGGAAAGTTTGAGGGTGGAACTTCTTACTGTGGTGGTAAGGGAACTCCTTTGGCCAAGGTCAAATTCATTCCAAAATCTCTGTTCCCTGAGAACAGGAGGGACAACAGAAAATGTCCCCTGGCAACATCCTGGCCAAGCTGTGAACTGAACCTGTCAGACACAGAGACTCCTTCAAATACCACGTTGTTTTCTTCACTCCCTGGGTCCTCTACAGTCAGAAGATGAGACCCTGAGGCTCTCTGCTCCTGCAGTGTGCGTTTGCAGCTTTTTCTGTTCTGCATTGCTGCTTATCCTCCATTGTGATGGTCAAATGGTTGTCCAAAGGTATTTGAAAGACACACTGATGCTGTATTAGCCTATTTTGTCCTACCTTTTGCAGAAATACTCTGCTGCAATATGTATATATGCACAGGGGCAGGTTGCCTCAGTGAACATCACTCAAACTGATGTTTGTGATGTTCGCTAAGCTGCCATTTCCTGAGGTATTGGTGTTGCCATACAATCCCAATGAAACAATGACACTGTCTGGATCTTCAATCACCATAGCAAGGAAAATCAATTGCAGTGCTCAAAAGACAGAGCTTATGGTGCAAAGGTTAGCAAGCACTGCTAGATGTCTTTTTGCAGCTGAGACTTGAAGAGAATCAAAATAGACGAGACAAATGGGAAGGAAGCTCAGCTGATTGATGTTTATGTTCCTAATTTACAAAAACGAGACCTAAGATTTACATCCTGGCCATTTTAGGCTCTGATTAACTTAACCAATTATGGGCTGTAACTTTACACAACAGTATCTCTTGTGCAGAGGGATGGCTCAGTTAAAGGTGTAGGGTTTCAGCACTGGGCTGCTATCACTTATACTTGTTGTTTGACAATGGAGTACAAAGAGGAGGCTACGATTTTATGACTCCATAAAGAAACTACTGAAGACATTTAATGAAAGACAAACATTACCACACATGTATAAAACATCCCTGAAAACAGAACTTGCAGTTTCCATAACAGCAACTATGATTTATTCATCTAACCTGACATAAATTTAAGCATCATTTTTCCCTGTTTTATCTTCTGTATTCAATACTGCTGTTCTGTATGATGAAAGTTCAAGAGGTACATGATGGAGACAATATCACAGTTGTCTGAAATGGCTCTGTTATATATCCCAACATTGCATTCTCTAGAGACAATGTTTCCTGAACATACTTCTCTTTAATATAGTTGCTTCTGATAATTAAGTATCAGTATGGTGCAGTTTTATAGTACATGCTCCTAGGAGACACTTTCTGTCTCTAGCATAATCTCTTATTCTCATTTCTTTGGAAAAAAACCCCATCTTGTTGCTTTAGGCTGGGTCCCAGTAGCGAAGTAATGGTGAACAGTGACAATTATGACAATCCAGTCCCATTCTCTGCACCTCGTGATTTGCAATTTTATAATTGTATTCCATAGATTTTTGTCCTTTAAAGTTAGAAAACCCACCTGGTCTGTGCATTTTGAATCTGATTTTGCCTTAGATAATAAACATGATGAGAAAACACATTCTAAAGAGATGCTAAATTTTGCTTTTTATATTCACTGCTCCCACTTGTGGTTTTTTGTTTACCTTAGTATTCTTTTAAATGCATGATTTACATACTGACAGAACTTCAGTGCATTTGCAGTTGTTTTTTTGTTGCTGTGTTTTGGGGGTTTATTTGCCCATTGTAAACCATTGTGTTTATGTTTATTAAGAATTAAAGTAGTAGTGAAACAGCCGTCCTAGCTCAAAGACGTGTGTCTTTACTGCACAGTGGTGTGTCGATTCTCTTGCTGAGGCACTTTGAAAGTTGCATCACAAAATTTCTTGTAGTTCAAGAAAAATCTTTAGTCAGATGATGATATTTAGCAAAGTCTGGTACATAATTGCTTTTTGTCTGGCTTTCAATTAGTATTTTTGATCTTGTCAACTGTCTTAAGTGTGGTTGTTGAAATGGAGGTGAAGAGTATGGCTATATGCTTTTGTAACTAAGTTGTCTCTGAAACCTGCTTTGTAAGCAGATGAACAATATTTGTTGATTCCCCATGTTCTGTTTCAGGAGTGGATCAGCCTTAGCTCAGCTCTACGGCACCTCTGCCACCTTGGAGCATCACCATTTCAATCATGCTGTCATGATTCTCCAAAGTGAGGTACAAAAGCATTACTATTAATCTCAGTGTAAGCTGTTGGGCAGTTTCAGCTGGAGAAAGGAAATACCATGCACAGTACCTTTTTAATGCCCTCTCCTTGAGGAATTATTTATTGGTTACCACAAAGGTCACAACTAGCACAAAATTAAACAACTACAAATGCTGATCATAGAGCCCAGAGATTATATTTGTCTCAATCAGTGAGGGGCAAGGAGAACATCTCCTAATCATATTGTCAGCTTTTCTCAGTCTTTTCACATATATCCTTCTCAGTGCTTTATAGGTAGCTGAAACAAGTTCTTACCTTTCCCCACAGGTGTCGTATTCAGAATATCACAGTCATCCTTTACTGCACCAAGTTAATTTCTTTGACAGTCTTTCTGTAATCAGTATTTTTATGATGGTTTTTCATCATTATAATAAATTATTTTTAAAAATTGATATCGTGCTGTCCAAAATACATTGGATTGCTATGTATTGCTTTGCAGATACACTCCTGGACATAGTTCTTGTGTAGAATATCTTGTGTGTAACAGTTTATACAACATACACTACCCCAGAGATGTAGTGAGAAAAGTAGAAGGATGGACATGCAGTCCTTGCAAAATAGTGGATTTACACAGATAGGTTGTTACTAAATGCACTCAGTAGATACAAAACTAAAATTGGTTGCTCATGCAGCACAATCGCAGATCATATGCTGATCTGCAGTGACTTCTGAAGAGCATCTGGGAATGTCTTGTGATCACAGACAAATGGGAACAGGGTGATGGCTTTACCTCTGTGTACACTGCCAGAGAGATTTGTCATGGGACTGTGGCTTTAGTGTTCAGTTTCTTGACATTATATTTCAAAAGTAAACATAGGAAAGGAGAACACCAGCATGAGATTTAAACAGCTCAATTTGGTTAGCCCAGGCTAGCTTATCTAAAAGGTGATACTAGCAATTAAATGGCTCCTTATACTACCAGGAAAAGATATGAGAAAAAGCAGCATTTGAATGTTAAACTGACTGGTTTTCATAGGAAAAAAGGAAAGGTTTCTTATTTTAGGTTTTTTTTTCCCGAAACAAGTGACACTGTTCAACCTGGTTAACAGACAATTTGGTAAATTACCCCTGTTGTAAGAACTCCTGTTTTTTCTGGTACATTTTGCTTTATTTTCTTCTGAGTACTTTGGTTTCAAATTTTTTTTTCATAAAATAAGCTTTAGATTCTCAAAGCCTTCTCAATATGTAGCTGAAAGGAAATAATTTTATGCATGGCAAATTATTTTTTCAGTCCAACAATTAGCTTCTCTATTAAAAAATGCCATGTCTACCTCCAGATCTTGTCTCATATATGTCCTCATATCATCATGGTCATAGCAATCCTGTTGCTGGAAAATTCTTGGTTTTAAGGGCATTTTAATCTTCCTAGGCAGTAGGTGGCAGTGTATACTGAATGTGGGCAATACAGGGCTAAATACCACCAAAATAAGACTCTGTTTAGCAAGAACTTCAGTATTTCTATAGGTGATTAGAAAAAGAAAAACAACAACTGTAGTTCTTTTATTTATGTTAATATAGTTATATGTGACTATTGTCACAAAGATCACTTCTTAAGCTTACGTTTAGAATTTTCAATTAATTTTTTTCTTTCAGCTTATTTTCTCTAGGATTTCATAAAGGAATTATAGGATGTCTGTCCCTCCTCTTGTTTTCAGGAATTCAGTTACAAGAGGACCTTCCTGTTCTCAAATGCCCATATCAAATAGTTGTTTCCTTTCATTCTGGCCACAGAGCACCTTTCAAATTCTTAATCCACAATCCCTTAAAAAACAGCCAGTTGGGCTCACTAAAGGTGTTTCAACTGCATATACAGTTGTGATTCTTTAGCCTGCATGGGCAATGATTGTACACACTGTCACAGTAATGGGCAGAGTGAGAAAATGGGCTGTTTTGAATGAAAAACTGATTTAGTGTCCTTGACTGCTCTAACAGCAGTTTGTGTGCCTGCAAGCAGCAGCACAGATAAATCTATTAGGGGCACAACACAAAAGCTCCAATGCACACTTCCCCAAAACATTTAATAAGAGGAAAGATTGAGATGTATACATAGTTTTTCCTCCTAAACGAATCTGTGCAGGGTGAGAGCAAAGAGTAAATCTTTACTCGAAGGGCTATAATTTCATGAGTTTAGGAAAACATAGCAGGTACTTGATTACAATCCTCAACTCTTCCGCCTCAATGTAATCTCAGCAATACTAACATTATTATTTTTTGTAGTTTTGCCATGAATCAGAAAAGGCTTGTGTTATAGGGAAGTAGTAGACAGAAGAGTTAGAAAACCTTTTAAAAACTCATATTGATTGCTAGCCTTTTACCTCTTTTATCTCTTTCATTATAGGGTCACAACATCTTTGCTAACTTGTCCTCTAAGGACTACAGTGACCTTATGCAGCTTCTAAAGCAATCAATATTGGCAACAGACCTCACTCTGTATTTTGAGTAAGTATTGGCATTTCTTGTATTTGACAAATGAAAATTCAGAGAACTTACTCTAATGACCTATTAAATACCAATAAGGATATATAATATGAGAAATTAGTGTTTAGGTATGGGTGAAGAGATTTACTCTAATACTTAGTGTATCTTAGGCTAATAGAAATATCTCAAGTGTCCAAGTAAGTTTTGCTCTAATGTGTAACATGTCTGTATCAACCAAAAGCAAGTGAAATCCTAGGCTTATACTTCAAAGCAGTCGCAGGAATCAGTTACTGCTCAGTCCCTTAATTCTTCTGTCCCTCCTGTGATCATTTCTTCCAGCATGTAGAAAATCAACATTTGAGAAGTCTTTTCCACTGTTTCAGCATTTCTAAATGTATATGCCAAGAAATACTGTATTTAGTTACAGACCCAGTTGCAGAGGTAACAAAAGCATACAATTTGCTGCTTTGAAGACAAATTATGCCAATTTGCATCACATGATGAGAAAAGGTCTTAAAAACCTTAAGTGGAGAGAAGTACGATAGAATTTCTCTTATCTAGTTTTCTTGCTTTTCCTTGTTTGTAAATCAAATCTCTAATTTCAAGTAGGAGCTACTTTATATTTTTCCAATACTGGTAATTATTACCAAGCTCTTTCCCGTGAGAATGTGTGGGAACATCGTTGTCATTGGAGGGGTCACGGTGTCACCCTCACATCGCACATTCTCCTCTCTGGCACATGCTTGCACTTATGGGGAGAAGTGCTGTAGGATGTGCAATTTCAGTGTACTACCTTCCCAATCTTGACAATAATTCATCCTTAGGAATTTCCACAGAATATTCTGAGTTGGGTCGAACTCTTAAGTGAATGGCATATGCGGGGATCAAAGTCACAACCTTGGCATTATTAGCACCTTGTTCCAACCAACTGAGCTAACCTCAGGGTCATTTTTATTTGAGGTCCATTAGCATCCTATCCTGTACAGTGCTGGGTATCATTTAGTAATGTTTTTCCTAGGGTGACATACCTGGATTCTGCCCCTCCTGTGTACTGCTGGATGGTACCAAACTAAGTTTCCAGAAAACTTCAAGCAAAGTTTTTATTATGAAGTTGTTCAACTATCTATATCAACACTGTATCTTTAACTGTTAATTGTAAAAATACTAATTGGGATGCAGAAGTGTTTGCTTTGTCTTTCTCAGTATTTGGTTCCTGTGCCAAGGACTGTTTTAAGCAGTACGGGCAGTAGACACACTGATACTCGATGTTTCCTGCAAGTCTACTCACAGAGAAGTATTCTTAAGAAAGAACTTTAATGAGTAGTTTTGTTATAAATAACTTCTAAACATTAGTCTATGAAGGAATTTCTGCTTGCTGACATGAATATCTTGAGCAGGACACATAAACCCTTTTAAGCATACTCTTTTTGAAGCTGTTAGGATCATTTGTTATCTGTGGGGCTGGTATGACATGGTTTGCTGGCAGCTTTAAGTGAAGTGGGCATAAGTGATGGACTTAGAACAACTGCATGAGGTTCTATGAGGTGAAGTGCCATGTCTGCACTTAGGTCACGACAGCTCCAGGCAGCACTACAAGCTGGAGGAAGTGTGGCTTGAGAGCTGCTCAGCAGAAAGGGACCTGGGAGTGCTGGTCGACAGCCAGCTGAACATGTGCCAGCAGTGTGCCCAGGTGGGCAAGAAGGCCAATGGCATCTTTGGCTGTATCAAGAATAGGATGGCCAGCAAGACTAGGGAAGTGATTGTCCCTCTGTACGCGGCACTGGGGAGGCCACACCTTGAGTACTGTGTTCAGTTTTGGGCCTCTCACTAAAACAAAGACATTGAGGTGCTGGAGTGTGTCCAAAGAAGGGCAACGGAGCTGGTGAAAGGTCTAGAAAACATGTCTTATGAGGATTGAACTGGAAAGGGAGCTGGAGGTATTTAGTCTGGAGAACAGAAGGCTCCAGGGGGATTTCATTATTCCCTATAATTACCAGAAAGGAGGTTGTAGTGAGATGAGGGTCAGTCTTTCTGCTATGTCTCAAGTGAAAGAATGAGAGGAGATAGTCTTAGATTGCACCAAGAAAGGTTCAGATTAGATATTGATTTTTTTTTTTTTTACTGAAAGAGGGGTTAGACATTGAAATAAGTTGTCCAGGGAGGGGGTGACATCACCATCCCTTGGAAGTGTTCAAGATGTGTCTTGATATGGCACTTGGGTATATGGTTTACGGGTGATTATGGTGGTGTTGGGTTGACAGTTGGACTAGATGATCTCAAAGGTCTCTTCCAACCTTGATGATACTGTAATTCTGTGAGATACAAGGATCACAGACATCTGCCAGTACAGGTTCTCCTCTCTCGCCATAAATAACAAGTGCTGAAGAAATGTTTTGTGCTGTCAAGGAACAGATGAATGGCAGGGACTGAGAGGGCAGCTGCACTGGTACAGCTCCATGTACTCCCCCTGGCCGATTCCCTGCAACCCCTGAAAGAGACAGAGAGGGCCCATGACAGTGCCTTGGGATGGAACTCTGTTCACACCCAGACATGATGGAGCTCTCTTCTCTGACTGCCTTAGGCTGAAAAAATACATGGTTAGGTTGTCTTTCTAGCTTTAATACAGAGAAATAATGTCCAAAAGAGACATAAGCCAAATTTCAAGATTAGTCTTCCTTACTTGCATAATTGATTTTTATGTGCTACATGAATCAAAAGACATTTGGCAAATGAGGCCTGTTTACTCAAAAGTCTGTTTTTCCTCTTGTGTTATTATGATTCATTAATAAGTGGTAGTTATGTGACTTTACTTCCAGAAATGCCTGAAAATCATTCTCTGGAAATCTTGGTAGTTTAGTGGCTTTGCTTCTTAAAGCCACCCTATGTGAACAGATAATTCTACACAAGTACCTAACTTGGTTTTTTTCAGTTTGCCTCTTCAATATTTTTGAGGAGAAGGAATTTCTCATATTTGATTGCCTAAACCTAATAATCACAAACTCCATCTAGCAAAACAGCAACAAAACTCCAGGCAGAGCAAGGCTCTATGACCTTCTCAAGGCACTACATTTGTACAAGCAAACAAGAAGATGACTTTCAGTGAAAGACCAGATGGAAAATATAGTTGATTTTAGTAGATAAAATCTAATAAATTCTAGATAATGATACATGTAGGTAATACATGAAGCAAAAGCATGGAACCAAAATGAGGTTTATGGAAATTCACTCAAATGATACCTTGAACCTCTGGACTGTAGAGCAACTGGATTTGTCATATATAGCAAGACAACCTTCTGTTTCGGACAAAATATGACCAGAGCCAATGTTGGTCAAAGACACTATAAAGTTGTTGTAATTCAGTTTATTTCTGAAGTCCTGCCACATTGTGTTTGCTTATTAATAGCAAACCTCATAATTTTGGATATCATACATAAGAAACAGTAGGCAACACTAAACTGTTTCTTTATATATACATGGCTGCTTTCCTCAGATTGACTCCTTTCTACACTAGAAATTCTCTGTGGAGCTTGACTACTACTTCCATAGCCATGTAAATGGATTTCAAAGAAAATTCTTAAAGTTTTCAGCTTAACATGAGGCCTCAAGACTCACATTTTCATTTACTGTTTAGGGATCTCTGAATTTTAAATTTGAATATTTGAGGTTTCTGGGATGTCATCTTCCTGAGCCATCAGCTTTAAACATTCTTACCTGGTTTTTGTCCACTAACTTACTAATTGCTCAGAATATCCAATACTTCAAAATTAAATCATTACCAAATTTTACATTGTTACACTGGGCACCGAAACACAAGATGCAAAAATCCACTGCTCGCTCTCTTAATAGAGTAAGTAGTTGTTGATGCTCAGTATAGTGTTGATCTGCTCAGGGTTAGGCTGGTCTAAGGTTTATGTGACGACTACTCTTGGCCATTAAAATTTTCATTGTTAAAATGTTTATTTCTATAGGGACCACAACGCATGAAGCTTTGTGTGAGAGAACTGAATTTTGTTTTCTGCATGTGTGACTTTGCATTGTCCTAGCAAATTTTGTAACCTGAAACCCTTTTATATCTCATTTTCTGAAGCATAAAGGATTAGATATCATAATGCAGTCCTTATATCTCCCTGTTCTAATTGCTGTCATGAAATCCATTATAGAAAGGCCCTATAGTAGGAGTGACTGGTCATATAACCATGACAGTCAGGGCCCAGAAAAATGCAACATGCCCCATGTAACATTCTATCCACTCATCAAAGGTAGTGTTCCTTCAAGTGTGCATCTCCTTGTGTGCAAAATCTGTACTGTCTGCCATCAGATCGTGCTTTCAATAATAGCTGTTCAATCTTTCAGTCTAGTTGAAGTAAATGTAGAAGATATAAAACTTTGCAAACTCTCTCGTGTTGAGGAATCTTAACTATAGTTCCACTTGACAAAGAGAGCACAGTGTCATATGAGAGGGGGCACTGGACTGTCACTCAGAACACAGGTGTTTGCTTTCCAGCTTTGATGCTCATATGTTGTGTCACTGTGGGCAAGTTGCTCCATGTGTTTGTACCTCACCTTCTGCTATGGCTTGGGGAGGATGTATTACATATTGTAATCACATTGCATGCAGTAAGAGCTGCAGTGAGTCTCAGTGCCATAAAAGGTTAGAGGCGATAATGAGTCAGAACTTTGAATCTTAAAGGCAACAGTCAAGCATTAGCATGTTCTGTCCATCTCGTGTTGTCTATCTTTGAGGACAAGAGGAAGATATTCCAGAAGACCAAGTATGGGACCAAGCAGGGAGATGTAGTTTCTAGTCAACGAGAACTACAAATTCAAAACAACTGCAGCTCCTGTGCATCTCTGTTCTTTTCTGTGTGCTGGAAAAAAACAGGAATTGCACATCTCTAAAAAACCCTTTAGGATATAGACATAAAAATCATTTTTACAAGGACAAATAAAGAGAAGCATGTGTATATTTCAGGGGTGTTTCTATTGTCTGTCTGTCCACTGCTGTAGGTGAACATTTCATGCTTCCATGGAAGATTGAACATTTCAGTGCCATTAATTTCCTTATCTGTGGAGACCATAAATACAATATTGCTTTTACCAGGCAACTCTGACATTGATAACAGACATTTATAGAACATGTTCAGAAATTAGTATGTTTCGCTTAAATGGACTGTCAGTGTAACGACTTTAACAATAATACATGAGGTGCAGTGATTTTGTATCATGCAGAGAACTGTGTTCTTACTGCATTCCTGCCCTGGAAGTGTCTTGTTTCCTTCTCTGATAATCTGTTTTCTTGCAGGAGAAGGACCAAGTTTTTTGAACTTGTCAGTGAAGGTGGTTATGATTGGAATGTGAAAAACCACCGAGAAATATTTCGGTGAGCACTACTATTTCTTGCTTTCTGGTTATTTCAAAACGTAGCCATATTTATTGAAGGAATTTCATATACTATGGAGTGAAGGCTTAGAATAACAAGAGAAGGTAACTTGTTTTAAAAATATGATCCATTATATGAAATATATGGTATGATTTCTAAACATTAGCAAACAGCTGTGATTAATCAACGTGACTTCATCTTCATTCTTATTTCTGAAAAAACACTCTGTCATGTTTTCTTCCCTTTCTCCCAGCCTCACCAGTTACTGTTCAGCCCTTCTGCTCTTTTTCCGGAAAGCATCAATATTCTGCCTTAGGATACAAAGATCTTTCTTGTCTGTTTCCCCATTCCCTCCTCCTCTCAGCTGTTTTCTTTCACTGGCCATGCTTTTCTCTGCTCTTGCAGTCTGTACCTGGGAATTTGCACATACAGAGTACTCTTCTAGCCCTCAGGAATGCCCGGAGTGTGCATCCTATTGAAAACCTCAGGCTTTGTGGGTGATTTGAGTACATTGCACTTTTTTTAGACCATAAAATGTGTGTATTTGTGTATGCATGCCTAATTATGTCTCATCTGAAATTTCATTAAGATTCTGTTTTCTTTTGGTCTTTTCACCAATATATTGGCCATTTTCTATTTTCCATACCATTTCACCCATTCCTAATTTTAGATTCAGGCAATATATTCGATGCTTCATTTTCAGTGCCCTTGTTCTTCATTTAAACTTTCTTAGACTTTTATCTGCATCATGTACTGTACATAAACGCTTTCTACAGCTGAATGGTTTCTTTCTCCTAATGCATATAAAACATGGTTGTAGCTAGGTATTAAACTACAGTGGAACCATATAGCTCATAGTAAATCTTAAATTTTTATTGTAGATGAGCAGTAGAAACTGCTTAAACAGTGTCTGGGATGCCTCCTGTGATTACAGGCTCTCTTGCTACAGCAGTCACTTATAAATAGGGGTATAAATTAATCCAGTTGCAGGTGTTATTATGTAATAATACCCTTACTTATATCATGTGAAGCACATGCTTTCTAATATATTATAGATATTAATATAAGTAGTGTTAGAAGTATTGCAATATTAGCAGTTACTCCCTTGCAATATAATTTCTTTTCTAGTGTGCAGTGCACAATACCAAAATTCATCATCTTATGACCTGCAACACATTAGGCTTCTGAGGCACAATTGTGATGTAAAAGCCATGCTGATGGCTGAGATTTCAAACATGTCATTCTTTTCTGGAGGAAAAGAAGGTGCCAGGGCTGACATTTTATATACGTATTATTTATTTATGCATCCAGAGCACAGTTGTTTAGAAATCCAACAAAGGTTGATTCAGCTTGTATTGTTCATTTCTGTTTTTCAGATCAATGCTAATGACAGCCTGTGACCTTGGAGCTGTGACCAAACCGTGGGAGATTTCAAGACAGGCAAGTCATGATTAATAGCAGGGCTGGGAGAAGGCGGGACTGGCGGGACAATATTCCCAGGGCCCTGGCTTGCAAGGGACCAAAACTGGAATCAATTTACAGCAGTATTAATGGTACAAAAAAAATAGCATGGAGTTTCTGCAAAGAACGGTTTATTGCATAATCTTTGCCTGGATACATGCTGGTGTGTACATCTGGCTTTACAACCTCTCCTCTTATTAACCTTTTAAATCCAGATCAAAAAATGGATGGATTAAACAAAAAAGGCATTAGCCACATGCAGCTGTGCTTACTTGTTTTATGCCAAAATTTTCATTAACAGTGGCAGAATCTTCCCTAAATCAAAAATACCAACAGATGAGCTGCAAGCTTTGATGCACATAAAATCTTTAGTACATATGATAAGAGAACTGTGTTAATTTTCTTAACAATGTTGAAAAAACTGCAAGTGTAGTATAGAGCTTTCTCTTTATAGAGATACCCTGTACACAGAAACAAACAAACAAGCAAACAAAAAATTCATGCTGCCGAGTGGGTTCTTTAGAAATATATGTATAACGTGTCCAGCGTTGGGAAACAAGTACAGTATGAGAAAGCAACGTGTCCCAAAAGTCTTGTCCTTTTCTCCATGATTTTCCCTCTCCTAGGCATCCTTCCCTACTCATCCTTAATGTTTCCAGTATCCATGCTAATCATCCTCTGTCCTTTATTGAGGTCCAGAATAAGCTAGTAGAAGACAGACTTTGTAGAGTTCTGCAGAGATTTACAGCATCAAGAAGCAAATAGAAAATATACCAGTGCACCTAGGTGTAGGTGTGCACCTGGGTGTGTGTACACACCTGGAGGGAGTTTGGTGTAATGGCAAAGTAATAGTTATGAAGTTGGGGTGATAACTAATGGTGCAGGAGCAGCTGGATTTCTTGGAGAAGGGCAAGGAAGTAACAGAAGCTGAAAGAGCTCTATAAAAGTTACATGCACATAAAGTGAGTAAAAAAAGTGTTTTTGGGGGGAGGGCTCCAGCTCAAAGTTTTTGCAGGTGAGTCTCTTTTGCTTTTAAAAGCAGACCATGACAACAGTTCTTCTAAGGCAGTTGCTCTACTTGGTCAGAATATGGTCACCTTTCATGGAAATCAGGAAAGCTGCTTCTATCCTGCAGTGGGAAAATGAGTCACAAGATTTTTCAGTGCCAGCTGGCCACAGCAGCAGTGTGTGCAGTCCCTCCTCATTTTTCCTCCTTAACACTTCTGCATTTTCTTTGATAGCCAAAATATCAGGTAGGGGCTGCTTTCCATACTGTCAGTCTTTGTGCTGTGGTGCTGAATTAGTGCTGAAGTCTCTGAAAAATGGGGATTTCTAAGCTTATCACTTTTGAGGTCTGAGTGTGAAAATTCCCCCGCAACCTAGTGTANGCCAAAAAGAAAAAAAAACTTGAAAAATGAGGGAGGAGAACAGGATCAGAATAGCACTGAGAGATAGGCGTGATACTATGTCTTGACTTTTTTATACAATGCACTTGGCAAACCCTTAATTGCTGCTAAATCATTAAATTATTCCTCTATCTAGAATATTGATCCAGAATTTGATTAATGCACTGGGATTACATACATTATAAAGTTCCAAACTATGATAGTCTGGCTCAAGATTTAAGAGTACTTTATAACATCACTTCACCTACTTCCAATTTATATTGGTACTCCTTATTTCAATGATAACAAGCTTAGGATTTGTGAATGTTACCTACCTTGCTAGAACAAGAAATTTTGAAGTGTAGGTTCTCTGCTTATTTTACCCTCTCATGCCTTAGTGTTATGAAATAATAGAAAACAATACGCAGGCATGACAGGAGCTATAGGATGTGAATGCCATCTTCAGTAGATTGGTTTCTAGTTTTTTGCATCTCAAATGTTGCATGTGCTTACCCTCAAAGTCCCACACAATGAGTATATTACTATATCAGAATTGCTCACTGTTTGACTTCCTAAACTTCCCCATGTTTCCATAACTAAATTTGTTTTTAAATCTTGTCTTCTAAAAAGCACAAACCTCTGCTGTGAATACAACATCTTAATTCACAAAAGTGAGAGACTCATTCCAACTTCCAACCCACCAGTTCTTGATTTGAAATCAATATGATCATCACAATCTGAGTTTATACTTAGATATTCAGATCCTATAGTGATGACAGTCATGGGGAAAAATGTAAAGTGTAGTGGGAAAAAAAAACCTTTATGAATTCACATTAGGTTAAGACAAGAGGGTATCGGTTAATTAAATTCCATTGATAAGTGAAGTTGTTTGTGTAGGACAACAGCCTGTAAACACCTAGAGAGCTCTTGGATGTTTTACAAAGCATCTTTGCAGACTTAATTGTGAATGCCAACAAGGAACTAGAATTTTCTATTCTGTTCTCAATACTTGAGTAAGTTGCATATAACTGCATTGAGTGCTACCTTGACATTACAGTGTAATTCCCCCAGTCAATTCATTATCAAAAAGGGATAAATAACTGTGCCTGTCAGTGATGATGGCTGTTTATGCCCCCTGAATGCCCAGTCCTGAAAACTGTAAGAACACGTGCCTGATATCAGTCATGTAAGTGAGGTTATTCACTTCTTTACAGTTAAATATGGGCTGAAGTCATGGTCTGAACAGAAACTCATTATTCCAGAAATTATGTAACAAGAACTCTAATCTTTATTATGATTTATGTTTTATGCANACTCAGAATTCAAATAAAAAACAACCAGTTACCTACGGAAATCAGAATTGTCAGATTTACTTTATGTTGCAGCTGTTTATCTGTGTTATTTGATGTATCAAATCCTGAAATGCATTTCTGTAGGTATACAACTAAATATAACACTGTGATTTAAAGAATAAATTGCTATTGAGTGTAATATAGGCAGATGGGTATAAAGTGTCAAACAAGAATTAAGAACATTCCATAAAGGTTTTCACTGAACAATTAAAAGAGAAGGCCTTGTCCAGGTTAAATAACTTAAAATGTTGAGAAGCCATTATC
>WEIV01023273.1:52601-71490 GCA_013390005.1 Calyptomena viridis
GTGGGAGTGCAGTGACCTGAGTGAATTAGGCTCATTCCAGAAGAACAAATTGACAACTGCTCCCAAAACAGATCTGTTGACTTCCCATCCTCTGGATTTGCAGTCACAGCTGGTTCTGCAGAAAGGCCCTGTAACTGGGAGGGAGAGAGCCAGCTCAGACACATCACTGTTCATTTTGCTGAGCTGGAAAACTCCTTGTGAGAAAAGGGAAATTTCTACTTAGAGGTATCTACTTCACATTCCTACAGGAGGTTGCTTATCAGCTCACCTCCAAATGTGGAGCATTTATTCTACATCACAGAATTATAAAATGCACACACATTCAGACTAAAAATTTCAAAACAGAATTGAAAATAAACAGTTTATTTTTCATGCCAGGCAAAGCAGTAGGAAGACTGCTGCAAAGATTGATTATGGTTTACAAAGTGTTCTGGTTGTAAGAATTTGATCACAGCAGCTGAATGTGTCTGTAAAATACCGCAATGTAATAAAGCATGACAGTTTTGTTCCCTTCTCAATTCAGGCCATTTTTGATCGGAACAGGAAACATGAACTACCCAGGTTGCAGCTCGAGTGGATTGATAGCATCTGCATGCCATTGTATGAGGTAATTTTTACTTACTCATGTGCTCATGTAGAGTTCAGAGAGTATTGTTCTTGCCTCCCCAAGGAAAAAGAGCTTTCAGAGCAGCCGTGAATGCTATTTGAACTCTTATNCTCAGAGTTTACTCTTTTAATTATGCATTTACACAAACTGCCTGAGTGCTTGGCATACAGTGTGTAAACTCTCAAGTACTCCTCTGTTAAGGCTATAGATGACCATAGAATCATTAAGGTTGGAAAAGACATCTAGATCGAGTCCAACCTTTAAATTAGCACTGCCAGGTCCACCACCAAACCATGTCCCTAAGCACCACATCTACACATTTTTTTAACACTTCCAGGGATGGTGATTCCAACACTTCCCCGGTCCAATGCTTGACCACCCTTTCGGTGAAGAGTTTTTTCCTACCAGAACAATGCTTCTGTCTTTTTGGATTAAACCAGCTTTGGGATTTGACTTGTGTAACATAAACTTCACCATTGTAACTTTTTCTCTCTTACCTGTATAGGAAGCAGAGCTACAAGAGCAGGACAATACATGCAAAGTAACACTGTAAAAACTATAGAAATTCGATCATCAATTACTATGTCAGCCAGTCTTTCACTGAAACCACACAAACCACCTTATGCCACCAAAGAATGGTAGTTCGAACACAGTCTGAGAAAATTTAAGGATGTTCTCACTAGGCATCTTTGGGAAACTGCAACAGTTCTTCTCCCTGTTATCACTGCACCCTAAACTACCTAACACCTCAAAACAATGAACGGATCAGTGATGGTACACAGCCAGGAGCTGGGAAGCAGATACCAGCTCCCATGTTAACACTAAAATTATTAACTTATGTCTGAACGTACACACAGCTTCCCTACACACAGATGAAAATGAATTGGCAGTTCCTTTTCATTTTATAGACCAGATATTTTGCCAATATCATATGAAGTGAGAAGGATGATGTGCTCTCTGCTCTCCATACCTTGTGACATCTGAGGCTGCCACTGTGGCAACAATGAAGTGACTACCCAGCAGCAACAGCAAGTCCTCTTGTATGACATGGACAAGAGACATTTGTGTAAATAGTAAGGTGGGCTGCTGCTTTGTGAGATCCTGTCCATTTCTTAGGTTAGTCTTTGTCCTGATGAAATAAACTATAGCTGGAGCTTTCAAACAATAAAGGTAAAACAAGCATAGAAGAAGAATATAAACCTGTATTCTTTTAAAATACCAGGATCATTTTGAACAATATGAGGAAGAGACAATGACACTGACTTTGGACAAGCACTCTATAAGTACAATAGTTCATATTACACTAGAATGCATATTATAGCAGAATTCATTATTTGTAATAGCATTTGTAATCCAAAAATGTACAGTAAAGCAGGAAGAGCTGATAATCAGCCCATCCTCTGCATGAGAAGACTACATCTGAACACTAAAACTCTGGTTAGTTAGCTCCATCTTAGCAGGAGATCTCTGGGGAATATATTCACATCTGATTTCCCTGCTTTCTACTGTCTTTTCATCATGCTGTGCAGCCATTAGCCTGCTGCTCAACAACTTAAAAAAGAGACATCATCAAACCTGGATGTCATAGCAGCACCAGCCTTAGGGGTAAACAGAAAACTTGATGCCGTAGTATCACACTGCAGGAGATTCTCTCTTCAATGTAGAGCCAAGTTTTAATTTTCATATTCAGCTTAATCAAACTTCAATACACACATCACATCAGCGGAGGCACTGAAAAGCCTCTGTTTAAGGCTGGCTGAACACTGCAACTATGGCCAAGTCCTAGATTCCTCTTTTTTTTTTTTTAAAAAATTCTTGCCATTGTAATATATTGTAGGAACTGCATGTGGTGTGAGAACAGGTTACATCATTACAAATGCAATATAAAGTGGTGGAGTGGCAGCTGACAAACCAGTAAAATCTTAGCGATACTTACATAGCTCACTACCACAGTACTTATAAAAACCATATGTTTGGGGAAAAAAACAAACATTTGACACTCATTTTCATACCAAAATTACAACATTAAACCATAAAGAACGAAATCAAGGCCTTTGCATGTATTTTTTTCTGTGCTAGTGATTAGAAGTCCTGAATCCGTGTGGGCAGATCCTAGCATCCAGAGCCCCAAAGGGAACTCTGTTGGGAATGTGTTCGTCATTACCAACCGCTGCTGCTACAGCAGGACCCAATGCTGTGCTCTGTGTTATTTGACACCCACACAGCAGAGATGATCCAGCAACCACTAAATGCTGGCAACTCCCATTAAAGTCACGTGTGAGATCAGCAGAGCCCCCTGAAATTGTCTTTGCTCAAAGTAGTTCCCAAGACTTGGCTATTCTTGGCAGCTGTGGATGTTTGAAGTATGCAAAACTGAAGGAACTTCACAGCCCAAACTTCCATGAGTGGTCTGATACCACCCCAGTGCCTCTGGCAGTACTACAACAAATATCTTTGCTCTCCAAGCTTATGAGCTAGGCTACATACCAGAGTGCCCATGGGGAATGTTTCATACTTAAAACAGTATATAAACTTTGCAGCGCATTTTAGAGTTATGGCTTTCCTAGGCTTATCTTTTTGCCTCTGAGTGTTTGGAAACATTCTTTGAGGAGATTTGGCTCTATCTACTCCTTATGCATCTGCTCTGCTTTCTGCATTTCCTTAAGGTGGCTCAAGACAACCCACTTGGAGGTGCATTAGTTCTCTCAAATAAAGGATAATGAAGTCTCCTTTGTTGGGGAACAGCCTAGAACGGTTTCCTGAGTTTGGCCCCTTTTTGTGAGAAGGAACCATAGTGATTAGCAAATCAACAAGAGCTATACAACTTCCATTAGCAGCCCTGTTTGACTGCCCCTGGGAATGCCCATCACACCCAGAAGAAAAAAGGTCAATGATACACAAAATTGTGCTGCATCATAAACTAATCTGAAGTCTGAAGGTGAATATAGATATAAAATGATGGCTGGGGATAGATATTAAAAAAAAATAATATCTGGAATTATGCACAGAGAGATTTCCCATATCCAAGTTTCTAAATCCAAAACCTTTTTGTGTTTGCTCTGTAAGCCTGACTCTGCTCCTGGCACAAGGTAAGCCATGGCTCTGCTCCCCTGCTCCCTCCCCAGTCTGCTGTTCAATGTAGGAGTCAAGCCACCTCCAATTTCAAAATACTTTAGTAATCAAATCCATTTCCTTCACACTGTGGATCAAAGGTCTGTGAAGATAAAAGCATCCCAATTTTTTGTTCATTGCATTTTATTACACTTGGGACATTATGATTTTATTGAATTTACCTTTTTTTTTACTGTGGTGATCACTGATCAGAGTATTTTTATGTGACAGTGTAGTTTTTGCCTTGAGTAGCAGAACAGCAATCCATTACATTGAAGCTCAGATTTTAGGGGCTTTAGTTATGCTTTACTGCATCACATTTGCTCCTCATTCAAAAATTGCAGTAAGAAAAGCATCTATCAGTAGAGATGAGAAACAAGCTTATTAGAATAATAATTTATAAAGAAAAATGCTTTTTTTTGGAACCATAGAGCATTTCAAATCTACTAATGTAGCTTCAGTATGAAGTAATCAGCCCTTTGTTTTGTTAGAATATCTATAAAGGGGAAGCATGTGCAACTAAAGCAGAAAATCTAAAGCATCCCACTGAAAATAAAGCACTATGGCTACACTAGCAGCTGTGTTCACCACACAAAGAAAGTATTCTGTACCTGTTTGGACATAAATGTTTGTGTAACAGGAAACAGAATTTTGATCATTAAGACAAATTACCTTTCTGACTCTCCAGCAGAGAGATGCTAAGTGTTTCAACACTAACAGATTTCTGTCCTAGACTTTGTCGTTTCTGTCTACCTAAAACAGGATCAGTCAGAGATTTTTCCGAACTCAGATTAGATTTCTCTGTGGGGAACAGACAGAGTGGGAGAGTGAAGATCTTATTCTTTTTAATCATTGTATTTCTCACAAACAACATCAAAGCTTGAGCGATTCACATCAAACAAAAGATGCTAACAGAAGCCCAGCTCTGTCCGTGGCATTGTTAGGCAGAGACAGTAACCCTATGAATAGGAGGGCCAAAGGCCGTGCACTCTGCTTCTGGGCAGATAAATACATAGTCAGGTAGTCAGTGACAATGACAGCAGCTATTTAAATTTAAGGGAGATGTCTTTGTGGAAGATAAAGAAGCTCATGGCTTTTACAACTTATGCGTGCCTGAGATTGCCCTGCTCACCTCTGCCTTGGTGTTCCCTTGAACTGCTCCATTTTATCACTGTTTTTTTCTGAGCTATTCAAGATTTTCTTGGGTATTGACAGCTTTAAATTTATAATAGTATCTACAAAATTGGATTTGCATTGCTCTATCTAGGATTCTAGGGGGAACCTGGGAAGAGTACAAACATTTATGTTTAGCTTACCAAGTACTTTAAATGTTTTGAACAAAATGTGGAGGGACAGAGTCCTTCTTTATCACACTGTCTGACGTACTTAGAAAGAAATGTAATCTCTCTGTCTGCAATCAAGAGCTCTGATATTCCTGTCTTCCTACAGAAGATAATGTCTGGCCTTGTAATTAAATCTGTCTGTAGAGTATGATGATATAGCTGTAAAAGCATCCATTCTGCTGGTAAACCTAGATTAAATGCACAGAGTATCATAAATAGTAGAGCCACAGAAATCTTCAACAATCATGGCTACCTCTGTTCTTTGACTTCTCTGGTTCAAGAGTTGACTTTGACACTTGAATTGGAACTGCATAAACACAGTAATTTTGTTTTTTTCCAAAGGGTATACTCTACTTAAAATTGTGTTTCTTTGCAGAGAATGTGAAAAAGGTGTGTTTTAACAATCCTGCTTACATTGCTATATCCTGATGCAGCCCTTCCTCAGTTACCACTTGTATCCCTTTCCCTATGTCCTTCGGTTACAATTTTGCATGAGGAAATGCTGTATAAAAAAATTCAGGGTTTGGACCACTCCTCTGAGAATTCTGCTTGTCCAGAATGGACTATGGCATGGCTTAGTCCTTATCCAGGCAAGAGTCACTGGATGCAGCCAAAACAATGACTTCTTTTTTCCTATGATTCTGTCCTGTCTACACAGTCAGAACTGAAAAAAACCAAAAAAAATCAAGTAGCCTTTATCTGTGTGAACGTTTTGGAAATGGCTTTTCACCATTCTCCCATACCTAGGATTGTTGATACAGAAGTCAGAGCACTGTTTTTCTATTTTAAATTAACAACTGGTCAGGGGGCAAGGAGCTCACTAACTCTTCACTATGAGCAACATATAGACATTCCATGAAACATGTTAACAAGTTCTTAAGAAGTGTTTTAACCCCACCCCACACCCCCCCCAAAAAAAAAAACAGGACTAAGCTATTTGAAGACATGTGTTCACAGGAATCATTTGATCAGCTCTGTGTGATTCTCATTGAAACCAACTTTTCCTTTGTAGCATGTTGAGGGAAGAGAAGGATAACTTTCAATAGATCCTAAAGAATATCATAAAGATGCACACTTTTGGCAGCGCTTATTTATGACATTTGATTTGGACACAGAGAGTAAGAGAGAATGCATTTATGCTTCCTGAGACTGCCTGGCTGACAAGGATTAGTAAAGCAGATAGGCTTGGGATGCAGTATGTGATACACCATGGACTGAGGCTGCACAGATGTTGGCAGATCAAATTAGTCTCACTTTCTGTTGAAATCCAGGGGGTAATATTATCCAAGGAAGAGCAGGTGCAACATATTCTGCTGTGTTTGTAAGAAATCTGCTTCAGAGGAAACTTAATCAGGCCAAATGCCAGTGCTTGGGGGGGAAAGTTGGTGGCTAAGGATTATGTTAGAAATAAGGGTTTGGCCCAAAGAAAGGAGATTTTTGCACTGTAAAAAAGATCTCTCTGTAGTCTTGAAATAGGAACTTAACTAGGTTCGGCACTTTTGTTGCCTTGTTGCCTGTCTACTAATGATTAATCTAAATGAGGCCACACAGAATGAATTCTCTTAAACTTTCAGAAAACTCACATACTAGTCCTGTATTAAAAATTCCAGTAATGGAATAAGCATTAGCAAACTGTTCTTCTCACCTCTTGCCCTTAATCAGAAAGTCTTTTTTTCTTATACTTTTTTACTGATGGAAAAGGGTAAGAAGAACTTTACAAGAAAGAAAAACTAGGAAAAGAAAGAATGCTTTTATTTGCATTTTTTATCTAAGTCCATCACTATTCACAGTATAATATGTGGAAAGGCAGAGTTTGGGTGGTTTCAGAGCAAGGATTTTCTGTCTATGAGTATCATGAACACCTTTTTACAATAGGCACAAAGATCCTGATCCTCTCTTTTTGTTTCCCAAGAGCAAAGAGTGTTTTAATTTTGAAAATTAAGATAATGTTAGTTTTGCTAGGATTTTTGTAATTCGGTGAGATTATTGATGAAATGTTGTATTTCTAGTGACAATTTTAGGAATTTACAAGTTTCTTCAAAAATTATTAGGAGAGACAGCAGAAAGGAGTATTTTTTCCTTCAAACAAGAGTATTCAACTTCCTTCTCAAATAGTCATCTTATGCCAAAAATTATCTTAACGGAAAGGGCAGTTCATTGACAAAGATATTTGGAAGAAGATAGAAAAAACAACATTTGCCATTGACTTCAGTGAAACTAAGCTTCACTAAAGGCTTTACGCTGACCTGTGAGAAAAATTGAATAATTCGTAATACTACAATTTCTGTTGCTGTTTTGCTTAGAATTATCTGCCCAACATGTGCTACACATTCCATGCAGTCATGTATGGAAGCATATATAAAGATCTGAGGAAGCAGATTGAAAAGTTGGCAGATAAGGTAGAAGAGACAGCCGATAGAGGGAACTCAAATTGTACAGCAAATCTGAAAGAAGATGAATGGATAATTTAACAGGCATTCAGTTTTCAAGAAAGACAAAGCACAAACTACATTGCATCAGAAAAGAACTAGAAATGATGATGGATGAAATGCTTCAAGTAAGTGTTTAACACAACAGAATCACAGTTGCCTGCAGAATTCCCAGCTGAGGGTAAATTCAAAGAACTAAATCAGCATATGAGACTGATATGGTTTGAAGAATTTTTCAAAATCCATTTAATAGCAAGGCAGAAGACATTGATCACCTGCTTGGTTAAAATGTTGAAAGGAAAAGTGTTAGAAACATTCTGTCTCTCGATTGCTCAACATGGAAGCAAAACCATAAAAAGCAGAGCTAAATAAGAAGTTGTTTATGAAAAAATAACTCTTTGCTTCTGAGCAAACCCTTGGTTTCATGAAATTATTATGAACAGTTGAATCCTTTGCAACTACAGCAACACATCAATTGAGCTGCTTCAGTAGGTACCCGGTCCTTCGGAATTACTCTGCCTTTAGCAGCATAACATGTTTGATACTGATCAGAGCACATTTGGCTACCAGGAGCTCTGTACATACTTTCCTCCATGAAGTACCTGGCACATTTTATAATCATCCCTCTCTAGCATGCATGTTTACTTACAAAGGAGTATTATTCTTGCTAGTGTATCATCACCAGAAAGAAGCTTAACACTAAATCATAGTGGAAAAGCTAATACTGGTGCATGTATTAGATCTCTTTCCAGTCACAGTTGGGTTCCTTCCACTAACAATTTTTAGAGAGAAGCTGAAAGAAACTCCTGTTTTCTATCATGGAAAGTAGTAGTATATTCTTTTAATTTAATTACATTTTTAGGCATCAGAAAAAAATTCCCTGGCAGAAATGAAAAGGTAATGCACTAATACATTATGTACTTGATCACCTGGACTCTTCCTCAGTAAGCCCAAAAGGAATAAACAAAGTCCCCTGCAACCATAAGAAGATTGCAAATTTTTTTTCCCCATGAACTCAACCCCCCTCACAAATACTGTATTTTTTCTGGAACATAATGGTTAAATACAGTCCTGTATCAATAGGGCAAATAATTGATTCATATACACAGTCAAGTGTTCATAGAGGTTAATCCCTGTATCTTCTTGGTATCACTTTATCTTCTGTATTCTACCTACAGAGGGTAGAAATTTAGCAGTCTCTCTGCGTTTAGTATATGGGCATATATACAGAAATACTTCTAGGTTTTCAAAACAACTTCAATCAAGTATTTGTATTATGAAGATCATATCTGTGGATGACTGCAACATGGGTTCCCTTTTATCTGAACTAATCTGAAGTTCAAGGACATTCAGATAGATGGCTCACCTTTGGCCTATGTATTCTCACATGAAAGCCACTTCAGCAAAACTCAGAAGTCCAATTCAGCTTTGCTGTAACTGGTCATGACTCTCTTGACTTCAACAATGCTTCATATGCTTACACTGAGTCTGAATTTATCCCTATGGCTTCTCGGTCACTGGTCCTCCCTTCCAACTCAGAAACTGCCTACATAATAAAAGTGATTCATTAGAAACCACTGGGTTCCAAAGCAGAGTGAACACTGAGACCTATAACTTTTTTATATGTGCTCAGTCATAAAAATGAATTTATATGTTCTTATTCTATAAACTCACTTTACAAATATTAGCCCCGCAACCATACTTTCATGAGCTGTAATCTTGTCAAAGCTCGTAAGTTAAGCAAGGTCAGAATTGGTCAATATTTGGATGAGAATCTCTGGTGAGGAGGGGAAGAAAAGAATATACTCTGGAGGTCCTGTAATGTTTGTAAGTTAGGACATACTGTGCTCCTCTTTAAAAAGATTTGGTATTATTCTTAGAATACAACAAAATACTGCACTTGCTTTAGCAATAGTTTAGACTCTGGCCACTTCTGCACTGCATCTTGGCAGTTTCAGCTAACATCCTTCCCCAGAGACGAACATGATGTAGCAGATTCAGTCTTCTGCCCTCCATACCTCACTTCAACCTAGGAGGCTGGTAACCAGAGACTCCACTGCTACCCATCACCTGAAGGGGTTTGTTGCTACAGCCAGTATTTTTGCAATATCTATGCTTCATCTAGCAAAATATGCCTAAGAAATACATCTCTATATACAAGAAAAAAAAAAAATCTGAGGTAATATATGGATGCAGAAGGGAACTGGAAACCTATCTTGGCTTTTCCTAATGCTGGAGTGCACAGTGCCAGCATGACTGCTCCTCCCGCACGCTTTATCACTGCTCCTAAGAACAGCTATTACAGGAAAGGGGGTAACATGGGGAAGGCCACCAATCCTGTCCCTATTGCTGTGTAGCAAGGTAGCTGCATTGCAGTGGAAGGACTGCAAGTGGGCATTAAGGTCGGGAACTCCCCCAGACAGGGGTTCCCTCACTCCCAAGCCCAGCTGCCTGGGCTTGCTGCAGCTCACAGCCTGACTGCTGCACCAAGGAGGGACAAGGAAAAAGGATGTTTCTTGGAGCTATTGTAGCCCATATCAGACAGCTGTTAAAGACCATGCCTCTTCCTAGTAAGGCAAATAATAAATTAGGCATTAAGAATCTGGATAGCAAATTAGACAGATCACTAGAAAGGCTGTTCGTAGGAGGCACATGTGGCATGGAGGAGCAGTACATCAAGGGGTTCTCATGAAATAAAATGGAAAGTAAAAATTTCAGCCAGAGGTAGAAAACCCTGACAAGGCTACAGCCAAATAAACTTAAATAGCTTTGGGAATAAATTGGTGGTTTAATCCGGATCAGGAACAGGTGCTATGAATGTAATTCAGTAAATGGTTGAGAGCCTGCCAGAAGGGAGAAAAATGTGTTGCTTTTGAGATAATTTCCCAGAAGCTTCATAAAAGCAAATTGATTACTGGAGTTTAATAATTAAAACAGGGCCAGATATATAGTAATCAAATGAGTTTTTAATTACATCTCAAGAAGAAATAAAATCCAATTTGTGCACTTTGTATCAGAGAAGTCCTACTGAAATGCTTTAGTAGCTGGAAAAAATAAAATAAAAGCTAATTTCCGTAGGAATTATAGTAGTCGGTTTAATTAAGAGACTAGATCAGAATGAAAAAGTCCCAAAATGAAAGGATACTAAATACAGAAGCAGTGGTTCAAACATCAAATCAATGTCTGAATAAAGACATTTTATAGGCCAAGTGCAAACTCTGCACTGTCAAGTGTCCCTAATCTAAATTAATGTGTAACAAAATAAAGTTCCTTAAAATTGCACTATATATTTTGTATGTATTCCATTGAATTAGTTGCTGGTGCTGTGGTAAAAAACTAATGTCCAAGACATGGTTTATTCTTTCTTAAGTACTCCTGTTAATTTATTTCATCAAAGTTAATGCTAGTAGTTAACCATTCTTGTTATTTACCTGGTAGCCTCTCTTGCACCTGTGTTATTGGACTCTAATGTGCACTTAGGTCTACATTGCTAAAAAAATATATGTGTATTTACTTTTGGATTTAAAATATATTTCCAGCTCATAAGAGAACAGTGATTACTGTAGAACTGTTGGGATGCTTCCTGAATCCATTCCCAACCTACTCGGGCTTCTGTTCTTTGCTGTAGTCTGTGCAAAGCTAATTGATCTAAGCACCTCAAGCACTCGCAATCCCCCTGGCGCTGTATATGACAAGGCTGTCTCCTACCATAAGAGCAAGGTGTATGCCGAGGCTTGGAGGGACAGACACAGCAGTAGGTCATGCCCAGACCTCTGCATTTGCTCCTTGGCACTAGGCTTGAAAACATCATGGTTTTGTGGTCAGTCTTGGCAAAAAAAAAGGGTGCAGAAAGGACACAGACATAGCCGAGAGCTGCAGAGCCACACTGAGATACAGTCTGCTGTCCCAGTGAGCTCTGTCTCCTCTATGTTGCCTGTAGCTGGTATAGATTCCTGGTATAGCATTTATGACAGGAACAGCCTGTACTGCGTTTTGTGCTTACAGGTCCTGGAGCTGACAGCGTGTGGGTGCAGAACAGAATCTTTGTGCTTAGAGAGATTTGAAATTCACTGATTTTTAAACACTAATTTAACTGCCGCGGGGCTTTATGTATATATATTTTTTTTTTAATTTAAAGTGTATATTTGAAAAACACTTCACAAGAACTCCTTCTAAGATTTAGAAAAATATCAGCAAGCTTATGCTTAACTGACAGTGGATGGATACTAGCTTTGCTTAGAAAGGATCTGATAAGTTGCCATTCCAGAGTTGTGTATCTAATGTGCTACCTGTAGACACTGATCTGGCAGTGGTAATGCAGGTGCTAATGGTAGCAGCAGTGAGTTTTCCGGGTGTTTTCAGTTGTTTAGAATGCATTACCGCCCCTCTGTTTTGGACTTTGCCAAATCAGGTTTAAGGAATTCACAATGGTCTGAAATAAAGAGATAAAAATGGAGAGTTCTGAGGCATGGTGATGAAAATGTTAAAAATCCACATCCTGTTGTGTCAAATGAATCATCACCACCAGTGAGCAATACTATATGGGGCAGTGAACTCTGCCTCTTACCCCAGGCACAAGATGGCAAAATAATCTGCCCAGTCTGCGCCGTATTCTGAGGAAATAATTTCAAATGAGTTCCACACAAATCAGCTTCTCGCTCATGGTGTGATTTTTCAGAAATGCTGAGCATTCATATTTCCTACTGAAGTCAACTGAAATTGCAAGTTTTCAGCACATCTTAAAATCAGGCCATTAACCCTTAATTACCATATAATAGCTCAATTAAAAATCTACCACGACTTACTTAAGTAGCAAGCCAAGCTCCCATGCTCTGCAGACTAGCTATAAAAAAATCCAGTCCCTTAGTGGTGCCTGGGCTCTGGGGACCATTTAAAGCAGTTGGTGTTAACCCTCCTATTTAAAACAAAAAATTATCAACTGCAAAGGTACCTGCTTTCCCTTTCCTTTCTTTTCCTTATAATTTTCTGCGCTTTTGGAAGAACAACCTTTGCTGTCTTCTTTGTCTTTTTTTGGTTTTTTTAATCTTGCTCCAACCCTTTCTTTCAAATGACAATTACATATTTTCCATGCTGTCAGAGAAAGAATGCTGCGCAGCTCTCAGTAAAACTCACTTCTTGCTAGTCAGAAAAGCTGCACAATAAGAATACTCTGTCCTGAAAGGACACATTACATGACCGCTTGGGAGGTAATTGGTTAACCCTTTCTTCACATCCAATGCTGATGTTAATGAGGTTCTGCCTCTCTTTAATGCACATACAAAACCAAGTGAAGCACTTCT
This sequence comes from Calyptomena viridis, assembly GCA_013390005.1. NCBI lineage: Eukaryota > Metazoa > Chordata > Aves > Passeriformes > Eurylaimidae > Calyptomena > Calyptomena viridis. The sequence goes on from WEIV01023273.1 coordinate 65,392, forward strand.
GGTCTTTTCACATAAGCATTTGATATTAAAGGGGAAGGTAAAATAAACTTCTAGCAAAGGTATGCAGTAATGACATGATTTTGGGACTGATTCAAAGCCAGATGAAAAGAGAGAAAAGATTCTTACTGGCCTCTGTGAGCTTTGGACTGGGTATGTAGAAAAGAGGTGATTTCAGCACAACCTCAAAAGAAAACTCATTTATTCTCCTTTATTTTCTTTATTTGGAGCACACACACTTTTTTTTTTTTTTTTTTTGCCAGCTTGGGAAAACACAGTACTCTTACGGTTTACTCTCTAGGGAGATTGTTTCAGCTTTGTCCACCTTGTCATCTGAGCAGTGGACCTCCTGCTTATATATGCCAGCAAACAGCCTCAGGCACTTGAGGATTCCTTAAAAGGACAATCTTTAAGGATTACAAGAAAGCTAAAGTAGTTGAGCAGCAACTCTGCCATCTCATGTGCTTTTTTTACTGAGATGGGTAAAGAGATCTCAATGTGAACAATAACCTTTGCCTACACAGGTATTTACAGCTCGGGGCAGGAGGGTAGGGGCATGTGCATTTTTTCCCCTGTTACTTCGTGAACTGTCCATCAAAGGAGTTGATAGTGTCAATATTTTTTCTGTCATCTTTTTAATCTTCTTCCAGTGTCTAGTGAAGCTGAATGTGAAACTGAAGCCTATGCTGGACTCCGTGGCAGTAAATAGAGGTAAATGGGAGGAGCTGCACCAAAAAAGACTTTCTTCTCAGGCAACACCCTCATCCTCCTTTTCCTCCAGCTTTACCATGTGCAAAGACATAAATTAAGCCTGCAAGTATCAGTGTCACTTTACAATAAGATCTGTCTGAAAGATTTTCATAAGCTTAGACCCACCATTTTTTAAGAAATGCTTTCACAGACATGCTTAATTAATTGGATATTATCTTGATGGCAGCATAGTTTGCTTTTACTTGGAGGCTTAGTGGGACTGGAAGGAAGGCCTGCAGTGAGATTGCACTGAGATCTGGAGCGACACGGAAGACTTAACATAAGAAGCCTTCATTCAGCTCCACTACATTTCAATTGCTGCTGTAAAAATCTGTAAAGCTGACAACAGACTGAAATATAAGAACTTGCAGCTTAATAAAATTAATAATACAGAGCAGAACTGGGATGCAAGCTGGCCAATTCATATGCAAGGAGCTGCAGAAAACAGAATAGTATGTAATTACATTGTTGTTTTGCATCTCTTCAGTACATGTTATGAATCAATTATGCCTGCTTTTGTGATGTTCCTCTCTTACTATCCCTCCTCTTTGAAGCCTGAATGTTCTGAAAATCTCGCTTTGTATTCTAAAGAAGTATTTTTTTACAACAAAGCTTCTTAGTGATTGATCAGGGCCTTTAGAATTGCCTACCTTTGCTACACTTAAAAACAAACTTTATTATCTTTAAAAATACCAAGCTGTCCCTTCTTCCCTGAGAAATTCATATTAACAGTGCTGCAAATTTCTCAGTAAGGAGAAGTTTGCATAAAGAGAAAATATTGCATGGTAATTTTAGAGTGGGGGGGTTTTTTGCTTTTAAAAAAATGCTCTTTTAACACATTCATTTTTTTTAAATTACAGTGTCCCCTAAGGAAAAGATTAATGGACTTTTATGAAAATAGAATACAAATAAAAACCAAAATCTGTTGCCTTGTGCTTCAGGTTTATATTACATTGGAAAGTGTAAGCCTTTCTAGTACAATTTCCAGTTGAAATTAATATTTTTAAATGGTGGAGAGGAAGAATATCATCACAATGGACTGACTACCTCTTACTGTCTTGCAGTTGTTTCAGTACAATTTCAGATGTTATTATTACAGCTAGCACAGCACTAGTCAAGGCTCACATGTAGCCATCAGTGGTAAAGGTGTCCATAAAAATCTAATCAAACTTGAGAGGTCACAAAACCAAACATGTCTAGTTCTGTGTGATGACCCTAGTATTACCTGAAAGTTGGTCTCTTTCCATTAGTGCAAGGATCACTAGTGTAGCAAACCTGTGATCTTTGATTTAAGGGTGCTTTCTCTGCTGCATGACCGGACACAAAATGAGTCATGTTGCAGTGCTTACGAGCGCCCATTCATAGTGGAAAAAAAAAAGCCTTTGTTCTCCATGAAAAATGGGATTCTAAATATAGGGTTGTCTGGCAGCAGAAATTAACGCTGAATTCAGCTTAATTTTACACCTGTGCCAACTCCATTGACTTCAGTGGAATTACCTTGAACTGGCACCAACTTAATGGAAATCAGAACCCAGTCCAGCTGACCAGATGCTAAAAGAGCTTTCCTCCTTTCTAAGGAAAGTGAGTCGTTAGCATCTTAGAAAAGCTGACTACATCTGTCTGACAATCAAACAGAAACAAAAAATCTGCTGATCACTTCTTTAAAAGAAACACAATAAAACAAAAAGGCTCTGTGCTTCTGATCATGTGTGTACAATAGCTGGAAATTCAGTAGCAGTGAGAGCCAATCTGTTAGTGCACAACTGAATCACATCACTTTTTCTAGCAGAAAGGAGCAGGGAAGGAGCAGAAGTGCAGACTGCACAGCAGTGAGTACATGCACCAAATGGAAATGTTTCTACTAGTCTTTTACCACTTCTTTCTTCTCTGAGTAAAGTATAGTAAGCAGCAAGCCATACAAACTTACAACATGTACTTCATGGGAGAAACAGATACTAGGAACCTACAGTACTGCTGGCAGGTACACACGGCTTTCCTGAATTTTGATATTGCATATGGCTTAGTATAACATAATTTAAAATGCATATCCTACAGCGTCCCCGAAGGTTGAGTCTCCCCTCATTTCCTCTCGTTTTTATTGGCTCCAGTGCACTGTTGCCCATGGCAACACCCACCGGCAGGGATGGGGATTCGGCACCACTGCAACGTGACACACAGCTGAAGCTCTAACAGTGTCAACCATCAATCAAGTGACTGTTTGTAATTGCCCCCATCTATTTCTCCTGTCTTTTGGTGTCTTTGCCATTGTGGGTCAAAATTCAGAAACTGCTGACTAATGTTCTGGTTCTGTTCCTCCATCACAAGGAAGAAAATGAGAGCACACGGCTCGATCTTATCAAATTGTTCTCAGGCAAAATGAAGCAACCCTACTGAAATCAGGGGGCCTAGGAATGCATCTCAGAACAGTATTTGGTCTCTGAAAGTCATATAGCTCAGTCTTTAAAAAACAACCGACTAAATAAACAAAAATCTTATGCTATTTTTTTAACACTTAGCCTAGGAAATAGCAAAAAAATTTTTGAGAGAAAAAGAAGATTCTTTGTGGAAACATGCAGTGCAGTAAGGAAATATATTCCAAGTCTTTTATATTTTAAGATGGTGGAAAACACTTTTTATCTACAGCTTATAAGCTTGATAGACAGAAATCTTGTCTGGATCTCATTATTTCTGATGGGGAAACAATCTCCCAATATTTCAGAAAGGTGTGCCAAACTCTTCCAAGATACACACAGGAGAGATGACTGTGTAGGTTATTTAATATTATTCTAAATCTTTTACTCGCTTTCTTGCCTGATGAACAAGGAGAGATTAAAAAAAACATTGAAATCAACTTAATTCTGCAAGTGCATATAAAACATGAGACCACAAAAGGTCAGGACAAATTAGAGAGCACATGGAGAAAACAAGTGTTTTCACAGGACAGTGCTGGTAAAGTGCTGCTGACCTTTCCCTGGAGATGGCCAACACATCAGCAACAGACAAGTTGCCACTTATTTGCTCCACTGATTTGCTAGTAGAAATTGAATGAGGCCTCCAGCATTTACAATTCCAGTGCTAAAATGTGATGAGTACATGGATTATCCATAAGATCACACAGGCTTCATTCTCCCCTAAAGGTGCTTCAAGCTGTTTCAATGTCAATGACTAAAATAAAGGTGTCCTACTGACTTGTGCTAACTGCAACCCGAATTCAGTCAGGTTTCTAGTCCATGAATTACAGGACTTGAGGTCTCGCAAAAGCCAGGCAGCAGCCATCATTTTGTCACCAGAAAATCCTCAGGTGAAGATCTGCATCTTCATCCTCATCCTCAAAGATAGTTCAAGACAAACAGTAATTCCACTCAGGATTACCATTTGTGAGACCACTTGCCAAAATCAGCCTTTCCTCACAACCTCCTCCCCCTCGATTCCCCGCAAAAAACCCCAAAAAAACTCCACATGTAGAACTGTCCTAGAATAGCAAAAGGTAATCAGGAAGAAGCCTGACACTCAAATCCTTCTTGATTTAAAGTAGGCTTTGGAACTGCAGGTGCATCTTCCCCACCAGCCTGTGGGGAATCATGAGGATGGGTTTGTTTCCTGCTCCTCAGCCAAAGCTCTTTACATGTGCTCAGCAGGGAGACAAGGATGCCTGCTGGGTACAGTCCCAATTTCTGTATCACTCCTGGGAGATGCAGACAGGCATTGGTGGAAGAGCTCAGAGGAGGCTCATATGTACACCCTCCTGGATTAAAGTGCTGCCCTGCAACACGACACTGTGACTCCACCACAAAACCAAACACTGTTCAAGGCAAGCAGCACCTGGGTAGAGGTTTTCCTGTGGTTCAGACAGAAGGGTTTTCCACCTCCCAAGGATGAGATGTCCAAAAAGTGTCTTTGGCCATAGTTCAAGCGGTAAAATCAGACAATACCCTCCCAGCTTGGGACCTACAGTCAAATGAGAACAGCTTTATAACATGATTGAGATGTAGACATCTGCTTCTGTCAGGACACAGTTTTGCTCCTGTTCCAAAGCAGAGTCACACAAGGTCAGGCAGCAGTAGCTCACAGAAGTTTGAACTGGATGCCTCGTGGCAGCTGGACACTGAACTCTCCATGCAGCTCTGTCACAGCGAACCCCAACTATTTACAGGGCCAGGGGTCTTGCCCAGAAGGTCGATTGTATGTTTTGTAACCACACAGCACATACATATGTTTCATTTTAGCTCAGGTATTTCTTCAGATGGTGTCCTTGGTGCAGGAGCTGCATTTTTCTGGTCTGGTGACCTTGCTAATTGCTCCTTCTTAGAGTGCACTGCAATCTCATAATGTGCCTGTAGTTACCAACAAAGCCAATACTAGTACTCACAAATTATTTTTGAAAACTGCAACCAGCAGTGCCTAAGGTTATTTGTAATATTTAGATGAAGTAATCCTAGTGGAAAAATATGAGTGTTTCAGTCTACAGGCCAAATACTTATTTTCCCTTCATAAAATTAAAACCATTTTATTTACTGATAGGTCATTTATGCATTGAGTGAAATTTTAAAACAGGTTTATTTCAAGGTTATGTGAAATATATTAACAGACACTTCCAATGCTGAGTTTTCTGGGCAAGAAAATGTAGAGGAAGAAGGGGGTTTTTATTGGCTTTGTCAAAGGAAAGATTTAAAAAGTAAAATCCTGTAAATGGTTTCTAACATAGCAATGAAGTGGGAGATATAAATCAGCTGAAAAGAGACATCCTAGAGACTTCCATCATTGAATGTGCCAGTATTGGATTACATACTGTATATTGCTTGTTACCTTTTTGTTCTTGGATTGCTTTGTATTTAATTATGAATTTATAAGCATGTTGGCCACTGCATCTTACAGTTATATGGAGAATACCATTATAAGCTCTGAACCTTTGCCTATGAGAAACAACTGACACATGCACAGAAATATCACGTGTGTGTTCTAATGCAAATGAATACTTGCAAAATGTGTAACGTTTAAAAGACTTCTGCATCCTTTTCCTTTTTGGCATTTCAAGACCATTACTCTTATTGTTTTGCTTTAGTAGATCGAACTATGCTGATTCAGCTTTTTAAAGCATGTTTTTGAAGTTAACGATTTGGTTTTATTGGTCTCTCAAAAAAAATAAAATAATTTTAATGGCTTTCTTGCTGTGAGGTTTTTTGGTTTCTTTTTTTTTTATTTTGAAACTACCTTGTTGGGATGAATCAGAGCTGTATCACGAATAGTAAACCCTGAAAACACGGGGAGCACTTCCGCCCGGCGGCGCCGTTGCCATGGCAGCGAGGGACCCGCTTCCGCCCCGGCGGCGCCGTTGCCATGGCAGCGAGGCCC
>WEIV01023273.1:71641-117168 GCA_013390005.1 Calyptomena viridis
CGCCAGCCCGCTGCTGGACGTCCCCGCCTTCCAGCGCCGGGCCCTGCGGCTCCAGGCCGCCGTCCACTATGCCCAGGGCGACCTCCCGGCGGCCCAGAGCCTGGTGGAGGAGGAGCTCGCCACCGCTGCTGATGGTGGACCCGGAGCAGCCGAGGACCCCTCTGAGCGGGCCGATGCCGAGGTCAACCTGGGTTGCCTGCTGTACCGGCAGGGCCGGCACGAAGAGGCCAGCGGCAAGTTCGCCAGCGCCATGCAAGTGCTGGGGTACTGCCCAGAGCTGTCCTACAACATGGCACTGTGCGCCTATGCAGCCAAGCAGTATCCTGCTGCCCTCAAGTACATCTCTGACATCATCAAGCGCGGCATCCACCAGCACCCAGAGCTCAGCGTGGGCATGACCACCGAGGGCATTGATGTCCGCAGCGTTGGCAACACGCTGCTCCTGCACCGCACGGCCCTGGTGGAGGCCTTCAACCTCAAGGCAGCCATTGAGTACCAGCTGCACAACCTGCGTGCGGCCCAGGAAGCGCTCACAGATATGCCACCGAGGGCTGAGGAAGAGCTGGATCCAGTCACGCTGCACAACCAAGCACTAATGAACATGGACAGCCAGCCCACGGAAGGGTTTGGGAAGCTGCAGTTTCTTCTCCTGCAGAACCCCTGTCCACCAGAAACTTTCGGTAACTTGCTACTCCTCTATTGCAAGCATCAGTACTACGACCTGGCAGCTGATGTGCTGGCAGAGAATGCCCATCTGACCTACAAACTGCTCACACCTTACTTGTATAACTTCTTGGATGCCATTATTACTTGTCAAACTGCCCCCGAGGAGGCTTTCCACAAGCTAGAGGATTTGGCAGGGACAATGACTGAGCAGCTGAGAAAACTCACGAAGCAGGTACAGGAAGCTAGGCAAAATTGGGATGATGAAGCTCTAAAAAAGGCAGTTAATGAGTATGATGAGACTCTGGATAAATATGTACCTGTCTTGATGGCCCAGGCAAAGATATACTGGGACATGAAGAACTACGCAATGGTGGAAAAGATCTTCCGAAAATCAGTGGAGTTCTGCAAGGAACATGAAGTGTGGAAGCTCAATGTGGCTCATGTGCTCTTCATGCAAGAGAGCAAGTATAAAGAGGCTATTAGCTTCTATGAGCCAATAGTTAAAAAGCACTATGACAACATTCTCAATGTTAGTGCCATTGTGTTAGCTAACCTCTGCGTTTCCTACATCCTGACGAGCCAGAATGAAGACGCAGAGGAACTAATGAGGAAAATTGAGAAGGCAGAAGAGCAGCTATCCTATGATAATCCTGATAAAAATACCTACCATCTTTGCATTGTCAATCTAGTCATTGGTACCCTCTACTGTGTGAAGGGAAACTATGACTTTGGTATTTCAAGGATCATTAAAAGCCTGGAGCCATTTAATAAGAAACTGAGCACTGATACATGGTATTACGCCAAGCGGTGTTTCCTGTCCTTGCTGGAGAACATGTCCAAGCACATGATCATGCTGCGTGACAGCATGATTGAGGAATGTGTTCAGTTTCTGAAGCAGTGTGAGCTGCATGGAAGAAACATCCCAGCTGTCATTGAGCACCCCCTTGAAGAGAGCAGGATGCACAGTGGGAAAAACACAGTCACCTACGAAGCCAGGCTTTTAAGGGCACTGATGTATAAGATCATTGGGTGGGCTGACTAAGTGCTGTTACCTTACAGCAGAAATGAAAACTTTGTTCTTTTCTTATGCTTGTGAGGTTATGCTCACACTTGCAGAAACCTTTAAAGATTTTGTGCTGTATTTTAACAGCATTCAGTGGAAAATGGAATATTTTTGTGAAATTAACCTGCACAAAATAACTAGGGGCATTCTTGGTAACCTGTCATGTTACATACAGCTTAAGATGTGTTGACCAGGGATGTCATTATATAAATATCATAAGAGTTTTCACCTATCAATTTTATCCTTCTGAAATTTTAACCAAGTTTCTTTTTATTGGTTGACAGTTGAAAATAAATTTGTTACCTGTCTCTTCTAGCACAGAGTTTGAAGAAATAGTTGTTTTAATTCTCTAATTTCTGCCTGTTTGTGAAATGTGCTTTCTTCTGCTTTTTCCAAAGGTATATTTAATATGTTGCAGACTATATGTTGCAGAAATGGCTTTATATTAAAAAATCCATTCTACAAGCATTAATGTTGCCTTTTGCTAACTCAATAATAATACACAAGTATTCTGGCAAATTCTATACCTGACACAGGGACCAGGAATATATTCCATGAAGGCTCTACTAGGACGGAACCTCAGTTTAGACTACCCTTGCAGTAAAGTTTGTCTGACTGGACTAACTGGCTTCAGAGATAATGCTCAGTGCTGCCCCTCGATGTCTGCAACCCCCAGAGTCCCCGTGCCTGCACCATCTGGGTGGCAGCTGTTGCCTGCAAACATGCTTGGTAGCAAGTGCATACTTAGTAATTCATTCTTACATGCAGAGCCCCTCTAATCCAAATACCAGTCTTAGAATATACCACTCTGATAAGAGATGCTGTGAATGTGAAATTGTATTCTTTTCCAGATTTCTTAACAAAAACATGTAACTTCCATTTCATGCAACGTTTACAACTTCTACCCTTAGGTGGAAGAAATCCACTTCTCAGTTTCCTCCTTATGTTACTGTTCCTGCATCTCACAAGACCTCTTTAAAATCCTGTTTATTTGCTTAATTCCTTTACTTGGCATTTCTATCACACTGACATCAGTCAGTTTATTTTCTCACCAGTCTTCCCATCCCTTTTCCACCACATTACATGTTCCACAGTGAAGTGAGACCAAAATGATTTTATGCAGTCTGGTTCTGTGCCTCATGGGTGCTCTCTTTTTTTGTGTGTTCTGTCTTCTGAAGCAAAGTGTAAAAGGATCAAAGATCTGTGACTCATTTGCTTACCTTTGGTACTGTCTCTCTGAAGGGCTGTCATGGAGGAATTGTGGAATCAGGCTGCCTGTCCTTCAAAATCCAGTTTCTATGGTGTGGTTTACCTGGAAGGAAAGAGAACAGCATTTTTTAAGTTTTGAAGCTATTATAAAGGAATAGAATACTTAATCCTTCCCGAGAGTCAGTGTATGTAGGAACTGGACAGGCCTTCAACCATTTCAACATAGACAAAATCAACTCTTACCTGCTGGGACAGAAACCTGTCAGGGCTGAGCATATCATGTGCAGCTCAAGGAAATGGCTGTGAGTTAGTTTACCCAAAACTTTCTATACAGTAAAGTAAATCAAATTTAATAGTGTCAAGAATGGGAAAATATTCTTCAGAGCAGGCAGGAGATGTGGCAAGGTGTCCTAGAGAGGCCTCCATAGCTCATCACTAGGCATTAAGCCTCTGATTATTGTGATATGAAGTATTTCCCACAACTGCTTCCCCACGAGGAGACCTGTGATTTCAAATTTTGTTCACCTCCATGAAGCACAGCAGCAGGCTGTAAAGCATGTTTCTAATTTACAGTGCAATTGTATTATATATTATGCAGCATAAACAGCATGACCTTTAAAAAAAAGTTTTTAAAAGTCACTCCACATAGCAGTGTCTGAAGTGCAGTAATAGACAATGCCCTTTATTTAATATTCATTGAGCATTTTCTGTAAAAGTCACTGGACATTTAAAAAAAAATTCTACTTTGCAGGTTCGTGCCCATGGAAATGTTGAATTCCCTCGAAAGGAGAGCAATTTAGAGACTTTTCCATGGCTGTTTAGTGATGCCCATATGCTCTCAGGTTTCCATGCAGCCAGTGTGTGACTTTCATGAGGGCAGTGCTGCCAGGATTTGCAGTCCCAAGTGCTTCATCTCTTTTTTGCCTTTCACACAAAGATCCACCACAAATAGGCAGAGGTGCCAGGGCCAGCCGGCTCTGGCACACTGCCTCCAGGGAAGGCATCGGGTCCTTGGCTGCAGGGTGGGAAGGGAGAACAGCCGTGCTCTCAGTGGAAAAAATGTCCCCATAAAAGGCTGCGGAGTTGTGCAAGCCGTGATTGTTTTAGAAGATACGGCTAGAGGGCAGTCGGCATGCTTGGAATTCACTTGATCCTGCTGCAGCGCAACAGATGTACAAAACAAGCCATGAGAAAATGTCAATAGTAGCATTGTTCCCGTTCTTCCCTTTTCTTTCTGCTTTTATGTGCTTTTCCTCCCAGACTGCACTGCACACCCGGACAACTCAGGATTTCTGAGCAGGCTGGGTGATGCTGAACACCATGACCTCAATGTGGAGAGGCCTCTGCTGCTGAAAGAGGAGAGAGAAGTGGCAGAGCTGAGGCACAACAGGAGGCAGCCTGGGACAGGCTCTTTTTGCCCTGCTGCATCAACAGATGCTTCTTCGTGGAGCTTCCTCTCCAGCCAGCAGTATTTTCCACCCTGTACACCAGAGCCTCTTCCCCAGCAACAGCCATCTGACCTTCCCACAGCACTCATGTGCCGAGGCAAATGCCCCAGCCCTTGCTTTGTCCTGGGGAGCTGCTTGCCCACCTGTCCTGTACGCAGAAAAACTGGGCTCTCCAGCTGACATATTTCTCAGTGTGTGTTGCTTCTTCCAGTGGCAAACAATGGCATTTATAGCATCTCCCACTGCAGAGCTCTTTGGTCATGAAAAATACATAAATGTTACAACCACTTTTATTACCGTCTTTATACTGCATTTAATGTTATCACTATGTGACTTACACTCAAAATACATTTCTAAAGGAAGCACATACATTTTTTAGAGAGAAGACAGCAAGTCTTATGCTGCTTATACATATAGTAAAATCCACCTAAATTAATGCACTAAGCCAGCACAGTCCTTCTTTTGTTGCAATCAAAAATCAGTTTTCATTTAAAAGAATACAAACAAAAACAACTACCCGGAAACCCTGACCACATTCCCAGGGCCTCCTTCAGGCAAACAGCTGCAGATAAGCACAGATTCCTAAGTAAGAACCTCTGCTTTTTGTGGGGTTTTTTGTTTGTTTAGTTGGTTTTGGGTTTTGTTTTTTTGTTTTTTATGGGGAGCAAGAAGGAAGAAGCCCTTGGGCCTCTAGTAGGGCATCAGTCTCTGAAAGGTGAGCAGCCCCAGATGCCTCCCACACACATCACCACCATACAGAGGCCAATCTCCAGGATTTTTTTTTTGCACTCTTTTTCATCTTGTCCTTACAGGGTATCTTGAGAAAGGTTCTTGTCCTCTAACCTTGCAAGTGCTTGCCATCTGTGTTGCAGGTGACAAGCTGTATTTTACTGCAGTGAACACCTTTTTTTCCAAGTTACCTATAAAGTAATCACAGCACACATTGCACAAGCAAAGGCCTCAAACTACCATTCTGCCAACAGCCCACCTGCAGTGGCAGGTGGAGCAGGGGAGGCATGGAGAGCCTGAAATCCAATTTACTTTGTGCCTCAGCTTGGATCCCCTTGGTGCTCAAATTTCTGTAATCAAATATCTGCTGACATCAGCAGCAGAACACAGGTAGTAGATGCCAGGGACACTTGTGATCAGCTCCATAGTCAGAGCTGATCAAAAAATTTCAGTAATCAAGGGGTAGCTGATTTTATGGTAAGACTGAGATAAAGGATGATTTAAAAGAGCCTTCTTGTACAATTCTGGGAGGAACATGATTACTGTCTTCTTGGGAAAGCCACAGATGTTTCTGCTGGGTAAGCAAGAAGAATTAAGATAAACAAGGAGAGGAATGTTACTTCTCTGGAAATGGTGAGGTTACATACAAGAATAAAAGCTGATTTTGACAGCCCTTTCCACAATATCTTACTTACAACATCCTATTTTAGAAGCTTGAGTTCAAAACTTCCACACATCTATATTGACTTTAGTCTCCAGCAGAGATAGAGGAGTCCAACTCTGACTAATTCAGATTCAGAACACTGATGTGATAACGTGGCTGTGTGGGCTGAAAGATAAGCACTGAAAGATCCATTCTGTCATCTCCCCCAGGCTTCTCTTCCTTTATCTCACTTTAACCTTTCAGGAAATAAAGCCACCTCTGTATTTTGGGACTCTGCTTAATCTTGCTTCTTCTTAAGGGGAGCCCAGGATAATATGCATCTTCATGTTTTTGCAGGAAGTGTGTTTTGTGGACTAGTTCTTGGTAAACCAGATGGTATTCACGTGTTTGATCTTTTTTTCTCTACAAAATACATCCCATGAGGTGAAAAAGATGTGCACAGTCCTTTCCAGCTGTGCCTGCTGAAGCTCTGATGCATCGAGCCAGGGCCTGCAGTGCTGATGCACCTTTGTTGTGTGCACCTTTGTTGGTGACTGCACGAGGTGCCGCATCAGCTTTCACAAGCCACAGGCTGGTCTTTCTGACGGGGCACATGTGGCTTAGTCACTCTGTGCTGATGTGGGGACGTGGACAACGAATGCCAGTAGCAGCAGAAAGGAACCTGGCTGGTGTCCTAAGGGGTGGTGGGGAAGATTTACATAAGTATAGAAATACAGAAAAGTGAGTTAGTGGTAAAATCTTCCCAGCTTCAATCAGTATGCTACTAAACAGTAATATAAGAAGTATATAAACAACAATGTAAGTGTGCACATAGGCTGTGAGGAACTGCAGGGAAATGTTGAGGTGTAACTGGTACCACAAACAGCTGCTTTGCAGTCCTCTGCATCTGATTTGGACAATGAAAAGAAACAGTTTCTAAACGAAGTAAAAGACTCTTTAAGTACTGACAAACTTGTAGGCTCTGTTTTCAGCAAAGTATCTCTTGGTTTTTGGCAAACGTTCTTCCGTTAAGTAGAAAAATTTAGACATTTGGACTCATTTTCCAAAGAACTTTTTAATTAGCATAATTTTCCTAGACCTTGCCTGAATTTAAATAATAAAGCCCAGTCACAGAGCAGACCTTGCCAAACTCAACAATTCAACCCAGAATGTTTCTATTTTGGGGGATCTTTTCCTAAATTCACTATAATATATAGCCCAAACTGAAGCCCAGGAAATCCAATAAAAAAGTTCCCATTGACTTCAATGAGTCTTAAATTGGCACCTGAGAAAATATCCATTTTTACAGACTGCTATTTCAAGCCATCCCAGAGCAGCTTCTTGAAAGTGCTGGAATGCTACAACCCCAGTCAAATTCAGTGACAAACCCCCTTGTTTCTACCCTCTTAAACTGCTGCACATTAAGAAAACATCTCTTGCACAATGAGAGGTAAAATCCTGGCCCTCCACCTGGACCTGGCCAGGCACAGCCTCCACCAGCAACCACACAGCCCACCCTGGCTCTGAGCATAGGCCTGAGGCCTCCTGTCCACATAGCATAGGATCACAGGATTATCCCTGCAGCACAGCCCCAGCCCTGAGAGATACCCACATCCCAACAGCCATCCCACCGGGAATGGCTTGGAGAGGGAAATCAAAAAGACAAGTGCCATATTTTCTTCTGGAACATGGGAATCATCAGTCAGCATCACAAACTTTTAAACTTCCCAGGGTGAACGTACACACTGGTTCTGAACAGTCTGATCTTCTTATGGCTTTTTTGGCTTCTGCTGTGCACAAACATCCACTACTCTGACTTTCAGCATTTCTTGCTGCTTACCTTCTCCTTCCCCACAACTCTGCCCCTAGGACCCTTGCCATCCTGTGTCACAAGCAGGAACAGGTTGACTAACAGCTTTTTATGAGTCCATTACATTTTATAGCCCTCTTTCCCGTGGGAGAGGGCAGAGGGAGTTGGCTAACACTCAGATCCTGTTGGGCTGAACTGTTTACTAACAGCCGTTTTCCAAATGAAAATTAACACAGCTCGGATTTTTCTGAGCTGCACTTCTCTAGTGCCTCACAGAGCTCTTTGTGTCCCCCTGTGCTGATTCACGGCCGCTCACACGGCCGGCAGACAGGAACGGGAGAGCTCTGACATGGCATGTCTGATTCTCTTGCTCTGTCAATAGTATTTATCACTGCGGCTCTCACGCCGAGCAGGAGGGGATGGAGAAGCACCGTCAGCGCCGAGGGACGGAAGTTTCAGAGGGCACATAAATCCTTTGCTCTTCCCCTGCGGAGCAACTCAGCGCACATCGCGCTTGTATAACAGCGCGAAGCGCCGCTTCTTCCGAAGGCCGGCCCGGTAGCAGAGGGGCAGCCGGCACACCGATACCGAGCGCGCAGCTCCGCGTTTTTCCACAGGGAGACTGGTCCCGGTTCCCGCCGCCCGGAGCCCCCGCGGCGCGGCAGAGGGCGCTGCTGCGCCAGGCTGGGCCCGGGAATGGTGCCGGACACAAAGGGTGGCGGAGCCCCGTTCTTCCCGGCCCGCGGCAGAGCGCGCTGTGCCTCTTGGCTGGGGGGGAGGGAAGGAAAAGGGAAGGCCGAACCAAGCGGTGAAAGGCAACATTCCCGCTCCCTCGGGCCCGGAGCTGGCCTGCTGGCTCTCCCCTGCTGCCGCTTTCCCCGCGTTCGGCAGGAGCCAGGCCGTGCACCGGCCGGCAGAGGTGTTTGCGCTGCCCCGCAGCATCACCGGAGGGACGGGGCAGTTTTGGGTACCACTGCCTTCACCCCAGAGATGCAGCCATGCCACGCACCCCCCGCAGCCGCTTGCACGCCTCAGTAGTACAGGGACTGAACCTTGGAGGAGAACCTGCGCTTAAGTAGCGCAGTTTTGATCTATAGGTGTTGTTCACGGGCACAAGAACGCCTCGTGTGCAAGGCAGGAGTCACCCTTCCCTCAGACATGGGAGCAGCAGCAGCAGCTTTACCCAGCGGCACCCTCTTTTCTGCCGCTTGTAAATGCCTCTCAGCCTGCCCCTGGGCAAGAATCCTATCAGGGCTTCGGAAGACGTGAAATGCTGCCAACGAAGCTTAATAGCAATGCGACAGTAAATAGGAAAGCTGATAGAGCAGGATGGCGTCTCTGGTAGGGGAGATACAGCAGCCCTGCCCTCTGCCTTTGTGCTCAGTCTAGGGCAGAAAGCGCAGAGACGCCTCCCTGATCTAGTGAAGTGCCTGCCAGTGAGCATGTGTAATGTACTGTGAAATTTTTGTGACTTGCTAGGTTATAAAGCCAGTTATAGGAGAATTTAATAAAAAAAGGAAATCAGTTTATCTCTTTCTGATAACTTCTCTATGGCTTTAGGGTTTCATTCTAGCTTCCTGTGCATGCCTGGAGAGGTGATCCTAACATTCAGCATAAAACGTACAGATTCCCTGAAGGGAACTTGAAAGAAAAATCTCTGCTTCAAATTCAAACCTGACAGTACATATCACATCAGGGGTTTCCTTTTATCAGCAGGATATTCAGAAGGGATGAATGATTTACTCACATAATCTCTTAGACCTTTCACTTGCTGAGTCTAAGACAGAATGTATAGCATTTTTATCATTTGGACCTGGGGGTGGAAAAAAAACTGACAAAAAAGCCAGTAAAATTCCTCTATGAAATCTGACACCCTACTCATTGATTTTCTAGGTGATGAAATTTCAAAAGAACATGTTTTTCTGTGATGAAGTAACAGCAGGCCTCTGCCTCAGTTTTGGTATTTTCTCATGTTAGAAATCAGAAAATTCTTCCCTAGGGAGATTAAATAGAACTAAAATAAATTAATTAACATTAAATAGATACCTCCTATCTTTTGCATTTGAAAATACTGAGGATGTGTATTGGTCTCCCACACAGTTTGAGATTGAACCAAGTCTTGCAGAATTTTTTTCTAATTTTCATTTTTCAAATAGATGTATATTTACACAAGAAACCTAAACAACTAATGCTTTCATTCTGATTTTTAACCTAAGTAATCAGCCTTGGCTCAGGATGATTAGGAAGGCAACGTATGTGACAATGCTTACTTAATATTTCTGCCATGAAATTACTGCTGAAAAGTAAACAAAAAATGGGCTGTAACATTTTATTTCTCTTCCTAAAATATTTTTCCTGTCTGATATGTTCTCCCTTTTTCTGATGAGTCCAGGTTGTTTGTCCTATTGTACCAATAGAGTGCTATCGTATTTTTTATTCTTCTAAAGTTATTCTTGAATTAAACTGGGGGAAATGAGCCCGAAATGTGAATGCAAAACAGATTATTTGCTAGCACTGTCATTTGGTTTGTTGTTTGAACCAAATACCATCGGGTGTTAGTCTGGGGTGAAAACACCTACAAAGAAATAGGTAATAATGCCAATAACTGTTTCTTTATTTGAACTTAAGGAGGTGTCAGAAGCGGGATGCAAACAGCCTGTCTGGATTGGTAATCAACTCACTGGCAACATGAAGAAGTACAAACCGGAGCTAGAAAAACTGAGATTTCATTTTAGCTGTTGGTGAATGTGTGCTCAGTCCTTCAGAAGGGGGTTGCTATCTCCAGTAGGTTGTCCACAAACAGGGAAGCTGTTCCAGTTAGGACTCTGTCGTGCCCAATTGTCACCTCAGACTGCATCTCTATCAAGCGCCATCCAGTATTCCTGGGAGGGCACAGGGATAACTTTATGCCTCACCACTACTTTTCTGTTTTATGATGCTCCTGTGTGAGCTCCATACGAGCTGGTGATTTGCTCCCTTGGGATATCACTGACCTCCACGAGGCAGCTGTCCTCACCAAGTGCTAAATTATGCTTGCACTTACCCAGTGCAAGCCCCAGTACTTCCATGCAATTCAGCAAAACACAGTCCAGTTTACACCAGTGTAAGTGACAGCAGGATTTGGCCCTGTGGAGCAGGGTCTGTAAGGCCAGATCCTCCGTAGGTATAAGTTACTGTGGCTCAGTTTGCATTTGTAGTGCCAAATTTACTTCTTTCCATTTAGTATGTGGCCCAAGGTCAAGTTAAGGAAATATTTCACTGTCATAATTATTCCCACGAAATCCAGAGCAGTTTGTATTTGGCAGCCAATGTCATTTCCCATGACTTAAGAAGCTGGCATTAATTTCCTGACATTGAACAAAGATAGATTCATTTACACATTTTCCTGACTGCTGTTTTCTTCACCTCCTGCGTTTGAATCCCTGCAATCTGATGCAGTCCTGGGGGAGCCTTCCTGGGCACTACTATAGCACTAACAATAACTGCATCTCCATTTAATGAGGATTTGTGATGGATTTCATTCAGTGGGAGTTTTACCGTAAACCTGGGGAGTAAGCCTGGCACTGCCCTCCCAAGGGCTCTTTGCTCCCGCATTTTCTCCCCAAGAGCCTGCCTGTGCAGGCTCATTAGAGAGCATAGGTGGGGATCTCACAGGAGGGTTATTTCAAGCCTGTCACTGTGTGTCAGTAACCCTGCAGCTGGATAATGCCATGTGGTTGTGCAGCCCTTAGGACTGGCTTAGTGCTTCTAATACAGACCCTTCAGCACCTTCCCTCTCTGAGTACCCTGTGTATACAGCAGAGCCCAGGACAAAGGTCTCTGGGGAGAAACACTGCACCATTTCTCCCATCTGAAACAAAGCCCAGACTGGGAGCAGCTGAGTGGTAGCACTGGTGGCAGCAAGGGCACTGAGATGGAATAAAGACTGCAGAGGACCCAGGATGCAGTTCTGTGCCTTCAAGGGACTGAGTCTTGGCTCTGCCCACAAATAGAGTTGCTAACAGCCACCTCTTTTCCTTTTCACAGAAATATTCCAGTCCATGACACATAGCTAATATCCTCAGCTGATGTTGGCTTGCCTGGCTCCCCTGGAGCAATGAATATTTATACTAGCTAAGAACCAGCGTACATTTCATATCCTTCTGATTATTGCTTACAGCTATTCCTGTTTGTTTTCACAGAGTACTCAGAAGACTGAATGCCTTTTTCGTGCAACATGTTTTCACCATAAAATTTTCCCTGTGGGTTTGTTCAGATTTACACATCTTGAGTTCTCATCACAACTTCACACACATTTAAACTGGGCAGTGGCAAAATTACCTAAAGTGCATCTGCCCCATCCCAATACACAAAAATTACTTCACCCCTCCCTGCCCAAAAAAACCCAACATAAAAAAAAATTGAGGCAGATAATTCTGCACATCCATGGCAACAACACAGGCATGGAAACAGTGGGATGGGCCCTCCCACACACTGGCAAGTGGTGCAGGATTTAAGTAAAATTTCCCATTTCTCAGGATATTAAGTTTGACTGCAAGGAAATCTAGACATCATGTAATCTCACTCCAGCTTTGGAGCTAATAAAAATGCATAAAACATGCCACAGCCTGGAATCTTGCTCAGAGACACATGTTTAGGTTTTGAAATGAGGACAAGTACAGCATGGGTGCAACAGGACAGAAAGAGTAAAGGAGGGAGATTAAACTATAGATAGCATAAGGAAGCACAGCCTGTTGGAAAAAGACAAACTTCCATAACCAGGGAAGGCCAAATGTAACTGGGGTTTAGGTCACACGCTTGCCATACTGATGCTCAGCCACTGCTGCACATGTGGTCCCCTCCACTCCTTCAATCCCCAGCAGGGATTGCCCATGGTCAGGGATGCCCATAGGGGTACCCTGAGTAGGGGGATGGCCCCCAGTGCAGTGGGCAGCAGGTTTTCTCTGACCCCCAGGGATGGAGAAGTGGGACCTGAACCATGCTGACACTTGAGGCTGTGTTCTGCGTGCAGAAGTGGCTTTGATCATCACACCCCCTCTGCCATTTCTCTCTCTAGCCCGAGGACAAGGGTGAAGCAACTGTCGATGAAGCAACAGAGCCCTCAGAGCAAGATCTGATGTTATGTAGGCACCTGAGCCTCACCATTTCAGCGAGAGGTTCCCAGACGTCTTTGGGAATCTGTGCCTTAGGATGTGGCGTGCTGAGACACCACCTGAAAGCCCACACCTGTGCTGGGGTACATAGTGCCATCACAAGGTTGCTCGCCCCTTATAGAGCAAGGAGCTGGCCAGGCTACAGCTCCTGGGGCCAGACAGCAGCATCCCAATTCCTGCTGAGCAGACCTTCACCTCCTGCTTTGGGCCTTGGAAATGGGTGCTGAGCTTACTGGCTTGTTGACAGTACCTTTTAAGTAGCTTAGTTTATTGTCTTAAACCCTCTCTTCTTCAATCTTTGGACTGTGGGTTTGAAAACAGGTGCCATCATGAAACACAGATAGGAATTTTTTTATTCCTATGCCTGTTATGCTCTTACACGCAATGCTAGAGCCAATCTCACCAAATCTATGACCATCGGTTCTGGTGGCAAAGCACTGAGGCAAAATGCATGGGGATGAGGAGGGGAAGTGTGGTTTCTTTTACACAGTGTAAGCTCATGATACACAGGCAGAGCACGTCACTACATGCTCAGGAAGCATATGATGGTCTTATCACACAACTTGGGTGGACATCTGAATACGAGATGGGACTGTACATGAAACACAACACTGCCCAGGCACAGACCAGCAGGACAGACAGAGGATAAGAGGAGAGCAAGCCTTGCAAGCCAGTTGGATGAAGTCCAGAGCATGGCACAACCACACTGGGTGGACGCTGGAGCATTGGGATTTCCCCTGACTTTGGCAATGCTTGTACAACTTGCCATGTCAGGACAGCCTCCCGTACATATCTGGTCTTAGCAACCTTTTAGTTGCTTTTGAGGACTTATCTCCTTAGTTGAGTTAGCTTTCATCATGCAGTGATGACACCCACCTCAGTTTTTATAAGGCTGTTACAGCAGAAGTTGACAGAGGTGTTGAGGAGCCTCATGATTTTAATAGAGTTTTGCAAGTTTCGTATTCCAGGGCAGATTTTACATTTTCTGTGCTCATTTATAGTACATTTGTTATCCCTTGCCTCACCCTTTTGTGTGTCATTTCCTTTGAAACTGGACCCCTTGTATTTGGTCACTGATAGGAGCTGCTTGTGTCCCCCACCTTGAGGAGGAAATTCCCAGCGGGACACAGGCTGGTTAGATGAGAAAAATGGGTGCACAGTGTATAATTCAGCTGTGAATTGTGATGTCTTAAGGATTTATCGAGGAAATCTAATCGACACATATGAGCGCTCAGCAGTTAAAACCATGTGGTGGGGGCTGTCTGGTGATTTTGCAGAGCTGCTGGTGGGAGCAGGGGTGAGGGAAATCCCCCTGGTGATTTGTAGTTTTGGAGAAGGAAGAGTAGAGCTGCTGAACTGCCAGGAATTTTATTTCTGGCCACAGCTGTTTATCCCATCTAGCACTGTTCCCTCTCACAAGGCAAACCCACACCTTCTGAAGAGGCTGTAACATGCACTGCTTATTTTTACCACATTACAGAAACATCTGGCTTGGCTCTCCCCCTGTATTTTTAATGCTTGCCAGTTCTAACACCTCAGGCATAGAACTTTCAGATCATCCTCTGCCTAGCTTTTGGTTTTCAGTTTGACTTTTCCCTAGCAATGGAACATACCCCGAAGTATTTCTGACGAGCAACTCTCATCTTAACAAACAAGAAGTCCTTGGCTCTGTATGATATATGCCCTAGTTAAAGTAAACAATAACCATCATATTTTCCTGTAGGCTGCACCAGAGCACTGGTCAACTATTCAGTAAGTAGACCATATTTCTTATCGCAATTTATGGCCTTGAGATGGGCAGAAGCTAATGCAAATGTCCTGAACTTTTGTGAAGGATGCTGCAGGAGACATAATGGCTTTCTAGTTACCTATGCTGAGCAGATACATGGTTCACTGATCTGTTAACTGACTTTTGAGATCATGCAGTGTGTAAAAAAAAAATACCATGTACTTGTAAATGTCAAGAGGAGTTACTGGTATTTATAGAAAAGAAACTGTTTTACTATTTCCAGTTCTGTGGAGCAAATACGCTGTATACTTTAAGGTTCAGCTCCGGCACCTCAGTCGTTTCTGTGTGGATTGGATTTTTAAGGTCATAAATTGATTGAGATGACCCAAACAATTCAGCCCCATGCCTATGTCATTTAAAGCCCCAAAAAAGGCAAATGACATCTAATGGTGGGAAAGCAGAAAAAGTAAAGGGAATATGGAGGTTTGTAACACAACAATAAAAATAAGGCATGTGCATTTCATCAGCTGGATTTCATAAAGAGCTTGAGCTTGCAAGCTCTCCTTTGCAAAATATGACTGGGCATATGAATTTATATGTTAGCCCAAAACACCAATCAACTTGCTATCAGGACTTGCCAAACACAGAATCAAGTCCAGCAAAAAAAGCAAGGATGAAGTCTGACAATAAACACGTGTTCTGGAAATTACAACTCTCTAATTTAATGCACCACATGGAAGTCTTTGCATTTTAATTTATCTGTTTCTTTTTATTTGACCATATTAATTATTTCCACCTTGCCATTTGGCAGGTAGGTCACTGTTCTTTTTCACAGCATTAATGAACTAATTCCGGTTTTTCCCCTTGTAATTAAAAGTGCTAGTTGCAGAGATCACATTTATAAATTGGCTTGGTGCACAATAAAACTTACTCTCTATTAAAGAAAATATAACATCTTTTCCCGTGTCAAAAGGGATTTCTTTTCATTGTATTTTTCCACCAGCAAAAACATGACTAGAAAAAAAACCACCTTCAACCCTACACTTTTCAGTCAGTAATAAAAATGGGTAAAATAAGATTACCATTGAACTCCTGAACACCTACAAGTCTCCCTTGGGCACACCATGCTCAACTAGAAATATGAATGGAATTGAAGGTTCATATTATCAATGTTTTATATTCGAATCAAGGACTCCCACTGTCAGGTCAAAAAGCAAGACTTGGCAGTATCCCACTGCTGTCCCATTAGCCCCAGCTGCTTGCCTTAGGAGAGACTGGAGAAGCATCAAGGCTTGTTCATTGCAACCAATACAAGTCAAAATCTGGGATGGGCTGATTTGGGGGTTGCTGCACTTTGAAAAGCTCATCTTAACTCTTAACTTACTCTCTCAAATCGTTTTGCTTTTCCTATCTTTAAATGCCATCACCCAGTGAACTTACCTAATGACACCCAAGTCAGGTAGAGGCTGGATCTCACTGGTTGTACTGGCTAAAGATACACAGGATAAGATATTAAAATTGGAACTGAAATAGGAGGAAGAGGAAGAAGCAGAGGGCTTTGTACAGGAATAGGGCTGGACAAATAGAACAAGATATTATTTTGTATTTCTAATGAATGTATTGCTGAAGGCTCCTTTCTGTTCTGATATTAGACCCTTTAGAGTAGCAAACAGTTGTTTAAAAGACACCTAGAAATTGCATTTCAGAATCACGTCCACAGGTATACACCATATCAACTATTTCCACCACCATTTTGACATCTTCTCATGTATGTGCTGGCACTGAACACACCTGTATTTGTCAGAGACTGGACAAAAATCCAATCGTCTTTTTTAAAGGTGTGTATGGTCTAGCTGCAAGGTAAAAAAAAAAAACATTCGGGATTCCCTTTGGTTCAGGAATATGTCTGCCTGTGAACTCTTGTGCACGTGAGAAAATGTGTGTTTTTTTACCTAATCCCCTTTCTCTAGTGGTTAATGTAGCTATCACAGTGCTACATCCCCTTGGACAGGGGATGCGGAGTGAAGGAGAATTATAAGTGTGGCAGAGAAAAGAGAAGGGAAACCAAAGAGAGAGGAAAAAGTCAGGAGGTGCTGGGGAGAGTTAGAAACTAAGGTACTAGTGCTGGCCTGGGAAAATAAGTATCCAGTCACCAGAATTACAGCTGCCCAAGAACCAATGTGGCTGACAGCCCTCATCCCTTTCTGCTCTGGTGTGTGTGTGTCTGAAGCCCAGCTGTTACAAAACATTGGTTTTCTCTCTGCAGATTGCATTTTTTTCTCCAGAAAACAAATAGGCAAATATTTAAACCTGTAAAACAGCCTTAGGACTTGTTCTATGTGCATCTGGGAGACTTAGATGAATTCAACAAGATTGTGAATAAAAATACAGCAACTGGTATTTCTAATTCCATTTCTCAGTGGAAAGCTTCTAGTAACAGCTAATAACTAAGTCATACTAATCAACTCGTGACAAAACCTCTAAAGTATGTAATATAACATAGTTTCTGATTTTTTTTTTAATCAAACCTACATGTTGCAATCTCTTACTCTACAGTCATAAAACTTTATAGTCCTCTCTTTTGTCTACTGAGATTTCAGGTGTTTAACCACTGACTTCCACCCAAGCAAAGTCTGAAATAACAGTAATGCTATCCATGTGCTGCAGTAAATGAGCATTTCAGTGTGGCTGGCAATGACAGCTTTTACATACACAGGCAGGTAGAGCTGTCCGAATTCTGCCCCCAGCTGGTGTAGCTTCACTGCGACGTTCACGGCTGTCAGTGGAGTTACTTCTGATTTACCTCAGTGCAATTGAGAAAAGATTTTGGCCCAGTTTGTGTATATTTATGGAGGAAAGCCTAGTGGACAGTGTCTGTTCTTGTTTAAAGTACAGCAGGAATTACAGTGTTGGTGAAGAAAAGCATGCACGCTGAGATTGCAGCCAGCAGTGCCGTTGCTATGGCACACCATCCTCGGGCTGTTCTGAAAATGCCTGGGAGTTTGGGACCTTGCCCACTGCCTGTGGGACTGAGACATGCTAAAGTATTTACGTTAAATGACTTTTCAATTCAACTTCTATCCAGAGGCACCTCTGGAAGGATAGGGGTGGCAGTGAAGGAGGGACAGCGAATGAGAATCTGAAACAATTAAAGCTGTTCCATGCTCTCCTAAGTGCACTGCTGCCCACAAACTGCCTTGTTTCATGTTGAAGCCTGGAAAGTTTGGTAATAAAAACACAGCAATTCAATTAAATAAACTTTCCAGGCATAGGAATGTAACAAAACTAGGGAGTTACCTAAACTCATTACCAGTCCTGACTGGCCATAGCTTTGCTGCCACGATAAAGAGTCATTGCAAATAACTATAATTTATTTTCTATCTCTTATCTTGCAAGAACAGTCAACAGATCCTTCTAGCAAACACAGTCCCATTGGCCATGGGGAAACTGTCACTTGTCAAAGTTCTCTTCTACATTCGGGATTCCCTTTGGGTAGTAATAGAAAAGTCACAGCACTCAGTGCCATTATACATTATTGTAGTCCCTGCTAGCACATTCCAGTCAAAGGCTTAACAGTACTTTCAATCAAATAACTTGTTCAAGGGGTTTGGAAGCTGATCATAAGAATTTGTTTAAGGCTGAAACTTTGTGCTCTAGCACTAGAGAATGGCAAAAAAAAAAATAAATTTAGAACTAAAAATAGAACCAGATATTTTCAAGGTAACAATGGAGAGAGAACTAAAACAGAGCCAAGATGGAACTGCCTAATTCGGATTCAGTTCTGTAAAGCTCAGACATGTGTTTTCTTCATTCAGTCCTTGATAGGAAAGACTTGAACTCTAGAAAAGAGCTGCCTTAAAACCTAAGGAATATATACCTTGAAATCTTTGTTTAGATTTTACTGCCACCCTACCAAGTTCATAAGTTTCCTGAATTTCCTGGAATTATACCACTAAAATTTAAGATTAGCTTGTCTTTCCACCAAGTCTCTCTGCATTTTGAGGGGAAGACAGCGTCCTCCTTCTACCATGTTACCTTTACATGTTCTACCTCCAAGTATCAGTTCTTACTATTCACTACACACCAGAAACATGCAAAATAAGGGCTTGAAAGGAGCAGCATAAAACTCTTCCATGTGGATGCACATACTCCAAAGTGCCTTTTCCCATTCTATTAGTCCCTGCTGACTTCTTTGGCACCAATGAGGCTCAAAGCCTGCAGCACACCAACACCACCACAGACTCGGGCAACCCCAGCTGACACACCTTCATAACTGAGCCTACCCACAGCTTTTCTCTCCAAAATAGTTTCTCCTGACACTAGTTATCCATTCCTCAGGTGTCACCATGCTCATTTCATCCCGGAGCTGGGGCCACGTGAAGCCACTAAACCTGGTGACAGAAGACAACTATCTACTCCAGAGAAATAAGGCAGCTTTGTCCCAGATATCAATGAGTCTTCATGCTGCTAGTTAGGTGATTGGAAACAGCCTCTGCTGCACTGACCTCATCCAAGGGATGTCTCGAGATACTCTTTGGTTGTTTGCTAGAGTACCTCTTCTTATTATCAAAGTCCGGTACCAGATAAAGGAATAAAACTCGCAGCTTCTCAGTTTTTCTTGCTGTTTATTGAAGTTTATCANAAGGGATGCACATGAAGGGACAAGGGACAGTGCATAAGGCACCTGCTGAGAAAATGCCTCTCTTGATCTCAGTAGCCTTCATACCATGGGCAACCAGGACCCAGAGGGGCAGCTGCCAATGGCTATTCAAGGTCAGTTTGGGCTGAGCAGGGTGCTAACATAGCACACCTGAATGGTACAAACAAACTCTGTATATCACTTCAGGAAGGTACTGGTACAAATTTCCAGGTACCCAGTTGTCTTGATTAAGAGGTAGTTTGTTTCACCTTAATCCAAATCCAAAGGTAAAAAAAAAAAAAACGTATAAGAGTAGTGCAAAAGATTTAAAATACACGCTTGGTTTTTCCCTGGAGTATAATCACTTACAGTCTAGTGGTAAAAAAAAAATCAAAAAGCACCAATAGAAAGTAAAAACAAAAAGCCAGCCACATCATTGATTTCCATTGTTTCCAGATCTTCTGATCCCAATTAGTCTACCTGCAAAACTAAGGAGAGCTCTTATGATTTTATTAGTCAGTGCCATCTTCACAACTGACTTGCTGTGCCCCCATAAAAGCACATTATGGTCTGGGTGTGGTGCAGGTAATTAATTAATGACTGGACACCTGCAGACAAGTTTGGAGTTGCTCCTGCCAGCTTAGAGTTTTTCATAGAATTTTCTATCCCAAGACCTTCCAGTTCTCCTCAAACCAACAGTCAAACTGCAGCTCTTACAGGATTTTGGCTCAACAGGTTTTGTTCTGCTCCCAAGTACATCAGGTAATCCCACACCTTTTCATCCAATTTCTAGTACCATGCAGGTACAGACAAGACCTGAAACCAAACTCAGCTTTGTCTGAGGAATCAATCAAGAAACACTGAGTTACTTCAAGTCCCACACCAGGTGCTGGAGCCCAGGACCTGTTTGTACCTTCCACGAAAGCTGTCAGAAAACTCCCTCTTTTCTTCTCTTTTCTTTCTCCAGGGCAGCTTTCCCACCAGATTCATTAATCCAAGCACTGGGTTATTCTGGAGCAGCGGGAAGACATGACCAGGAGCAGGTCAGGGAGGACCCAACAGTTGTGGCTGAGGCCATGCTCACTGCATGAACAGACACCACAGAAGAGAAACTTTGTGCTTGTGCAGCAGATATTAAAAATACTTTAAAGCAAGGAAATTAAAATCTTTAGACTCAGCATGGAAGCTATTTGAGAAACTTGAATGTGATCATGGAGAGCACAAAAAGAGGTGTGCATTGTGGGGAGGAGGGAGGAAAGCATGAGGGAAAGTAATAAAATGGTTAAATGGCAAGATATTGTTCAAGCCAAACAGGTGCCTTTCAAAAAAAAAAAAAAAGTAAAACAAAAAGAAAGAAAACCTGAAGGCTGAAAGCAACTGAAGCTAATAGAAAAGGAATAAGAACTAGAACAAATAAAATGTTAGGGCATGGAAGTTAGGACGGCTGAGAGTGATTCTGAACAACCAATAATGAAAGATGCAAAAATAAATAACTAGAAATTCTTTTAGCAAATCGGCTGGTTTACTGGGGATTAAAAGCAGCATTTTATAGTAAGGAGGCAGCAGATGAGCTGCACAATTTCTTTGCATCAGGGAGAATTTCAGAGACACCTACTGCAGCTGCAGCCTTACTCATTGCTAAGCTGAGAAGCTGTCAAAAGAGTGGTTAATGAAACAGTCTGAAACACTAAACCACATGGGTGCAGGCAGAGAGGCAGGGACTTTTGAAACTGTGCTCCAGCACAAAAGGGTAGGTTTTTTCCCCTGTGGTTGTTAGTGCTGCTGTGGTAAGTATGAGCAAGTTTACTGGTGTTAACTGGAAAGGTTTGAGTGATGATAACAGGGTGAAATTATTCGTATTAGCACTCTCTCAACAGCACTTCTGTCCAGGAGAGAATAATTACCACCCAAGATCGCTTTGGTTTTCCAAAAGAGTGCAAAAGTCTCCTTTTAAGAGCAAAGCACAGAGTCCTTCAATAGACAATCCACTGACCACTAAAAATCAACAAAAAATGTGTCCAGAATGGTGTTGTGAGTAGTACATCTTAACACCACTCACATTACTTCACACCTACTTCAGATAACAAATAAATAAATGACCTCAACATCCAGTCTGGAAAAGAAACCTGGTTACAAGACATCTTACATTTTGGTTTTTCCTAATTCTCTGCATATGTGTGGCAATATTAGGTTATTAGTAAATACATATGAATGTGAGCTTGGCCACTGCATTGATCATACTGTGTAATGCATCTTCTGTATCCCCCAGATGGTTTAGAAAACTACAACCTATCAACAAAATTAAAAAAGCAACATAAATTCATAAATGACTGAAATCCTGCCAGACACAGGCAGATAGTCATGTTCTATATACACCGTCACTCTAATTTCAAATAAGATGAAATGAGGAAAAAGTGAAACAGACACAGAACATTTGGTCTGTATATCTGAAGAAAATACGGGTTTCTGCATAATAACTTAAGGTCCTCATGCTTGCAGCATTTGCATTGAGTTGAGGTGGCCACAAGGTGTGATTCAATTTGGTTTTAAATTGGTTTTTGCTACGCTTTAAATGCAGTTATTGCTACAGGTCTCTGTAAAAATCAAAGGCTGGTGTGAGTAGGCAGACGTGGATAAAATATTCCCTTGAGATCTACAAATGTGGGGACTGGATTCAAAAAGCACTAAACAAGAAGGCCGACAAAAAGAAGTGAGGGGATGGGAAGAGAGAGGAAAAAACTGCCCAATAAAATGTAGGCAGCTTGTAACTTCTATTTAGTTTCACTGAAATTGAAGGTCTAAAAATCTTGGTGATGGAGAGCACAGTTGGACCCACACACGTTCAGCTCTGAAAAGGAGATGAAGAAGTGTGCCAACAGATTCCTTCCTTGCTATGTGACCCAGTGATCAGAGCGAGGAAGACCAAGCCAAAGGTGACTTTTAAATTTTTTTTAATAACTTCACCTATTCAGGTACTTCAAGCTTTTGAGGATGGGCCAGGAAGAAGAGGGAGCATGAGAAGGCTCCCATGAACGGCAAATACCATGGCCAGCTTTAAGATCTTGGCTGAAATCAGAGTGGATAGGAGAGGATTTTCCCATTTGGATCATTTGTCTCAGAAGAGCTGAAAGAGAAATATATCCCTCTAGTCTTGAAACTAACCCAAACATTAAAGGACTTTACCTTATGCTGAAGATTGATGAGAATATTGTCTTTACCAATAGGATTTTTTTGGTGGTTGAGGTCTCCCCATATTCTTTTAGGTAACGGACTTGTCTGTTACCTTAAAGTGCCACTTCAAAATTCAAAAGCTCATTTTAAACAGAAAGCATTGCCAACAGCAGCCCACTGAATTTTTGAAGCACTAATGTTAATAAGAACTTAGTTTTCCCATTTTCTGTCTATGATACGTATTCATCAGCTTACACAGAATAAGTCAAACGTTTGTCATCATTTAAAAGTAGCTTGTATAGTGAGATAAGGGGAGGACAGA
This sequence comes from Calyptomena viridis, assembly GCA_013390005.1. NCBI lineage: Eukaryota > Metazoa > Chordata > Aves > Passeriformes > Eurylaimidae > Calyptomena > Calyptomena viridis. The sequence goes on from WEIV01023273.1 coordinate 94,224, forward strand.
ATTTAATCACTTATCTGTCAAAGCATAGCCCTATACTGAAACTCTACATCCTATATATAGCCCTCTCTCTATATAACACACCCTATATAGCCCTATGCCAAGTTTTCAATGTTGTTAGCATGCAACAGGAAAAAGCATCCACCCAGCAACAGGAATAGATGTTTCAGAGAAACAACCCACTGTGAAAATACCAAGTCTCATCACAAAAGCACATTCTGATGTAGTGTATGTGCTTTACACATACATGTGGTATAGGCCACACCAGATAAGGTGCAAATCTGGCACTCCAGCTGTAAATAGCCTTGAATTGATCATGCTGGGAAATCAAACTACAGAACCAGGTGTGGGACCAAAGGTGACAAAAATCCTCATCTTTACTGTCATCCAGTATAAAGAGTACAGCTCAGGAGCAATTCCCACACAGTCTGCACTCTGAAATAATTAAAGAACAATATGAGAAAAATAAGTTTAGCTTGTGGTAATAGTCCAGTCTGAAGTTATTTTAGCTCTTTTATTTCATATAAAAAAACCCCCAAACCAAGCAGAGGCATGTTACACCTTGTGCAGCCTTTGAGCTTGGAATAAATCACCTCCAGGTGAATTTTGATTATTGCCAGAGAAGGACACATCTACCAAAGGGCACTATCATAACAAAACTGGATTGAAAATTAACTGCTGCAACTGTATTTACATTTAAAGAGAGATGTTGATGCATTAAGGAGATGTTGGCAACATCACTTAATGGTGGAGTGAACTACAGTTTAAAACTTGATGCCAGGATGCAGCAAGCTGAAGGAAGCTGCTCATTAATCAGTCTCTGCTCACTGGGTTGTTTAATCTGAGACAGAGCACTTGTAAAATACATAGATGCAAACTAGAAAATTCCAGAGGCAGCATGTAAAATTATAGCATGGTGCTACTTCTGAAACATCTAAGCATCAAATACTGAAATCAGCTGGCATAGCCTTTTGAAGGAGCAGTTACAAATAGCATGAGAAAATGTTTGTGAAAGACCAGTCCTCCTGATTTGCAAGGTAGTTGACCAAAATTACCACCATGGAAAGAAGGACCAAAAGGAGTGATGGAAAATTCTTTACCTAATGATGAATTGCTCTAAATCATAGTGCTCTGTCATCGCAATTGTCACTTCCAGACACACAAAACTGACATTTTGGTTACATCCAACTCCACACTGCTGTTCCCAAGCTTGACATTCTCAGCAGAAATTGCTGCTACTCAAGATAGACATATTACTGAGGGGAAAACTACCGACCTCACATTGTGACTTCATGAAAAGTGTTGACTATGAATCCTTCTGATTTGTTGAGCACTGCTGTCTTTTTATCAGATAATCAAGTTGGGCAAAGCCTTCTGTGATAGAATAAGCCAATCATTACAATTGTATTTCAAATGCACACAAAGTGTTTATAACTCTCATAAGACACACGGCCCACTCCATTAAAAATAACAACCTTCGTAGTTATGCTTGCTAAAGTATCAGTAATCAAATCTCATGCTTCATGGTGTAAGATGATCACTAGAAGTGTCAGGAAGAAATTATTCTCTAAGAGATGGCACAGCAGGATGTGTTTGTTGCCTTTGAATCATCACATGTTGTCAGTAACAGCATACTCGTGTGTTAGATCATCGATCCAACAATTTGTTACAGCAAATTCTATCATCTGATGTTCAGCAAATCAGTCACTTCAAGACCAGCAAAATATAAATCTGCTTTCACTACAAAATAACCACCACTAAATTTTGACATGGTGAGGAATGCAAGCCTGGCCTCTATGCAAGTCTTGAAGTACTTCTAGAACTCACTAAATCAAATCTTCAGATCTAAGAATCTCCTCAAGTTTTTAGACATCAAGATTTGGCTCTGAAATTTGCTACTTGGGGCTGATCTCTCTTGGTGTACTCTTATGTTTTCTGCAACCCTTTAAAGTTACGCAAGTTAAGCAGAAAATGTGCAAGGGCAACTGTGCTGGAACAATCTCTACAGCTGAATTAATTTCCCTCTGTCCCCTACTTTTATGATGATTTCTAGGGAAATTAGATGTAGCAGAACTGTCACTCCCATACCAAACTAATGCCATGTAACAGCTGTAATTAGGCAGGGGGAGGATTCCTGTCCCAGTGGCTTACTTCTTCACAGCTCACATTAGCCTTGTTTACCACTGGTGGGCTTTTGGTAACTACAGGACTTGAGAGAATCTGTAGCTGGTGGGATCCTTCCCAATAGATGAAGATATCAATAACAAAGATGCAGGACTTTTGTTGGTGTAATACTGATGTTATTAATCCTAGTCTAAGTCTGGTATTTTAAATTAACCAATTAATATTTCTAGGAAAGAACCTGAGCATTTGCTCTTTGGTAGATTTACCCCAGCAGTCTAGAATTTATCATTACAAAACTGTCAGATGTCTTAAAATTAAAATAGATTGCTAATTCCTGGAAGTGCCTTCAGAAGCAGTGTTTTATTATCACCCTGGCACTTCTTGTTCATGCTGGCTGCTTTTCAAAACCACCCTGGCACCAGAGTTCTGGCCTGGTTGCAGCTTCACGTCACCTGACATCAGTAGCCTGGAAACAGTCCTTTGAGATAAATTACTACCACACCAAATAGTGGCATAAAATTGGACAATAAGATGTTTTCATTTCAAGAAACAACTCTGATGCCGTGAAGCTTTGTGTCCTCTCCTGCCAGCTCCCTAGAAGCTCTCTATGCAGCCTACTCACAGCAGGAACCCTTGTAGAGCCTGAAAACCTTCCAGAGAAAGGTGCTCAAACACCCCCTTCAGCAGCATGGCCCCATGTGGCTATTCCTCTCCCACAGACTCACATAAGGAGGAAAGTACCTGCAGCCTGGTTTTCATGAAAAAGCTTCCAGCCCAGCCTTTGCACCTCACTGACAGTAGGCACTTTGCTGCCAGAACATCTCACCCACCTCCACACCCAGCACTCGGCTCATGTCACCCCCCAACCCTTGCACCAAGGGAAAAATCCTCTTGGCATTTCTACTTTCCTGCCCTATTTTGGGTTGTCGGCAAGAAGCTGCCTGCTAATGTGTGCTGAGCTGTCCTGCCTGCAGTTTTACGTTCTTTGGCACAACTAAGAAAAGAAAAATCACAGGTTTGGTATCATAACAAAACAAGCAGACATAACCCAGTCTATAACCCGTGATGACAAAGAGTGCAGACATATGCAAGAAGGTTTGCCTCTGCTGAAACACCACTATTCCCAGTCCTTAGCCGTGTTCCTCTGGGCTAGCTGAGAACACAGCTCTGCCTGCCCCTGCCAGCACTGAGGCTGGAGCCTGGTGTGCAGCCCTGAACACCCACCCATGCTGGCATATGGTCCTTACAGCTGCTGCTGGCTACCAGGGCCAGAGTCTGGCGAAGACTATCTGAGCTGTAGAAAACTGCAAAGCCTTTCTCTCAGCCCACCCATGCTGGCCAGAGCTGGCAATTACTTTGTTTATACAAGATACCTTTTGATTAATGGTTAGAGAAATAAAAGCTGTAGCATATGTTGCCCTCCATATAAAATCATAAGTCTGTCAGGCTTACGGTGCATCTGGGCAGGAAGGGAGAGACAAAGATTTATTCCTCCTGTTATACCCTGTACCCGCCTTGTTTAGGTCTGAGCTCCCTCCATCATTTCACCTACTATATTCTTGATCAATTCAGCAGAGAAGTCTAAGCATGGTCTCTGCAGCAAACCCCACCGGGGTGTCAGAAAACATGAAGAAGGTAGGATGTGTTCATGCTGACAGACCAAGGGATAAATCTTCAGTAGAGCCTGGCTCTGGCACAGCTGGGACCCCAGCCAGCAGTGGCTGATGAGGATCCCAGGCCAGGCATTGGTTTCACTTGCTTTTAGGGGAACTGAGGAAGTGGTCTTGTTACTCAAAGAGGTTTATGAAATTCCTGCTTTGTATGTGGGACTCTGAACACTTGGTGCACACAAGCATTGAAAAGTAGTGTTGCCGTCTCTGTTTTGTGGGGGTCTGTCACAGCAGATGTACTTGCAGCCAAAAATAACACACCTACACCTGGTGTTCACACACACTGACCTGGCAGCTCTGTCTGCCTGGAGAAGATGGACAGCAGCCCTCAACTCACTGTGCCCTCAGGGAAAGCTCTTTGTGGTGCCAGCACACCCAGGCCCACAGAGAGGGACCTGGCACTGCCCACTCCTTCAAAGGGACTTGGCCATCTTCTTCTCAGAGTCCCCTTCGAAGAGGTCATGTTTAATAGTTCAGGGAGTACATCGAAATTCACATTTTCTAATTGCATCTGATAACTTGTGAGGTGCAAACAGCAATGCTGGATATGTAACAGCACAACAAAAGGAGACTTGTCCTAGGACCTGGTGGAGAGGGTGAAGTCCCAGGTCCCAGCCCTGCTACATAAACATAGTGAGATGGTTTTGTGCACTCTCTTCTTTCAAAGGAAGGGAGAAGCAGCACTCCCAGGGAGGCACAGTCAGTTACCACACCAACCCTCTCTCTGCAAATTTGTTCTCAGTTATAAAGTAAGACACTGGGCCAGATTCTCAGCTGGCATAAGTTTTGGACCAGTGAATCAAAGCTCAGTGGAATTGCACTGATCTGGCCTATTGTCTGTTATGCAGATTAATAGAAGATGGGGCTCTAAACCAGTATCTGTAGCCAAACCATAATTCCAGGCACTTCCTTGCCAGTTTCTTGTGCTGGGGGCCATAGATCACAGAAAGTTACAATACAGACCAGAACAAAGTGCCAATGGACACTCCAAGCATATTAATTTTTGAGCAAATCCTTATAATGAATAGAAGAAGACCAAGAAGGAAAAAGGAAAGAATAAAAACTATTAGCATTCACAATTCAAACACAAAATGAAGTTAGGACCAGAGCAATTCTGCCTGTTCCCTGGTGAAATACAACATTCATCAATAAACCACTGGCAATGTTCCTTCATGCCTCCACATGGCCACATTTCTGCATGGAAGAAGTCCCATTAAACTTCTCAGCCTGGCAGAACAGAAACAAAAGCCAGCAAAAGCAATGGGACAGAGGTAAAACCAAACAACAAATGAACACATATTCAAGCTGTAGCATGGAGACAATGAAATAAAGTCCCAAAGCAAACCCTAACATGCTCCAGAATTCGTGATTGCTCTGCCAGGGCCCATTAACACCTCATAACTGTAACCCAGGGCCCACAGAAAGAACTATGTTTTTATATAAAACAACACAAAAAATATTTCAGCTCAACAAATCACCAAAATTGGTTAGCTAATGAGATTAGCTAATACAACTCAGACTCAATTATTTTTAAAAAAGGAATGTAACATGAAGAAAGAAAGAATCCCAAAACTTTGGAAGGGTTAGTCTGGAAAATCTGATGGAGAATCCTTGATTCAGACCCAATAATTATCATAACTGCATGATTTGGGCCTGTGCTTTTGTATGGAAAGGGAAATATCCCACAAGAGGAAAGGGACTGCGTGCCTTGTTGGCAGTGAGACCACAGTATGGGAAAGACCAGGAGAGCAGAACTAGAAGTGACTGTGGTGAAGCTGGAGGATTCATCAACAGAGGTGACATCCTCTGTCACTAGAGACAGGGGGGCAACCCAACAGGCTACTACTCCTTTTGAACTGAAGCTGTTGCCCAGGTGTTTTCTATCGTCATCCCTTCTGATGTGGCAGCCTTATCTCTTGTGCTTGCACCTCTAAATCTCACCTTAGCGGGTGGTGATGAAGAGATGGTCCTGAACTGCAGTGTTTTTAGGAGACTCTGAATGTCTTGGAGTTTGGGATCTTTGGAGCAGATCCTTTGGCTCAGTCTAGAAAAGAGATAAAGATATCTATCAAAAGGGAAGCCAGTGAATTTGTGTTTATAGCAAACTTCCCTGTGTGGGCTGAATTCACATCAGAGTTTTTCCAGGGCAGTTTGTTACTCATGACTGGGCTAGGGGCCCACCAAACATTTGAGGAGGTGCTGGCCTTTAGCAAGGCCATTAAAACCAAAGAACAGTAATACTCCTGATGTTATGCCTCCAAAAAGCCCAAAGGTTAAAGGAACTGGGAATCTTCCACCTCCTCTGAATAAAGTTCCTCTTGATCACAACAGACATTGTAAAAAAACCTGAGAGAAGCAGCTTGCCAACTACAGCCGGTACTTTTTAGGGTGCACTGACATAAGTAGTGATCAGATTGCTCAGTTTTCCCTGTGAGATGTTATAATTGCTATACAGTATGGAAGCAATGGAAAAACAAAGACAAGGACTCTGAAAGGCATTTACTGGAAAAAAGAAATAAATCAAAACCATCAAAAACCCAAAGAAACTAACCAAAGCCCCCCCAAAAAACAGAAATGGCTTGCTAGTTGTCTTAGAAACTTTTGTGTTAATCTTAAGCACCTTAAACTCATTTCAGAAAACTGAAATAATATTGGACTCATCTTTGACTGCTACACGATGGAAATAGCAAATGCTTTTTAAGACCAGGGAAATCCACCAACCCTAAGTTAATACTCCATCATCCATTTATTTTCCAACATCTTTCCTCCTGGCATTGAAACCTGCACTACCTGGTTTTATATGAAACAACTTTCTCTGAAGTAATAAGGTGATCTTTGATCTAGAGATAAATAAAGATTTACTGTGTTTCAGACTGCTTTTGGCCAGTGCTGGAGAAGACACAGGAGACAGACTCGTTTGTCCAGTATGTCATTCCAGCATGGTAGGAGACAGATGCAGCTTCATCTGTCAGAGTGCTCAAGTACCAGGAAATGGGGTTGCTTACTCTGCTGGTGAACATGTAGACAGCTTTTCCTATAGCTCAAATTGATAAAAAAGTTGGAGTTTTTTTAGAAGCCGCTCAGGAAATAAACAGACCAAACTGCACAGTCATGTAGCACTTTTAGGAAATGGCATGCTTGGAAAAGGAGTCAGAAACAGCCACCATAGTCCAGGGTGGCCAATTAGAAAATAGATACATGCATGTGAAGGTAGAGAAGGACCAAGAGACTCATATGCCACCCTGAACACCCATTGTATGGACTAACAGGAATGACTCAGAGCCCACCAGGCAGGACCCTGCTCACTGAATTAATTAGAAATATGCTGAGCTATTTCGTTGTGATTCTTTTTTATATAATTTGTTTGGTGTGGGTTTTTTAAGGGAAGAAAAGGGGTTAAAAAAAATAAATAGCAGTAAGACATAAGCTTTGATAGTCTCTTCAAAATAGATTTGTATCACCTTACAGAGTTCATACCTTTCATTCTTGCTGAGCTGTGGTCAGCACTCTTCTCTGAAAGCAATCATTTTGCATAGCAGTTAATCTCAATCACACTCATGGCTGCTTAGATATTTCAAATCTAATATAAAGAAAATCCAGCTACATATCTCTCAGGGGCAGAAACATGTTTGGCAATTTTTTACATACTACTTTACAAGCTAGCTTGCAAGTCTGAATTAAAATAAAAAACAAGTTGGGGAAAAAAATTATCCTTCTCAGAAACATGTTGACTTACAGAATACTCATCCCAGATATAAATCAGATATAGGGTTCTTTCCCAGCCAGAACTTAGATCCACAGAACTTCTGGAAAGATGAAATGTGCTTGCTCTTGCTTACGCTGCTAAGAGAAGCTTAGCTCATTCAAAGTTCAAGTTCAGCTCCAGGTCAGTATGCGATACATTTCTCAGTGGTGTTAAGATCACAACTGTCTATCGTGAATTGCCCCTCTAAAGACAATTGTCTGGTTCATTCATGGTGCCCAGACCACATTCTCTCCCAATTTTTATTTGTACATTTTTAATATTTGCATATCACATATTCACTTCTGTGAAAAAAGTAAATATTTTTAAACAGTCTCTTAATGCACCATCAGTTTGTGATCCAGGAAAATAAAAGGCAAAAGGCCAATGGTATACAACTGCAGGACTTAGCAAGTCCTCAGCAAGGATGTGGAAGAGTGCCAAGGCCACTGAGAATTGTTGCCTTATGGCAACTCATTAGTTACTTGGTGTGGTCCATGGGAGAAAGGCCAATAGTGCTAACGCACTGCAAGGCAACATACGTGCTTATGTGGTGGTCAGTACCACACATGTGTTGAGTCAGTCATGTTTAGACGTATCTTTCTTGTGAACTCTTCCACTCTCAAAACAAAACTTCCCCTCCTTGGTACCATCTAGAAGAGGCTCCATATTTTGCTGCATTTTGTTGCATTTTTTACACCTGAGCTCTGCCCTGCTTATCCACCCTGAGCCCTCACCAGCCTCGTCACCACACTCACTGTGGGCTGTGTGGGCAGCTGCTCTATAGACAAAACTTGGATCTTGTTATGATGGAGCTATCCATGTGGCATATTTGATTCCAAAGTTTCCTAGTGTTAGAGCTACCAATCTGTTTTTCAGCAGGAGATGCAAATCACAGCAGTAGTGCAGCTCTGTGCTGAAAGTACTTCCCATCTAAGAAACACATATACACCCCAAACTAGTTGTTTCTGGCATGCAGCACAGACTTTGACTTTGTCCAGAGAAGGGCAATGGAGCTGGAGCATATGTCCTATGAGGAGCATCAAAGGGAGCTGGGGGTGTTTAGCCTGGAGAAGAGGAGGCTCAGGGGAGACCTTATCACTCTCTACAACTCCCTGACAGGAGGTTGTAGCCAGGTGGGGGTCAGGCTCTTCTCCCAGGCCACCAGCAATAGGACAAGAGGGCACAGTCTTTAGCCATGCCAGGGGAGGTTTAGGTTGGATATTAGGAAAAAATTCTTCACTGAAAGAGTGATTAGACATTGGAATGGGCTGCCCAGGGAGGTGGTGGAGTCACTGTCCCTGAAGGTGTTTAAAGAAACATGGTCTGGTTGACATGCCACGGTCATGACTGCCATGGTCTGGTTGACATGACGGTGTGGAGTCATAGGTTGGACTCAATGATCTCCGAAATCTTTCCAACTTAATTGATTTTGTGATTCTATAATACTGTGCTAGGTAGAGGATTTGCTGATATTCCCGGTTTTTCTATACATTTTCTATACATCTTCCTGGGCAGATACTTAGAACACTTGAACACTTATATGTACCTGTCCTCACCACAGCATTCGGCTCCATTCAGCTGTGTTCACATGCTTACTTTGCAAGTGCCCTGTCTTTTGGGTGACCTTACTCTACCAGCCACAGGTATCTCAGATGTGTCTTGAAAAAAATAACTGCACAGACCAAAATAGCCCTATTTTGAGCTTAGTTACATTTCCAAATTTCATATTCTGATTCAAAGTGTAAATCTGTAACCATTTTTCTTGACTATCTCTAGGGCCTTGCCAAATGTATACCAAAATTTCTTGGTCTTAGAAGAGAATCAAGTATATATTGCACTTACAGATCAATATATTTAAATCAGATTTGTTAAGTTTAATTTGACATAATTGTGTTTCTTTTTTTTTTTTTTTTTTCCATATAGTATGGTCATTGGCATCTGTCTTTGTTTTTAATCTGTTTAAAACTTCGTTGGCATGGTCATATGAGGTAAGTAAATATTTTTTTCATGAGCCTATAAAACATCATTAGTTTATTTTTTCATCATGTCAGCTTGGATAAGTATCTTACAGTGCCTGTACATCTTCATGAGGATTTTATTATTTATTTTGATTTAGACTAAACTAAAACGAAGAGCTGTCCCAAAACCCTGAGCTTTTTGACAGTCTTTAAAATATACAGTAATAAAATTGAATTAACAGGCTCCCTCAGTGATTTCCAGGTGGCAATACACTGGTAACAGCAGAGAAACCACAAGAGCTTTAGTTCGCTCTCTTCAGCTCCTGTATTGCAGCAGACAGATCCTCTGCATCTCTCCCATCCCAAAGCGCGAGGGCCAGAGGCCAATGGCAATGGAACAAGTAAAGATGGGATCCAGTTGTCAAAATAACGTTGCCCACTCCCAAATATCAGAGGGGAACATGAGTTTTGCAGGCTTATACTGGACTTTGCAACTTTGAGAAAAATATCTTGAGAATAGATAGTTTAGCATTTTATCCATGCAGAGAATTAATATAGATTAGCTTCAGTAAATACAACCATTGAGTTGCTAATTCATTCTCTAGTTTACTTATATAGAGTTAGTGTCCCTATGTAAACTACACTGATGTGAATTAAGAACACCACAAAGTACAGAGTTTACCCCAGATCTGAGGAACATCAGGGAGCACAGGCACAGATCTGCCATAGGTTTGTTTTCCAGCTGATGAATCTCGAGTGCTCCAGTGTGGACAGTTCTGGCTCGGGACATTTTATTACGGATTTACATCTTTTGTCCAGTTGAAATCACCTAAATCATTTCTCTCCAGCTTTATAAACTGGTTGAAACCAACAAATTGTTTTCTTCAAATTTATTAAATGCCAAGGGAAGCAACAACATAGGAAAATGTTGTCCTGCATGAAAATATCTGCACAATTTTGCTTTTGTATATCCCTACCATCCAAAGAAGAAAGCCACCACCAGAAGCACATAAATGGTTTCTGCTGATGTAACCTGCATAAGAAACTCAGAAGAGTGCAGTAATGTATCCACACTGAGCAAACCTGATCTGAAATCTTAAAATGCATTTCCCCTGCAGTCTTTGCTAGCCAACGCTTTGCAGAAATAGGGCAATTTGCAGTTGCAAATAGGTAAAAAATGGATTTTTGTCCCTGAAAGCAGCTGTGAAAGTGGTGACTAACCTTACCAGCCACCTGTGGATAGCACCACTACAGAGACAGAGCAGCCTTCTGGACTGAGGGCTTAATCTATTACAATTAGTGTGTCTTGAAAAACAATGGTAAATGTAGGGCCTTGGCAGCTGCAGGACTGGGACCATAGTTCTACAAATAAATGGGGTGTAGACAGACAATGAGCAAATTAAGCAACAGTGTTAAATCCGTTTACTCAAGTAATTTTTCTGTTCCACCCACGTGATTCCTCATATTGTATTCACGGTAAAGGCAACATCCTTTTTGTGTAGGAGATGCACCTTGCACACTCAAATGCCTGCTTCTCCCTGTCCTCCAGCCTTCCTCACAGAAGGCACTGGAAAATGCTCTTTTACAGGAATGTACAGTTTCTGCAATGCAAAGATGATATATTCAGAAGAATCCAGAAAAGAAATGAGGGTTCTCCCTCCTTACCCCAGAAAGTCCTGAAGCAAGAGGGAAGACTTCCTGTTTTACCTTCAGTGAGGTTAAGCAATACACATCAAAGGTATAAACACTATTCAATACAATTCCAACATTTTATTTCTGCTACCATTTGTCTGTATTTCAACAGCAATAGTGCTCTGGATGCTACTGTTATTTAACTAAGGAGGCTTAATTAACTAATAAACAGTCCAAATACCAGCAGGCAGCATCCTTGCCCATGCAGTTTTCCTTTTTTTTCCTCTTGCCCCTGTGCCATTCTAGAGGGGGCCGGGCCTCACTGATCTGCAAGACAGAGGTGGAGAATCCACAGCTGCCTCCTCCTGAGGACTGGCAGCTGTGGGACACTCCATGGTTCCTCCCCTGTGGTAAAATAAGGAGGCCTCTGGGCCTACATTGTGCTGACGACAGACCAAGGAACCCTAACGAACTCTCCATGGTTTCCCTTTTCCACTATATTTCTCCTTCTTTCTCTCCATGGCATCCCAAAGGTCAAAGTCAAACACACAAGCCACCCTCACAGTTGGAAAAACACTGGTATGCAACGTCAGTAAATATAACTCAGCGGTACCAATAAAATTGAAAATAGAGAAATTATACTAAAAGAAAGTACATTATTTTAAATTGCAACTTTTATACATTCACTTTTATTGCCTCACCCTTGAAAATAAACTCATGACCTGATTTACTTTAATAAAAGCTTAATTTTGCATCTTGGTTTCAGTTTTGTACTCTTAATTTATTCTATGGCCAGCCTTCCAATAGGAAAAGAGAGAGAGCAGCTGGGGAGTTTTACAGGCAGGTTATACCCAAGTCACTGTAGCACAGTGGTTAAAAACAAATTGTACCCTAGCTTCCACTGTAGAGGAATGTTTTTGTCTTTTGTTTTTTCATATGTATTGTTTTGAAAAAGTAGCAAAGACTGAAGTGGAGCCACTCTTCACATCCGAAACCATTAAGCAAGTGCCTCAACATTTCTCAGTCATATTTCAAAGTCAAAGGCAGACAAAAAAGGGGTGTTTTAAAGGCTGCACCCAGAGTACATAATACACAAGTGACCACAGCAGCACCAGAGAAACCTCCTGCTTTCAGAAGCCTCAGCATACCAGGCAAAATTTGAATTAAGCGTCTTTTAACTGGAAATTGCCAACTGATTTCAGAGCATAAAGGAAAATAACAATTACTCTCCTCACTCTGCAGCCAAGCAGTTGCTAACCTCAAGCTCACTCAACACACAAAAACCCAGACCCATTAAACGAAGTCAGATTGGATACACGTGGGCTGGCTGCTTATAAAAAAGACCAGAACATGGCTTGCAGAAATATTATCAGAAGCAACTAATATAACTACAGAGAAGTGAAATTGCCTCTTTAAGCCACAGAAGACTCACAGGTCTCATATTTAAACCCTGCCTAAACACATCTGAAGTGCTAGCAAAAGCCAAGAGAGAACCGTGGACAGAGATGCACCTTGAGGAAGGCTGGACTCCACACAACTATGTTCAGAGCTCCCCATTTTCCTAGGGAAGACCTGGCTCTCCCTGCCCTTGAACAAGAACTCCCCTCAGCCCCTCTACAAGGGCCTGTCTCTGAGGGGGCACCTCATGTGACTTCATTTTGTCCCACGGAGGGAAGGCCTTACTGCTCTATCGCCTGCAAGTCCCTTTGACCACAAGGCCTCCTCAGGGCACCCTGTCCGGCCAAGGGCAGCCCCACCATACACTTCTCCCCCCCCGACCCACACTAGCCATCTGCTCCAAGCTCCCATGTTACTATTAGCAAGCAGCCAGAGAGGCAACAAAATCACCAGTATCCTCATAAGCATCTGCCCTTACCTCAAGGAGTGTTCTGCCAGCTTCTGCCTGCCGAGGTCAGTAGCACTGCTCTGTGGAAAGCTCCAGGGGCTGCAGCCCCCCCTCACCACACACCCCGAGCAAGAGCAGCTCTCCTCTCACCTGCCGCAGCTGCGGAAGAAGGGGCTCAGGTGAGGACTAACCTTCAGCTTCCACCAGCCTGCGCTAACCTGTAATCACCTGGCACAAGAACACAGCTGAGACCTATTATTATCACTGGGATGAGGGAGAAATAGGTGGTGTCAGGCACTGGGGAAAGGGACGAAGTCTTTCAAATGGGCAGCCCTGAGGCAGTGATTCCCAACCTCTTTTCGTTTGTTTAACTGTCCCCTCCTCACAGGTTAAGACCTGTCCCTCCGTGGCTGCCAGGACAGTGGGGTGTGTGTGCCCACACGTGACATAATTGAGACAGGTGAAATTTGGTCAGGCAGTGCTGGAAACCATGTGAAGGACAAAACTGCCTCTCTCAGAACCAGAATACACACAGCTCGAGTCAGAAGAGTATATCTGGAATGAAATGGCAGGAGTTCCTGCAAATGCAGGGAATGAAAACAGCCCTTGTGAGGCAGCTAAGCTCTCCGTGTGTTGAACACTCATACAGCCCATCCTGGCAGGAGATCACCAAACCTGCTGTCTTGGTATGCAGCTCCCTAGCCAGCTTCATGAGAAGTTAGCACACACAAACATCTTGTTTCTGAAGAGCTTATGTGCAAGCAATGAGCAAATCCCATCCTTCAGACTCACAGCAGAAGTGTAACATCACAGACGTGACTTGAGATGCCAAGTGTCAACGTGGAACGCGTGGCTCTGCAGAGGGGAACAGATGCAAACACAACTGCTCCTGGGCACTAGCTGTGTCTATAAACCTGCTCAGCTCCCCGTTCAGGGAATCTGCATTTAACTCCAGTGGGGAGTACTTGTGCTCTGGCTGATGACGGTCTTGCTCATTACTATAGTGTCTCTGCAATTATATAACACATCACTAATGTGTCATTCACCACAAGGTTCCCTACCCAACCACTCACATCTGGTTTAACTTTGCTGTGCCCTGACTGGTCTGCAGGTGTGGCATATGGTTTTAAAACAAAAAAAAAGGAAAACTAAAGCAATATTTTTGCTCTTCTTTCTTCATGGTTTTTTTTCAAAGAGATGGATGAGAATCAGCCTGTCCTTTCCGCCCACAGCAAGAAGGACAATTTTGGTTTTAGTCATGTAAATCACTCAGTGATAAAGGTCTGGTGGAAGGACCCAAAGCACTGTAGTGTGGCAGAGCAGGCAGCCCAAAGGCTCAGCTGTAAACACCTACTCCAGCCCAGATATGTAGGGCAGTCTTACATGAGCTACTGAAAAGAACAGGAAATAACATTATGTTTTATTTGTGTCTGCAGAGCAGCCCACAGCTCTACAAATGAAGAGATAGTGATTTCCTCTCATCGGCCTTAAAAAAGTACTAAATTGTAACCAAGGCAGCAGATTTGTTACCATCTGAAATTTATCATTTCTCTATAGCAACCAGGTCCCTTCTGCTTGGCTGTTGCTGCCAGATGTTCATTTCATTGTAATTTAGCCATACACACAAGACACTGGCTTGCACTGCCCTTGCTCTGTTTTCCCCGTTAGCAATTCTTGTTGCTTCCTGGTCATGATTTCATTAGCAGTAAGTCATGCAGCAGACAGGTGAAGTTGTACAAAGTTTTTATGAAGCGTGCTGATGGGCTGTGCTGCCTGCTGAAGCATTGCAGATGGACAGCCCTGCGTTCCAGGTTGCATCACTAAACTCTGCACTGGAGTAGGAGCCTTCTTGAAAGCCTTTCTCCACTGCCCCTTGGGCAGCCATCACTCATCTTCTCCCTCTAAAACAGTAAACCTTGCTTCCTCAGTCACATGCTGGGTAACAACATGGACAGACTCCACACCTGTAAAGCTAGAGGAACACCTTCTTCCAACATCTTTTCTCTTTGGCCTTCTCTCTCCCCAACCCCTTTTCACAGCTTGTTCCCGTTCCCTGCAGACTGTTTTTAATGCTATGCTTTAAAGGGATCTTACCTCTTAAGGAGAAGGCCACCAAATACAAACCATTTGAGGCCCTTCTGCACATATAAACTGAGCTACGATACCATCTCAAGGAAGCCAGTGGCTTCCATTCCTTATGCCTGCGCTAACCTGTAAACCTGAGCACAGCTTAGAATTTAGGCACAACACAGTCACAAGCATCAACAGAGAAAGACAAACACTTCATTATAAAAATCTTAATTAAAAAAACTGACTGGAACAACAGTGTTGCCCTGTACTTCCAGAAGCAACAGTACTAAGAAGGTCAGTTTGCCTTGCAGCTTACCCACTTATCAAAGTATTGCATTCAGCTCACCCACATCTTGCTTTCTAACATTAGCCAGATTTACTTTCCTTAATGACCAGCTTTTATGGCCTCATCTCTACATGTATTTACCCAGCTGCTATGTATTTGCTAGGTGAGCATGTGTGTCACTTCATGTTTCAGAAAGGCTTTTAACCCTCGCCTCTGGGCAGTCAGGATTTCCTGCTCTGCAGCAGCAGGAACAGAGTGAGACAGGAAATACTGCTGGCTGCTGCCACGGGCTGGGGGGGAGAAAGGTCAGCAGCTGGATTTGTACCTTCTTGGTACTTCCAGATCCTCAGGATTGCGTCTAGTCAAGACCTGAACTTAGGAAATTTCCCTTTTATCTTTTCAGTATTTGCCAAACTTAATTTGAGTACATAACATTAGCGATATTCCTTGTCTTTAAACAGATTAGAGTATCATGTTGCTGAGCGAGCACTGACTGATGCAACAGCAACGCCAGATATCCACATGCTCAGAGTGTCCGTGTCACTCATGGGAACACAGCCAAGACCTTTCAGCTCCTGAAAGGGAGCAGCTTTATCACAGGCCTGTCTTGACATCATCCATTTTATATTTTGCTATGTAGAAGCATCGTGGGAAGTCAGCTACACTCAGACAAGCCACATGATATTGAACAGCACAGTTGGGACAATAATTTTACATTCTTCATAATTTAAAATTATAAAGTATTATTTTTAAACAAAAACATTTTTTACTCATTTTTACCCATTTTCCTAATTTGATCTGGAGTTCTAGAAGCATTGACTTGAACTTTAAAAAGTTTACAGTCACAACATCTTTCTGCACACACACAACTCCATTGCTGTGATCAACACTTCTCCTTCATCCTTTAGAAGGCTGCTATGATACTTTGTAGTACTACAACAAACACATTAATGTAAAAGCTGCTATGTCCCCATACAGAGGTGGGGTGCTACTATATACTACCATGAAGGTAGAAACAGGCAGACTGCTACTCAGTTAGGAATATTGTACTGGAATTTATGAACAATCAATTGAAATAAATTAAGCTTTATTCTCAAACAAATGAAAAATTCATAAAATTTCCCATAAAAAGATCAATGCTTTGTTTTTCCAAAGTGGAAAAACAAAACCATAAATGAAACATTTCATAGCATTTCAGTAAAGGTACGTATTATTGCAACTTGTATTGGTAAAAACAGCCAGTAACAATAGGATTTAAAATATCATAGCTCCCATATTTTTAAAATAGACTATTTAATTTCAAACTGACAGCACTAGTATTTTGCAGAGATTGCATGGCAAACACCTTTGAACAATACCACCTCTGCCATTTGAGCAGAGCAGACCTTAAAGCTGAACATCAAAAAACCAGCCACCTGCCAATTCTGGTCTCCATAGAGAGCCTAAAGACAGACATCAATTTATGGTAAAGGTAATGCGAATTCAAAGTCAGTCCTGGGACTATAAGACCATAAACAGTGAGCTTATAGTATTTACACAGCTGCAAGTTCAGATCCAACTTTTTATAAAATTTATGTATTTCAAACAAAGAGAACACTGACGGGGTCTGGCTGTCATCCTGCAACAAGTATATCATCATCTAAGATCTCCTTCAAATTGAGACTCACTAGATCTACGTAAAAATATTGCATTTTAATGCTGTTAATAGAAGGGAAACAAATAAAATGCTTGGATGTCAGGTAGTCTTCCCCTTCCTGTGCGCAAGCACGTTAAAAAATTCAGACCATATTGAGAAATTGTCATAGTTCTGTAAGGTGAACCATGTCATTAATTTTTCTGTCCCTTGCATGCCATGACTTTTGCAGTTCTTTTGCAATGTGTGTTAAGACCGAGTTAACACTGTTGTGTTAACGTAAGACAATTCAATAGCTCTTTTAGGCAGAGTGTGATTGCGGCCATTTTAGCTTAGAAGGCACAAAGTCTTAATAGCAACGATGCAGACAACTGAAAAGTACTTCTTGTGCTCACATGTGGTGCATTAGTGCACACAGAACTTTCAAGTGCATTCCAGGACCTGTACCATGGTCTTACATGAGACACGACCACAGCAGCAGGAAATGATATGCCTGTTGCAACAGCTTCATACAGCAGGTCTTTGGAATGTGGGGAGGCTGAGTAAGACAAGGTAGGCTCCTGTATCATATTGACAGAACTTTCCAACAGCAGTTGAACACAGCCACGCTGCCCAAAGAGGGAATACTGAGGAGGTGAAATCTCTGATCCAAGCAGCCTCGGTGTTCAGGTGTTTTTCTGCCCTTCTTTCACTGAAATTCTCTCACTCTTCTGTTTCACAGATGGGACACAAAAGCAGAGCTCCTATTAACATACATTTACTAATTCAGTGCAAGTGCCAAAGCTTTCCTAACAGTTTTCCTTAGATAAGAGTTCACCACCAAATTAAAATGAGGCAATATGACAAGTTAGTAGAATATATTTGTTTAGTTTCATCACAAAAAACACATACTTGTTTAGGCTGATTTTCTTTTTATTAATAATATAAGGTTCTGTAATCTCTTAACATTACAACTGAAGTTTTACAGTTAATTTCACACTAAAATGACAAACACTGTTTGGCTTTATTTGCAGAAAATTAAATTACAACCTTGATAAACATACATTTCCAAGATTGAGAAGCAATTTGTGTTTTCTGGATTTCAGTGCTAATGTATCCCTGCCTTTGAAATTGGTTTCAGTTAATTAACATTGCTACGGAAGAACTATTTGGCCTGGCCTCTGTTCACAGCTGTAAGGCAAAGTTGACATATCTAACTTAACCAATAGACTGTAACTCAGATCAAGACATGTTTTTCTTTGACTGCAAGATTTACATCCTGGATCAAATTCTAAGAGATTTGCTTCTTTCCCCTCAAAACTTTTATAAAGATCTCTCTAATGTAAACATATTTTATAGTCAAGCCATATTCACACTGCACCTTTCCTCCATCAAAGGGAGCAGAAGCTATGTAATTGGAAGTAATTACAAGCTTATTTAAAACTGCTTGTAACTTACATTTGGCCAACATAGTCAAGCAAATGCAAAAGTCATGTGTTAGGCATCGGCACTTCTGATCTGCATGGATCAAACTCCATCTCTGAACAGGCTGCAGCTATGGGAAGTGAAGTCTGTAGAAAGTAGAGCAGACAGAAGGAAGAGTGGTGGAAGACTATAGTACCAGAGAAAGTAAGATTTCATTTAAATGGTGAATGATCTGTGTCTATCTAGGTCTTCTGAACTTGCATTACAATTTTTTCTATTTTCATGAGGAATTTAAATGTGAAATTAAAGACAGTAATATATATGTTTCAACTGTAGTTTCACTAAGCTCTGACTGGTTCGTAAGACAGAAAAATACTTAGGAAGACAGAATAGGGTTGCCAACAGAAAAAAATATCCATTACATTTTTAGTTATCTTTTCCTCAGAGCTATCCAGTGACTGTGCTTTGGGACCCTTATAGCCTGTTATTTCACCTTCCCATATGACAATTGACATACAGTAAAAATCTTTACTGCATTTTAAATCACTTCAGAAGTCAGTGACTATTTAAAGGTTAGAGAGTATAAGCAGTTTTTATCTGTGTACTTTCAGCACAAAAGGAATGAGGAAACCATAGTCAGAAAATTAAAAAGTGGGAAGAATATTGTAGAGCTGTGTTGTACTTTAGTCAAAATTTTAAGAGATCAGTATTACCAAGGTGTGACTACTTGTTCTAGTTCTCTTTGTGCTATCATTCTGCAAAAAAGTCTCACATAGTTTACTTCAAAATTAATTCTCTATAGTTACACATAAACTTTCATTGAGGCACATAAACACCCTTCATATTTACCAACTCCTAGAAAGGTCTCCACTTCAGAGTGGTACAAGTCATCAGCAAGTTGCCAGCTGTGGCCATGTGGTCACCACCGTGCAGGAGGGATGAGGGAGTGCCCTGCATAAAAACTTAGCTGAGACACCATTGTGTACTTAAGGAACACTTAACCACAGTGTGAAGGCTCAGTTTCCTAAAACAGACTACACCTACTGTTTTGGTTACTGCTGAAATACGAACTCCGGGGAGAGAAATAATAATAGATTTTTATACTGAAATGATATGAAACAAAAGACCATTCAAAATAAATCCAGCTGCATTGCCAGTATCACATGAACATTCTGTCTTATGACCTGCAGATCATAAAAAAGTTTTCTTTATGTACCTTGACAGCATGCATTTTAGAGTGATGTTGTGCATGTTCATGTTTCTCAATAATTTTAATTATAGCATTGAAATTAATCTTTAAACCAGTTCAGAGTTGTCTGATATGCAGTATTTTTTCAAGCACTTTATACTCCTTTTGGTTTATTACCAAAACTGAGAGCTGATTAGACAGTATTCTAAAATAGTTTAAAAACAAAAATGCAATTTATCTTTTTCTCCTCATTAAGGGCACAACAATACAAAAGGTGTCCAAACTGACACTACAGAGCTGTGAAGCAGTTGGCTAGAGACAGTGTTCTCAAAGGATAGGCTGCATTTTTTTCTATCCTATGCATTTACATTAATTATCAAAAAGTTGGATAATTTAAGAAAGAACCCACCTTAAAAATGGATCATGAGTATCAACAAATACTTTTACTTTATTTAACTGATTAATATTCAAGTTTCAATGTAAAAATGCTTACTCTCACATGATACTGATCAAGAAAATATTTAATTTTCATAAAGTTCAATGGACAATTAAAATTGTGGCTATTTGTGAAATAAATGACTCATAAAGGCCATAGGAAACTGTACAAAACTTAAATGGGAAATCTCACTTCCAGGGTAACAGTAGGTTGTCCACTTAAGTGTTTTTATTAAACTGTTGAGACTGTTTCAAAAGACAGTGCTGGGCAGCTTCATTTGAATAGCCGAAACTTCTTTTTTTAACTGATAAAGGTATTTTGCATCTGTGCAAAACAAACAAAACAGGAACAAAAAACATACACACTAGGACTGAAGTACAGATGAATGCAAAATGTTGTTACAAACCTCTTTTCAACATACAGTGAGAAATGTCCATTGTACAAAACTTAGTGAATGACCTACAATTAATTTAAGATTATCCCAGCAATGCAAATACAACTCAGAACAGTTCAATTGTGTATAATTTTCAAGTAGTACTCCAGTGAGAGTCTACTGAGTTTTTAGCAGTTTGACTTACACTGTCTCTTTTGATCAAAGCCTACCTTTGTACTCTAAGTATTTGCTGGTTACTAGATTGTTACATCTTTAATCCTTCTGTACAGTGAGGTACTCCTTGGTGTTCTCTCAGCTGTCTCTTAGCAGCTTCCTTTTAGCAAGAAGCCGAGTTGAGCAGCTGCTTCTGTAGAAAACACTGTTGTCAGTCTTTGTTCTCCTTGCAGGGGATGCTTTAAGTAAGAAACATCTGGCAGTATCCAGCATTGAAAATACTGTCAGCCGTGTTGTCTAACCAAACTTGGAAAAAAAACCCCTCGAATTTCCTAGTTGGTACTTTGTGCCCAGTGGGTCGTTTAAGAGCATTTAAGTAAAAGTCCATAAACATTAACTGCGATGTTTACACTTTATTAGGGGGAGGGGAAAGGGAGTAGCAAAAAATCAATGTAAGTTACTAGTTTTTAAAGTTTAATCTACGTTATATTTGATTACTGGGATATCGATACAATGAAAGTGGAGGAATTTCAACAGTAATTTTTAAGTTTTAGTACATTGTTTGTGCAGGGCTTTATAAAAGATTTTTGTTTCCAAAGATGTTATTGGGGTCGACATATTCTTTAACAGATCTCAGCATTCCCAAGCCAACATCAGAGATGCTCTCCTTCATCCAGCGTTTCCGCAGTTTGCCTACTGGAAAAACAAAAACAAAGTGTTTCAATATATGGCAGGATTCTAGGAGCCAATCAATCTTGTGAACATGAATGAATAAACACTGGGTGATAAATGCTTTTATTCAAAAATGAGAAATGTTTTGCTTTATTTGATTTATTGAGCCCACCAGACTATCAAGCTCATTAAGCTCAGCATACTCCCAGAGGAAGACTGTGTTCCACACTGTCTACTTTCTTTAGAAACTATGAAATTTAGATGAAGGTTAGGCTGAAAATCACATGTTCTATTAAGACAGGGAATCAGTAATAAGTTTTAAAAAGCCACAAACTAATTTTAAGTAGGAAACTGTAGAGGAGATTGCTAAAAAGCAGAACCTGACATTTCTTGATTGCTTTAAAGTGAAAACATAACTCAATAATCAAGCTTAAGTATTGGTTTAAATAACAAAAAATAACAAAAAATTGTTTCTATGAAGAAGGCTTAATCCTCCATTCAAAAACTTCTATGCTGTCTGGTAATTGCCCAATACCATTACACAAGAGCTTTGTTTAGCATGTAAAAATGGATATTCACAACATTTACCAAAATAAAGCTGAGGCAGTCTTTTAAGAACTAATTTCACTAAATTCTCACAATAGTCCTGTTACATGGCTGAGTGTTCACATGGCAATTAACCAAACCCTGAACTCTGATTAACAGATCATTCAAAACTAAGGACATTTTTTCATTAAACACACTAACATTTAACTTGTCAACCTGAAACACAAACCATTTGTCAGTATGATACAATATAGTAAAGGTTTGAGAGACAGAGGCTTTAAGAGTATCTGAAGCTAAATTCAAGCAATCTTTGTGCCCTGTTTTCAGGGTAACCATCAAACTGTCATCAGAATAATAAATTACAGGGACACCTCTGGAGAACAGAGTATATTCGTTTATACCTTAAGGAATATGAGCCAGTCACAATGCCAACAGAAAAAGCAAATAATGTGAGACAGAATGAAATTTGCAGTTTGCTAGAAAACAACTATTAGCAGCACGTGTGTCAAGAGCAAAGATCACAATGGAAGGACAAAAGAATTTGTTATGTGGTAGGATCTGTGGCTGCATTTTGCAGCCCCAGCTCAAGAAAAAATCCCCATCTGTAAATATAAAAATCACTACAATGCAAATGGCTGAGCAAGCTGATGTGGTTGAATTTTACCTGGGAAAACTTTAATATCACTTCTACAAAAACCCCAAATCATGGATGTGGCTTGACCATCACCTTAAGTCACTTACACTGGCTCTTACACAAGCAGCTAAAAACCAGTCATTACTATTCTCCACTGTTATCTGTAATATAGTATCAGTGAATGTGTTCTGTGGTTATGGATGTAATTGTCCTGAAAAGACTGCAAACAACTGCTCCAACAAGATGGAGCACATTAGAATCACAGCAGGATGCCCAACAGCAAGCATGCCTGCCTCTTTTACACCTCCAGTAATAATGTAATTCCACAAGGAACTGAACTACTATCTAAACAGCACCAAACAGTCGTTGCATATTTAATGAAGTCGCTCACCAAGTGCTGGAAAACAGAAGGTGCTTGGAGTGCATCATTAGTTCTGTCAAAGTGATAATTTACACATCTATCTTGTCAAATTTTCTATGGTTTATACTTTTGTGATAATAAATCTAACATACATCTGATTAGTGAACTGGAAAGAAAAAAAGCTGTACTACAGTT